>BMAU01020628.1:0-600000 GCA_019973935.1 Trichonephila clavipes
GTTATATTGCTGGGAAGACAGTTATTCGATGGAGATACACATTTTTTAAAAATTTCTTTTCTAAATCATTAAACCAACTTTTTAATCACTTTTGTGGCTTACCAAGCAATTAACAAATGACTATTTTTTCTTTTTAATCGATAAAAGAAAATAGTTTTAAATAATGGATAGAAAATACATTTAGTTGTATCATCATTAAGGTTTTTTGAAGTACACACAAGAGAAATATAAATTTAATATCTACCAACGATATATTAAAAAATTGTTTAGGGTGAACCAAAAATATTGCTATAATTACAAATATTTATTGTGTTCAAACTATTCTGCCATATATTTGTCTGAATATATACATACACTGCTGTTTGCAAAAAATGCAGCACCATGAAGGAATCCTTAGAATTAAATGAACTTTGCAGCAAATATCAATTATAGGATGTTACGTAAAATAGTAAAGTTTCAGAGCCACCGCGCATACGTGGCGTGCGCAGCGCCCTCTAAACTGATGCTGAAAGCGTATAAATAAAGGGCTGTAGCAGGACGTTCAAAATAGTTAATGATTATTAGTTAGTGGCGACTGTTTAGTGAGACCTAAGTATGCCCCCACGAAGAAATAAGTAGAATTTACAACAACTTACGGAGTTTGAACGGGGAAGGATTATTGACTTCCGAGAAGGAGAATTTTCCCAACGCGCAATAGGAGCTCGTGTGCAGCGGAAGAGTTCTACAGTGATGCGAGTTTGGAAGCAGTGGACCGACGAGCCCCGAACAACTTAAGGGGTCACAGGGGTGTTAATCTTCTATTTTTCGAATTTTCTTGGAAAAAATATATGTTGTTCCTCATTTTTGAACATTTGATACCAACCACGTGATAGTACTATAAAAACTTCGAAAGTTATTCGAAAAAATTCCAAACAGCAATTTAGTAATAAAACAATGTTTAAAATGGCTACATGCCACACCCACTTATTTTGATTTCGCATACGTTTATTTTCTGTTTTTAAAAAGCCTCATGAAATATTTTAAACACTTGCTTAATTGAGAGGAAGCTTGCAACTCAACACACTTTTTTAATGTGTTTTGATTCTGTTTTGGTAATGCTAGCACGTTTGTTTGAAATGACTTATCGAAATTCAAAACAGCGTTGTTTAAAACCGTTTATAAAAATTGAAAATTCTCGATTGAAATGGAAAATACTCATCGTAGACCCTTCGTCCTAAGAAAAGAAGATTTTAGGGAACCAAATCCTGTGAAGGTATGTTCTCATGTTGTGCAGAAAGTGGAGAGATAAAATGTGTGCTTCTCCAGTAATAAAATCTCAGGATATCAGACTTCATTAAAGTCAAATGTTAAGGTAAGTGAAAAAAACTCTCTCTCTCTCTCTTAAAAGGATATCGTATTTTGATTTTATTTCAACTTTTAGCTCTATTTTATCAGTATCATGTTGTTTAAAATGTCATAAACCATTAAAATTAATGAAAAGTCCACTCGTGGTTTATGTTCGAATTTTTGAAATACGTTGTAAAACTGGGAGTGTTTGTACTTTTCAAGCTGTGAAAACACTGGGAATAAAAATAATGCTCCAGAAATTAACAGAAGATCTATTTTAGCAATGAGATGCATAGGCCAAGGTTTAGAGTCATTAAAAACCTTTTGTGCTGTAATGAGTCTTCCTAATCCTGTTGAACAAAAATCACATGATGTTATTAATAATAAACTTTTCACGTGTTATGAAGGAAGTCGCTGAAGAAAGCATAGAAAATGGCAGCTGTCGAAGAATATTCTTCGTCACCTGATAACCTTTTAACGATGAAAGTGGTGATGGTACCTGGAAGACGAGAGGACATTCATCGTTGATTGGAGTATGTACTGTAATAGGGGCCGAAACAGG
Organism: Trichonephila clavipes; assembly: GCA_019973935.1. Taxonomy (NCBI): domain Eukaryota; kingdom Metazoa; phylum Arthropoda; class Arachnida; order Araneae; family Nephilidae; genus Trichonephila; species Trichonephila clavipes. Next base: position 1,889 of record BMAU01020628.1, read on the forward strand.
TAAGGTTTTGGATAGGGAAGTGTTGTCCTCATTTTGCAAAGGATGCGACAGTTATAAAGGGGTAAAATTTGGTATCAAGTACAATAAAAATGGCAAAAAGAGCGCATAAGATTTCATGTAGAAAAATTATTCTGGCTCTGCTGGTAAGATGGAGGTTGACGGGATGTTAAGGATTTTTAATCGATCAGAAAAGCTTCACAACCCTGAAATATTCGAACTACATAGGAGATGGCGACACAAAAACATTCAATGCCCTTTCTGAAAACAAGCCATACGGCAATGACTATCTTATTCAGAAAATAGAATGTGTAGGCCATGTGCAAAAAAAGAATGGGTACAAGACTTATGAAGCTTAAATTAGTATATAGTAAAAGGAATTATCTGATGGTAAAACTATTGGCGGTTAAGGTAGGTTAACAGATAGTTTAATTGATAAACTTGCGCATTACTATGGTAATGCTATTCGATGCAATTCTACTAGTGTAAAGGAAATGCGGAAAGCCATTTGGGCTGTTTGGGGTCATTCTTGCAGCACTGATGATGAACCGATACACTGGTTTTGTCCTACAAATCCAAATACATGGTGTAAGTAGAATGCCGCAATTAATAAATAATTTACAAAATTATAAACACAAACCCTCAGTTGCTAAAGCTGTTCAAGATGTAATTAAGCCTGTATTTGCAGACTTATCTCATCCGGCACTCCTGAAGAAATGTTTAGGAGGTAAGACACAGAATCCTAATGAAAGTTTAAATTCATTAATTTGGAAGTTTTGTCCTAGACGATTGGTTCTAGGCTTCAGATTGCAGAGATTGCTGCAAATCTAGAAACCAGTGTTTTTAATGATGGAAATCAAATACTTATTACTATTTTAGAGAAGTGTGGCTTGAAAATTAACAGAAATGTTTGTGTGCCCCTGGCTGAACGTGACAATCGTCGAATCTTTACGTCAAGACAGAGGCTGTTATAATGAATTTTGAAGCTCGCAGAGCCAAGAAAAATTAAAAAGAGTAAAGAAATTGAGCTGTTTCAGGAACAGGAAGGTATATATTTTTATCCTGTAGAATTTTAGCGTGTAAGTTTTAGGATTTATTTTCTCAAATTCAATTTTAAAACTTTAAAGCCCTTTTTCTCAGTTTGTGTTTTTTCAATTACGCGCATTGCGTTTTAAAACTATCATACTTTGATGTATAAAACTTTACAGAATTATAAATTCTATCATAATCTTCAAATCCTAGCTATTTATAGTATTATAAATTTTTAATTTTTTTGAAATATTTCAACAAAAAAATTGAATTTTTAAAAAAAATTTAAAAAAATGTATTTTTTTATTTTTAAAATATTATTTTTTATTTTTATTTTTATAAGATAAGCTAGCATGTAATAAGGATATATTTGACTTTATAAATCAACTTATTGCTAGTAATTAGAATTATTATTGCAGAAAATATCATGCGCGTCGTAAAACTCACTATTTGTTTCTTACAAAAATTTTTCTTATTTTTATGTGTTTATTATTTTTAAAATTATGATTATATTTTAGATATTTTATACTTTTTTGAAACTTTATTCCTTTATAAGAAATGTGTAAAAGAATCAAATTATTTCATTTTAATCTCAAAGAATTATTTCTAGTCGAAAATTGTTTGTATTTTGTGCTCTCGAAACATTTTCAACACCCCTGTGACCCCTTAAAAAACTGGCAGTGAATGACGGAAGGTAACGTCAGTGCGCGACGATCGATCCGCATGAAGGTGAATGACCGTACAGCTTCATCCAGGCAGTTTGCAGCATGTTGGTCTACTGCTACAGGTGTACTAATATCGGCTTCGTCAATTCGTTGACGTCTGCTGCACCGCGGATGGTGTGTAAGGATGCCTTTATACACCCCCCCACCGCAAACCATCGACGGTTGCGTTTGCAATGAGATCATGAGCACAGAGCCTGGTAAGCTGATTGTCACCAAGTTCTCTTTTCAGATAAATCAAGCTTCCATTTGTGGGACCATGATGGCCGCAGTCGTGTTAGACGCAATGCCGGAGAACTCTGCCTTCCAGATTGCGTTATCGAAAGACATAGTAGCCTAACATCCGGAGTTATGGTTTAGGGTGCGATTTCGTATCATGGGCGATCCAATTTGCGACGAATTTAGGGTAATTTCAATAACAACAGGTACGTCCGTGAAGTGCTACAGCCCGAAGTCATTCCTTTCCTTTAAGGCATCCCTGGAGCTATCTTTCAGCAGGATAATGTATGCCCACATGTTGCAAAGACTGTTCAAGACTTCTGTTCAGCCCAACGCATGCAACTCCTTCCTCGGCCTGCTTATTCGCCGGATATGTCGCCTATCGGCCACATATGGGATTGGGTTGGTCGGTATCTCGCACGTGATCCACGTCCTGCAGCTTCAAAAGACGAACTTTTGCTGCGCATACAATCAATATGGAATTCTCTTCCACAAGCAGACATTCAAAATCTGTTTGTCTCTATGCCACGTTGTATAGCAACATCTATTGCAGCGCGTGGTGGCTACACCAAATGCTGATTTTGGGCACTTAATAATGTTTTTTTGTTTTTTTTTGCTTTGATAATTTCATCTTTTATTTGTACTAATACAAGTCGTTTGTGCATTAAATTACATTTAATTGTGATGATTCTTTCATGATGTTGCATTTTTTACAAACGACAGTTTATATACACGTTTTCACTACATAATGTTTCTACTTTAGTGCACTATTATTTCATTTTATAAACTAAATATAACCATTAAAGTATGAATATATTATAATCATTAACTTAATCTAAATTCCGTAAGACATGATGCGACACGTCTCAGGAAACAAAAAGAATATACTAATAATCAAGCTAAATAATAATGCTTTAGATTTCTTAAGCCTTTAAAGTAAAAAAAAAAGTCTTACGTCATGTAAGATTCTCTCTCATTTTAAGTAACCTCACTTCAGATGATTTTATTCTATTCTATCAATTTATTTATTTAAAATAAGAAATGTTTATTTTCCTGCAACATTTTAGTATGTAAAGGTATTCTATTAAGTAATATGAAGTCACAAATTGCTTGATATTTTGATTTTTACTTCTTCCCAAAAAACAGCGTCTTTCAAATAAAGGTTTATGATTAGAAATTGACACTGAGTTCTTTTTCTACATTTAGCTGAGATCTATATTTCGTCTTCCAAACAGCCACCACATTTCGCAATCTGTTCGAATTTAAAAATTCGAGAAAGAAAAATAAAATATATATTACTTAAAAGTATATATAATATATACACAATTTAATATACTTACCTTTTTAATTTGTACGGTTTATAATTATGATCGTATTGTAGCTTTAGCGTCAAAGTGCATTATTATTGCATTCAATACATTGTTATTGTATAAGGGGGACGCGATTAAAATTATGATTGAAAAGTGGGTCACCAGTATTGAAAGTTTCAGAAGCACTGCCAAAGAGGATTATCGCCAACTACAGTTACGGCTGCTAACTTTAAATTAAATGGTTCCGAATTTGAAATAATTTCTAGCATTTTCAAATCATTTATTGTGATATGCATAATCGTAGACTGTTTATTCTATTTACATTTACCTTAAGCTAACGCTTTTACTGTATTTTAATAGTTCAAATTTCGAATTTTATGAATGTTTTCTTTTGGCTAGGTAAAAGTTTCAGTTGTTACCTTCTGAGTTCGATATTACTCGTAGTATAAGAAATTTGGAGCAAGAATTGCGTGCGTATGAATTATAAATCCGGACTCTGCAACCATATAAATTTTACGATGAAAAGAATGGGGTTTTAACAATATTGAAACAAACTGATTCAAAATTGGTTAAATATGAATGTATTGCATAATATTTCTTCTTCGCTGTCATTAAATTCCTCTTTTACAAAATGTATCCAAATTTCACATTCCTTATTATTTAACTCTCTAAAAACCGAAATATTAACTGATATATACAGAAACTAGCTGCATGGCCCGGCTTTGCACGGGCATTCTCTTTCCCTCATGACGCCAGCAATTATGTGTGTGTGTGTTTGTGCGCGCGCAATGTGAGTGATTTCTAAAATTATTTCATTAAATTTTCCTTTTTCGAAATTTGTTCCACATATATGACTTTTAAAAAACAATATTGCACTAGTTAAAAAATTATTAATGTGAAGTAATATAAAGAAAATGATTCTAATGCTAAGAGTAAAACAAAAAAACTTTCATCATTTTTTAATAGTTAGTTTCTAAGAAACTAAAATACTATAATAAATTTAAGATTTTCATGAATCAATCAATTGTTACGTATAGTTAGCTTAAAAATGTCTCCGAAATGTATTTTTATCCAAAATAATAGACGATGTGCTTTTTAATTAACAAATAATTAATTTAGTAATGAAATAATAGAAATAATTCTTTTAAAAATCATATATATATATATATATATATATATATATTAAAATCCATTTTCTATAAGTAATAAATAAAAGAAAAATTTACAGATAGCTATTGAAACGGTTGCTTTTTTTTAATGCTTGAATAAACACACACACACACACACATATATATATATATATATATATATATATATATATATATATATATATATATATATATATATATATATATATATAAGTTATAAAAAACAGTATGGGGGAAAGCGTAGATATATATTTACATGTACTGAAAAAAACATTCAAAAAGAAGAAAAAAACTAACTGATAAAAATATTTTGATATTTTATTTTAATTTCATAGTTTTTCCTTCCACTGTCATTGCTACAAATTTTGTGTAATGAACGCTTAAAATAGTGTAAATAATTTATATCAGGAAGTGTAATACATTAATATTACTTTTTGTTGTATTTATTTTATGTTAAAATCTTACCACCACCTCTCCCTTCGAAATCTAGTTTTATTATGAAATAAAAAAAATAGTGATTACGCTGATGAACGGAATAAATAAAAAGCGAGAGAGCACTGAGATATGGCGTAGACAAAACAAAAGGGATAAAAAAGATAGATGAATGCTGTCATGGGCTTTTTTGCAAATGGCAGAATTATTCCTTCCTGACAATTGTCGTTATATTTTGAAAACTTCGCACAATATCTTTATAAATTATAGCCTATATGTTATTCTGATTTATAAGCTATATTATTGTAAAGTTTCATTAAAATCCATTCAGATGTTTTTGCGTGAAAGACACCTAAACATCCTCACAAACTTTCACGTTTATAATATATATTAGAATGCATGCATAAAATAATAAACCTATAAGAGCTTTTAGAAGTTTAAAAGAAAATAAATTATAATATATCTTTATGTAACTTTTTTTTTCTAAAGCCAGTCAAGACAGTTATAATACATCAAAGTAAGATTATTATGGGATTTAATTGACTATTTTATTAAAACCACAGTAAGAAGTAACACGAAAACTTTCTACGAAGAACCTCATAGTTTTGAACCATTGGCGAATAACGAAAACGAAACTAGAGTAGTAATTCACTCTGCAAACTTCCACACAACACCAATCCGAGGACGTTGAGTCTCGACAAATTAAACGTACATTAACTTCACCACAAAGCGGATCTTTATAAAAGAACCGGGACTCAAAGCGACTCAATTATTACAATATTGTGTTCGAGTCATTGTGATCATGGTCACTATCTCGTTTAGGACTTGTTAGATGTTTGAAATCACAAAGCAATTTTTGTCGTTTCAAATAATCGAAGCAATCCCCTGTTAGAAATGAAAATCACGCCAGAATGTAGCATGATTTTCGTGCTTTATCCCAGATGCCACCTAAGTGTAAGTAAAAGTGGTTTAAGTAAATCTGCAATGTCAGCTAGAGTTCACAAGCCTCCCAGGAGGGTAGTAGGCCAGCCTATCTGGCGCAAGTATGTGTCGGAAAATCTCCCCGAGGGAGAATAGATCTTATATCTCTGGAACGTAGAGCCCATTTAGATGGCAGTTTGGAAGTGGATCCTATTCCGTCGTTAAATTACGTCATATCTAGGGCTCTTTGTTACTCATAAGAATGTCAACAAAGTACTCCATGTTTGTTTTTCTGAATGACTACAAAAGTGGTACAGTAAAAATTGTTTCTTAGGATAGGGTCTAAAGTGCCAGCATTTTAGGGCCCGACTGTTAATCCACTGTGTACAAATTTTGCGGTACAGAATTTGGTGTTTTGATCATCCGATTGTCCACTAGTTTACCTGTTGTGTAAGGACACCCCCCTCGGATGCCCTTCTCCTAGAGTATCAGCGTGAGCTAGAGATGTAGGAATACATGAAGAACTAGAAGCTGCCTTGATCTTAAAATAACTTTATTAAGATCTTAACTTAAACCATTAACAGATTAGATCATATGATATGTGATAGAATCTACGGTGGCTAAACACACAATATATAATACCGAAATAACGTAACTCAGACCACTACCAATAACTAACTCGCCTAAGCTTAATTCCAATGCTATCACAGATCCGAATATTTAAATAGTCACTACTACCTTAATGTCGAACGAAGTATCAATCAATCTAATCCTAGTTAAAGTTGCGGTTCACTGGCGGGCAATGGTATGCACCTTCACTTAAGAGCTCTCTGTCACGGGTAACTTCTGCTGGCTGTCACTTAACCTCTCAAAACCTCTTCACACTTGAAATACGGACTATCATAACATTCCCCAAATGCCACCCAGCTTACTCTAAGCTTCTGTTATTTAAAAGCTTCCTAATTTGCATCTTTCCTTCACGCTTTATTTCTTGGGTTGGTTGGAAAAGTATTGCCATTCATTCTGGAACCAAAGAACACAAAAGGACATGTTAATGAAAAGACGCGTGAGCCCGTCACAGTTGTAAACTGGAAAACTTTTGCGCCAGCTTGGTACCATTATCTCCAAGCGTCAATGAATTCTTTCTGAAACGCAGTCATCAAGACTTTAGTACAGCAACCGAGAATGACAACCAGAAAATATAATTTAATTTTGCAGTGTGAAGTTTCAAATACACTGCTGGACACTAAAATTGTAATAACGTGAAAGAAAATGAAAACAAAAACGTTTTCACTATAAGTAAGCAGTACGGCTTGAAGACCAAATGATTAAATTTACAAGCATTTTGAGGGCTTATAGGGGTGTGAAATTAATAGAAACTGCTGCCCCCCTTTCTGGCAACTAAAATGGCTCTTGCCCGGTTAGGCATGGAATCGAAATGGGCTTGAATGACAGAAGCGAGCAACACATTCCATACTGCTTTAAGTCTATGCCACACTTCATCAACAGTAATTGCTGGAGAGAGTTTCTCAGCAACCCATGAAAACAATCGAATACCCTGTGTATAGAGGAAGGTCAGAACATGACGTATAACATGTGGTCTTGCATTATTTGGTTGGAAAATGGCGTTTGGCACGTCTCGAAGGTAGGACACAACCACTAAACGTAAGATATCAGAAATGTACCGTTGTGACAGGCCAAATTCAAAGGGACATAATTCTAAAACATGTACATTTGTTTAGGGTGCCATGAGCGCAGAATTTATGTTTAGGGATGACAACGCCCGTCCTCACCAAGCTAACGACATAAACGAATGCCTTCAATCTGAGGATATCAACCGTATGGAATGGATAGCATTCTTATTTGACTTAAATCCGTTAGAGTATGTATAGGACATACTTGATCGACGAGTTACAACCCATCTACCACCTCTTATATGTGCACCGGAACTTCAGAAAAGATTGCTTGTTGATTGGAGTTATTTTCCCTTAGATCAGCTCAGTAATTTGATATTCGGCATATTTAGGCGTTGTACTAGCTGTATTTCATCGCTTAGAAGGTATACAATGTATTAACCATCATATTTACATGTAATATTAAATTTTTGTGAAGCAATTATTTTTGTATAACTGCAACACGCAGCAAAAATTGTATTTTTTATAAATAATATCATACATACAGCCTCTTTTTCTTGTTCTTTATATTTTGTTTAATAAAGAAGCTCTTTATGAATAAATCACATTTGTTTTGTTTCTGAACCTTCAATTTGTCGGAGCTGGCCTTATTCTTAATTTATGGACATAAGTGAATAAGCATTACTGACTGAGGACAACTTTCGATCTTTCATTACAGTGGGGTTAAACCAATTGTACGGATGTCCAATTTTTTCCGTTGTGTTTACAATAATGAGCAAAATCCTGCGAAATATAATGGACAGAAACTCTAAATCCATTATAAATAATAGAGTAACTCAACTACCCGAAAACCCCGAACATGAACATTACCGAATTAACCGCTTATACTCGAATCAAAGAACAAGAAACAAATTACTGCCAGATTCTATATCTAAATGCATATTCAAAGCTTAAAAAAAACTGCCGTGTTCTAGCATTAGCAATAAGTATAAAGTTATTTTTAATAAAATATAAGCTTTAAAAATATGAAGAAAAATTTTTTAAAATTATAGGAATAACATTAACAACATTTCTATAATTGTCTATAATGTAATGCTTATGGTGGAGGGACTAAAAATTATTGAAGTATATATATATATTTGTATATAAACAATTCTAAACATAAAATTAAAAATAGATAGATATTCAAAACAAATTATCCTTTTTGTAAGAAATTAGTTTAAAATTTTATCTGCGAGAACTGTTTTAGAAATAGAAAATAAATTTATAAAATTAAACGTTTCTATATAGATAAAAATGTTAAATTAAATGTTACAACTATAAAGGAAGATGTTTTTTTTAAACAAAAACCAACAAATTGAATGCAGATAAATAAAAATACAAAAAGCTCACAATATTATCAACAAGGAAGTAATTGTTCATTCCAAAAGTGATTCGAAAGGAAACTCAAGTTGCAAATTAATAGGATGAATTACATGCGAGAATAATCAAATGAAGAAAATGTCTTCGAATAAAATACCCGGATGAGTAATTAAATTTAAAAAAATTGATAGCTGAGATCAATGCGACGAAAGAAAATAAATTTTTCTCCCATCTATTTTTTAAATAAAACTACAGAGAATTAAAAAAAAAATTCCCCAACTTAACGTTTTTCACCTCAGTATTTAATTTCAAAGAATTTGTTATTGCGTTAAGTAGAAAGAATTCTATTTTTATCGTAGGGAGATTATTTTACATGCAAATTACTTTTTGAGGGAAATATTAGAAACATGAGCTAAACTATAAAAGAAAAAACAGAAAAATATCGTTTGGCAACTTGTGGCTTTTAGAATGTTATTTTTAACTAAGGATCAACATTGATCCAGATTTTATGTAACAAGTAATTTCCTTTTTATTTAAGTTACGGGAAAAAGGTTCCCCTTTTTTTCTGTTTTACAGTCTTGTTAAGAATATAAAAATTAATAAAGCGTTGAGTTGCACTTGAAGATTCAGGTAGAAAACTTTGATTTTTCTTTATCGGGAAAGCGCAGAATTTAAAGAAAAAAAATTATTTTTCTTAAAAAGAGGTTGGGGTAATTTATACCTCAAAAAGAGAGAGAGAGAGAGGAAAAAAAATAGCAAAAATATTTTTTATTGTTTACAGGAACTTATTAGTTTAATATGCATTACTTCATATTAGAAAAAAATTTATTCATGTGCTCTTAATTTATTTAATATATGAATTAAAATATCAAATTATGTTTAAATATTATTATATGCTTTTCAAAAAAAACATTCAACTCTAAAAAAAGAGAGAGAGATAAAGACAGAGATTTTTCAAACTAGTACTTATCTTTATAAGGCTATTTTTCATTAATAATGTTATGACAAAATATTTTTGAAATTTAGATTGATTTATAACAAATAATATTTTGGAAATTTAGATTGATTTATAACAAATAATTTTTTTGAAATTTAGATTGATTTATAACAAATAATATTAAAAAAATTAAGTTAATTCCTACTTAGATCAACAAAGAAAAATGTTACTTCAGCTAATTTTTATCAAATAGTTACAGTTAATATAAATATGTATGTACACATGACAAAATCAAAGTATTAAGAAGCAAAATAGAAAGCGATTTTACTTGCAATTTTCCATTTTCCTTTCTATATAGGATGTTGGACTATTTTAGTTTTGTTTGTACTATTTATGTATTAATTAAATTTTATTATTCCAATAAAATAGTATAGTAAAAAGAAATCACTTTCTCAGAAATTATGCCATCAAAGGTGGGATTCGGAAGGCACGATCTTGGATGAGGAGTCTAACGCGCTATCCATTGCGTTACAGGGACACAACGAGCAATTTTCCTTTTTATATATGCTGTTGGACTATTATTTTTCTTTGTTACTATCTATTCATTTTTTTAGTTTAATAAAAGAATTAATATTTGAAGAAAGTGTATTAACATCAAATATCATTAACTAAAGAGTGTTTTTTTTTCCAGGTATAGAAGTTTAAGTTGGCATTACTTTCCAAGATGGCGACAGATTTAACAGCTGTCAAGTGATTTATTCTCAGTTTGGTTTGGCTATTCATCAAAACGATCATCAAGCAAGGCGTAGATTCGTCGAATGGGCCCAAAACGAGATTGCCGTTGTTCCCGATTTTCATAAGAGAATTTTGTTTAGCGATGAAGCGCACTTCTGGTTGAATGGCTACGTCAACAAACAAAACTACCGCATTTGGAGTGAAGCTAATCCACAAGTGTATGTCGAAACACCGTTACATCCAGAAAAACTGACTGTTTGGTGCGCTTTATGGGCTGGTGGAATCCTTCTTCAAAAACGATGAAGGCCACAACGTTACAGTCAATGGTGATCGGTATAGAGCCATGATTACTAACTTTTTCATTCCTGAATTGAACAATCATGATGTCCAGGAGCTGTGGTTCCAACAAGACGGCGCAACATGTCACACAGCTCGTGCCACAATCGATTTATTGAAAGACACGTTTGGTGACCGCCTAATTTCACGTTTTGGACCTGTGAATTGGCCTCCGAGATCTTGTGATTTAACACCGCTAGACTATTTTTTGTGGGGCTATGTAAAGTCATTGGTCTATGCGGATAAGCCACAAACGCTTGACCATTTGGAAGACAACATTCGCCGTGTTATTGCCGATATACGGCCACAAATGTTGGAAAAAGTCATCGAAAATTGGACGTCCAGATTGGACTACATCCGAGCCAGCCGTGGCAGTCATATGCCAGAAATCATATTTAAAATGTAATGCCACAAGACTATCTTTCGAATAAAAAAATTCATGTCAATCGAATAATACATCGTTGTTTTATTGCAATTTAAAGTTCTATACCTCTAAACAAAACACCCTTTACAAGTTTTAAAAAAGGATTTTTAATCATCACTTAGCCCAAGGCGTAAGTTTATAAAATGATACACAGCAGTGCTTCTCCAACTTCAACATTTGTGACCCTATTTTAAATCATAATTTTCATCATCCCCCTCACCGAAATTAAATAATAATGTATTGAATGCAATAATAATGTAACGCGCGCTAAAGCTACAGAGCGATTGTAATTATAAACCAGTACAAATTACCAAGATAAGTATTAAATTTTGTAAATGACAACCCATGAAAGTCACTTGTAATTATTAAACTTGTTCTTAACTTAGTATTGGTAAATTAATTTTTAAAAAAATTGAATAGCACTGATACACATTTATAAGTGTATTACAGGGTTTGTACACTCAGGAACATTGAAAATAGCGACCAAAGAAGGAAGCTAAGTACAATCGCGAAACTTTGCAAATAAGCACAGCGTAATGTGATATGCAAATGATCCAAGTTTTGTGCCAATACGCATGCTCATACACGCCGCGGTGGCGCTACAATCAGGAAGAGGGTGCTATATAAGCCAGCGCAAATTCGAAGATTCATAAACGTGACGATTACCCGCCGATTGTAGGAAGACTTTGGTAAGCGAAACATGCCAGGTAGACGTACTAGAAGACATTTCTCACAGTTAAGCGAGTTTGAGAGAGGCCTGATCATCGGGATGAAAACTGCAGGCTGGTCGACGTGCCGTGTTGCTGGCCAGGTGAATCGTCGGAGTGTGCCGTTCGAAATTGTTGGGAGCAGTGGACACGAGAAGGTACCCACGCGTGGAAAACCGGGTCTGGATCGACCAGGAAGACCACGAGGAGAGAGGATCGAAGGATCGTGTGGCAAGCTCTTGTGGACACCACAAAGACTCGTTCAACGATACAAGCAGACGTAGGCGTAGCAAATGCTCCACAAACAATTTCCAGACACCTTGCAGAAGCAAATCTTAAATGCAAGCGCCCTTTCCGTGCACTCCCTTTAACACCGGAACATCGGCAACTGCGTCTACAGTGGTTCCAAGTCAGATCAATGTGGAATGTCACAGACTGGCAAAAGGTTGTGTTTAGTGATGAATCCCGGTTTGTTTTGGGGACAGATGATAACCGTGTAAGGGTGTGGAGGCGCCCTGGTGAGCGGTACGATTCCCCCACACTGTTCTACGTCACACTGCCCGCACAGCTGGTGTAATGGTCTAGGGGGCCATTACCTATGATAGCCGATCCACTTTAATTGTGACGCGTGGAACCTTAACGGGCCAACGTTACGTTGATGATATTCTTCGACCCCATGTAGAACCTTTCCTAAATGGTCTCCCAGGGGCAATTTTCCAGCAAGATAATGCTTGTCCACATACAGCAATTGTTGCTCAAGACTTCCTACGTCATTTTCAGACTCTTCCATGGCCGGCCCGCTCCCCCTATTTGTCCCCTGTAGAGCACGTTCGGGATCAGCTAAAACGGCAGATGCCATCGTATCACTCTGTACATGATTTAGAGTTGGCTGTTCGAGATTTGTGGGCCCATCTGCCTCAGGACAACATAAGGTGTCTAATCAACTCAATGCCGGACCGTGTGGCGGCATGTATTGCAGCTGGAGGTGGTCCAACGCGCTATTGAAGTTGCCCAGTATTTGTGTCGTTGCACACCCTGTATTCGTTTAATTGTCTTTTTTCCTAAGATCAAGTGAATCTCTCATCTGTGTCACTATGTGTATTAAATTTCATTTCAATCCGATGCTTTCTTCTTGGGTCTCTAATCTCAGTGTGTAATCTGAGTGTATTTTAAGTAATGAGAATATTTTTGTCCTGACGCGGCTGTACGCCAGAGGGCTCTCCGACCAGTTAGAGTCGGTAGTGTGGCTTTCGCCCTTGATAACATTTTACTCCGCAGTCGCCTGCTGGCTTTGGTTGAGGCCGGATCACGCGTGGTGTAGACGTCTTCAAAAAAGTGTGTGCAAGTTCAAAATGCAACAAATCATTGAACAGCGTTATGCTATCAAATTTTGCGTTCGCCTTGGAAAATTGGGTGCATCAACCCTGGAAATAATTCAGTAAGCGTACGGCAGGGAAAGCTTATCGCAAGCTCAAGTTTTTAGATGACACACAATGTTTAAAGAAGGCCGGGAGAGCGTGGAGGACGAGCCCCGTGTAGGTCGCCCGTCAACATCAAGAACCGCAGAAAACGAGCAACATTTGCGATATTTGCTAAACACGGACTGGTGTTTAAGTGTTCGCATGATCTCAGAACAGCTGGGAATGGATAAAATGGTTGTGCACAAAATCATCAGTGAGGATCTTGGGATGAAAAAGATTTGCACCAAACTCGTGCCGAAAGTTTTAACGGACGTTCATAAACAAAGCCGTGAGGCCGTTTCAAAAGATCTTTTGGAACGCGTTGAAGAAGACCCTCATTTTTTTAACAACGTCATTACCGGGGAGGAAAGTTGGTTCTTTCAGTACGACCCTGAGACAAAACGTCAGAGCAACGAATGGCACACTCCGCAATCGTCTCGACAGAAGAAAGCTCGCATGTCCAAGTCGAGAATGAAAGCAATGTTGATTGTCTTCTTCGACAAGAACGGTGTTGTCCACTCGGAATTTGTGCCCGAAGGACAGACAGTCAATGGTGCCTTCTACGTGGAAGTGTTAAAAAGATTGAAGCAACGGGTCAACCTAGTGAGACCAGAAATTTCCGCCAATTGGAAGCTCCACCACGACAATGCGCCATCGCACACCTGCTTCGTGGTTACTGAGCGCTTGACAAAAATGGCATCGTAACAATTCCACAGCCTCCTTTCAGCCCCGAACTTGCCTCCTCAGACTTTTTCCTCTTCCCCAAAGTGAATACCGCCCTCAAAGGACGCCACCACGGGATCCTGGGTGATGTCAAAAGGGCTTGCAAGCATGCTCTGAAGGATGTTTCGGTTGGTGACTTCCAGGGAGCGTACGAAGCGTGGAAACGTCGCCTGCAGAAGTGTGTTCATGCTCAAGGAGCATATTTTGAAGACTACTAAAGTTTTGTAGAGGTATCTCTAATAAATTATTTTTTGTGGACTTATTCTCATTACTTAAAATACACACCCTGTACACTCATGGACAAAAAAATTAGCGCACCAAGAAATAATATACGTGGAATGGTTACGCAGTTCCTGTTTCCCCCCCGCAGGGAAACTTCACCTCCAATCTTTCGAACTATGGGTGAGCATTGCTTCGGCTTTACCTTAGCTCAGAACTGCATTATTAAGTATTAAAGTTTATTGAAAATACGATTTAAAGAATTTTAATTTTATAGTGCTTTGAAATAAGAGAGAAGAATACTTTAAGTTAGAAATAATACTTTGGAGATTGGAAAATCATTGTTGTAAATTTGTTAGTTAAAATTGTGAGTAAGTCATTAGAAATAAAGCTTCTTAGAGGAGCTAGTCTGTACCAAACACTGTGCGATTCAGCCCGCCGAATCACTAATGTGAGTGGCTTGGAGTCAAGAAATAAATGCGGGATCGTAACGAAACATGGCATGAATGTACATGTCGGGGAGACATGGAAAAGCAGCGTGATTGTGCATTACGTATAGCCGGTAGAGGGCGTTTAACGTCGTTCTCCGTGGACTATAAACCAGGTAACCAAAGCTTATTTGAGTGGTTGAATTACTTACAAAGTAAGAGCTGAGGTAGACATGCTATCACACTGTTTTCGAAAACAATATGAGCAGCTGTCGCAGTTTGAGAGGGGGAGAATCATCGGCCTGATGGAAGCTATGTGGTCAACTAGGCGAGTAGCTCGACAATTAAGCCACTCTGATTGTATTGTGAGGAGGTATTGGGACTAGTGGATCCGAGATTTACACGAAGACCAGGCTCAGGACGCCCTCGACAGACCAGTCGTTGAGAAGACCGTCACATCGTAAGAAATGCACGCGTACAGTCAACTGCTTCATCAGTCACCATCCAGGCACAGGTAGCACTTTTACTAGGGGTCCCTGTGTCTTCTCGAACCATACGAAGGTATCTGGCTGACGGACATTTGGGGTCGTGGCGTCCATTACATGCGCTGCCCTTGACACCCACCCATCGACGCCTCCGTCTGGAGTGATGCCGCGCACGAGGAAACTGGACTGCAGTGGAATGGAACCAGGTCGTCTTTAGCGACAAATCCAGATTCCATCTCAGCAGTGATGGCAATCATGTTCGTGTGTGGAGACCCCGTGGTGAACGCCTCAATCCTGTCTTTGCTTTACAGCGACACACCGATCCCATAGGTGGTGTGATGGTATGGGGTGCCATTGCCAACAATACACGTTCACCCCTAGTATTGATTCGTTGCCCCATAACAGCCCAGCAGTATGTCCATGACATCTTGCAACCACATGTGTTGTTGCTCATGCAACGGCTCCCAGAAGCCCTTTTTCAACAAGACAATACTCGGCCTCACATGGCAAGAGTGTCACAAGACTTTCTCTGCATTGTTACTACCCATCCTTCGCCTGCCCTATCCGAAAATTCGTCTCGAATCTAGCATATCTGGGATCATTTAGAATGGCGAATTGGGAATTCCGCGAGTTTGAGTGAACTAGAGTCAAGGTTACAGCAAATATGAAACGAAATGTCTCAAGACATCATACTCAACTTGTATGTCTCAATGCCCGATCGTATAGCATAATGCATTCGCGCTAGAAGGGGTTCAACAGGGTATTAAATCCTCCGTTCTTTTGCCTTTTTTCTCTGAAATAAATTATTCTTTTTCTTTGATTTTCTTATCATTTACTTGTATCAAAGTAGTCATTACGTATGTAAAATTTCGTTTCATTTTGACGTCTTCTTGGTGAGCTAATTTTTTTTTGTCCATGAGTGTATATCAGGGTAAATGTGTACTTTATTTTTTTACTATGTAAGAATGTATTTTGTTTTTTGCTTCCTTTCAATAAATTTATTATTTTTAAATCGCTCTTCGATATACTTGCCCCCATGTAGGGTTTTTATGCCCCCTAGGGAACCCCTTTTACAGTGGTACATTTTTAAGTGTATTATATCAGTGTAAATAATTATTTTATTTTTTATTATGTCAGAATGTATTTTTTTTTCTTTCAGTAAATTAATTATTTTTTAAATCGACTTTTCGATATATCTTCCTCTTCCATGTAGGGTCTTAACGCCCCCTAGGGAGTGAGCCCAACAGTTTGAGAAACACTGATACAGACAAAGTTGAGATAAACTTAATATGATGGCCTATGAAAAACTTCGACAATATTTGGAAAAATTCACAATTTTATGGTAGTTGGATACCTTAAGGTTGTCTTCTTCTAATGTTAATTAATAGGACCCAAATTTGGAGTATTTTTTTTCAGATATAAAAGTTCTCCAACATTAATATTATGTTCTGGCTTCGCTATGCTGTAGATCAGGAGTGTGCAGACTTTTTCAGGCACGGGTTACTAATTTTTTCAAGGGGATGCGGTCCCCCCAATGTCATAGGTGAGTTGAACTAAGAAAACGGTTTACAGTGTTTATTATAACTTAATAATAAATGCGGAATATGGACTTATCTACAAAACTACAGTAAAAAAAATCTTACATTTTTAAGACCACGTTTAAATCAAAACGCAAGGTAAAAAGATAATAATAATGCAGCAAATATAACAATATCAAATGATATATTTATGATCAAACACAATTCAAAATATATTTAAAAATAAAACATATTTATCTAAAGTTAGTTCTTATAGTTATAATCAATAGAAGACTTAGTCTGCATACTTGTGCTGTGTACTTGGGCTTTACGGAATTTTCTATTAATCCTCTTGGGGAATCTTTGGGGCCACCAATTGAGTTACTTCACAGCATCCTTCTCAAGAAGAAACCTTGATATGCCGATTAGCTAGTATATATATATATAGCGGAAGTTAAGTAATCGAAAGGAGAAGGAAAAGAAGCTGATTTGCGGAAAGCAGTGCTGTTACGGTAAGGATCATAATTTAGACGCGGGATTAGAGGAGGGGCTTTAGCTAGTAAAATAAATTAAGGAAGTTAGGATTCTTAAGATAACTTTGAATAAAGTTAAGCTATTAGGATTTCATGCCCTTATTTACATTGGGTATTGAGTTATCGTTATATCACTCTAGATTTTCCCTCTATAGTTGGCTGGTCTTAGATTATTGTTTTTGGTAATAAAAAATAAATTGGATTTCTCATGGTTAGTTTGGGTCATCAATCTTTACCTCCTACAGATTTAGGTCGGGTAGAGGAAGAGACGGCTTCCCCAGGTGGGTGGCCATTACATCCTGTCAATCTTGAATATTTCGGTATATAATTACTAACTGCTAATCTCCAAGTGGTCATCGCAAAATGTCTTGGTGGTTCATCGGTCGATCGCGATCGACTAAATGCTTACCTCGGCTGTAGAGCAAGGGTGTCAAACTCAAAAGCTGACTTGCGCCAAGTAAACGAGGTTTAACTTAAGGTGGGCTGCAAAGAAAAACAATATTCATAGAAACATAGGTTTATTTCGAAAAATAGATCATAATAAATAAATAAAAAGAACAAAAAAAAATTCATATGTACGTCTTGACGCTCGACATATCTTCTTTGCTACTAGCTTTCCTATTTTGAGGGAAATTTTGATATTTTATTACATATAATTGTGTGCCAATATATTGACCGGTGTACCAATATATTGACCGGACCTAAAAAATGCTTGTTGCGAATCGCATGTGGCGCCACGGGCCGCGAGTTTGTCACCCCTGCTGTAGAGAATCACTTATTTTCTTAGAGAACAACTCATTTTTATCCGAGTTGACACATTTTTTTCTTTTATAAAATGTGTTTCTAATTTTTTTTCTCCTTGCAATAATACTAAATGAGCTATCTCTTTACATGTTAAAAGAAAAAACTAATTATTTAAAAGTTACTTTGAAATTTTAAAAACACCATATTACAAACAAATGCATAAGTTACAATGTCACAAATTTTTTATAAAAATTAAGGCATTTTTTCTGTTTGAAAATATGCTCTGCATTAAGTTCCCGCTCTCGCACATATGACGAAAACAGTCTTTAGAAGATGACAATGGTAAACTATACTGAGCTTTCAAAATTTTATGTTATATGGAAAAAAAATAAATTTTATGTTATAACTTACATGTCTTTCTTGTCTTGGCCATTTCAAAAATGTGAGATCCATTGCCTCTTGACCCTAGCGCTGAATTTATTCGAACTAAATAATTATTGAAAATTTTATTCAACAGATTCAATATAAAAATTTCTCTTATTTACCAACCTCTCATCTTTTCTTTGATATCATACTCTGGCTAGTAAACAGTTAATATACACTCATAAACGAATTTAGAAACAAAGCGCATTTAGAAATTCTTAAAGCAAAACCCATTTCCAGCGGATTCCTACTCAATAAAAGAAACATATTTTCCAAATTTCAGGTCTGTAGGCCTAATAGTTCAAAACATGGAATTTTTGAAGTTAACTTCTTATGGCACGGTAGGGAGAAATTTCCGTTACGCATTACCAGTTACGGTTAGCGATAAACGTTAGGTAGAAATGAATGAAGTTCCGAATTCCCCCTCGTTTAAAAAAACGCCATCTAACTCATACTAGCTTTGCCAGACAAAAAATAATTACAGAATTGGAAAGATCATTTTTTTCGCCATGATATGGTATATATATATATATATATATATATATATATATATATATATTTTAACAAAATAATGATATTTTCTATTTTTTACGATTTTTTAAAAATGAGTCAAAATTGATACGCTTTTATAAAAAATGGTTTCTAAATCATTCCCTTTAAGTTTCCCTTCGAGTTAATGAATTGATATTTTATACTAAACAAGTTCATGCTTTTCTCTTTTAGAATCAATCATAAAGTAAAAGAAAAATGACGGAATTTTTTTTTGCGATTTTTCAAAAAATACTCAAAATTTTAATTAAATATTTAATAACTTCATTATTTATAAAAATAATCTAACGAAGCTTTTTTCCATATGTAGAATGGTATTATCCGTAATATGTTCAAAGATTGAAAAAAATAGATTAAAAATGACGGCTTTTAAAATTTCTTTTGTGTTTTTCATCTATTAGCCCTGACCTAGCACCCACCCCCCTCTCATCATTAAACAGCAGCTTTAACAAGCCTTTCCTCTTTTAGCTTTGTGATACATACTTTGTTTTGTTTTTACGTTACCTAGAAGTCAAATTATAATCAATTTTATGAATTAAAAAAATTCGGAAAAGCTAGTCTTTAATCTACCGAAGTAGGCATTTAAATGGTTCAAAATCTGTCAAAAATTAGTTTAAGGAGAGTTTGTTGGATACACAGTTTTAAAATTCTTTTAAGGAAATAATACAAACAATCTATTGTTTTAAAATTTAGTGGCAACACAACATTTCTTCCAATAGTTTGGCAATAAAAGATTGTGTTTACTAAATTTTCAATCGAATGGAATTTCTAAATCCAGTTTAAGAAGTGAGTTTTTAAATCATATACTCGTATATGCTTTGGTGTAATTAATTTGATTGTTGTGAAAGTGTTATATAGTGCTTCATTAATTTGTATTTTAAGACTACAGTGGGCAGTAAAATTTCTTACAAACATGTCCCAAATTTTTACTGGCTCTATGTAAATTAGAACTAAAATCATATAAAACAAATTGGTGAGAAAAAAATTAGTATAGTTTTTAAAAAATTTAAAAACTTTCCATGCGTTTTGATTTTTTTTAATTTCATATTTTCACTTGATTTAACTTCTTTAAGCAATTCTTTACAAATGTATGCATGCAATGTAATCTTTATATGATAATTTACAAAATATGGGCAAACGCAAATTTTTATATAAAAATTTCAAGAATTTTAATGATTTCCTATACATAAAAAACTTTAATATTTTCTTTCACTCTATCACTATTATTGCAATGCCTCCAAGAATTTATAACTATACATTAGATTAATACTTCTGGAAAGTTTTTTTGTTATAATTCGACAAAAATTGCAACGCATGGAACATTTTGCATTTTTGTTTCGAGGCAAATTTTTGATTTAGACTAATAATGATGATACTTTTCTCAAAATACATACAATAAAAAATTTTTTAGTATTATGCATTGAAAAAGAAAATTTTGTCTATACTTATACCTTTTCCATCCTAATGATTTTTTTAAATGCAGTTTGAAGTAATAATTATAATAATAAATTTGTTAATTATATATAAGATTACTTCAAAATAAAACTTTTTTATACAATTCAATACATGTAAGCCAAAGAAGTTAACTTCTAACGCGTGTTCACACTGATACACGCTTTCGTTTTTTTTAGCATTAACGTGCCTTAGCCCTTCACAACCCATTTTGTGGGGGTCCATTTTGGTAAAACCAGTCCTTAGAGGATCTCTACTTCATGAAAGGAACTTGTTTGCCAAAGTTCAAGTCTGTAAGTCTTATAATTCCGGAAATGATACTGCGATGAATGAGTGAGTAAATGAGTTATGTATTATGAATCATACTAACCACTTTATGCACATAATAAAACCGTAGCCTGCAAGTAAGAAATCCATATCTTTTTGTGTTTGTGTGTTAACCATTCTTATTTAAAATTTTTAAAAATGAGTTTTAAATTTGACGAATCTGTAAATTTCGTATATGTGTTATTATTAACGATGACTAGCAATTATTTATGTATTACTGGCTGAAATACCAAGCGTCCCTCGATAATTCAATTTTTTTTTCAAAAATGAAATTAAAGTACAAGATAAATTATTAAAACGGAATCTAAGATACTTAATTAAATCTAACTATTAATGCTCGCTTATAGTAGCCGATATACAGACTTAAAACAGACGATAATATAATTTGTTTACAGATACCTCGGTGAACGAAGAAAATTCATTTCCGGAATCACATTCGTCAGTTGAAATATACATAAAACCAAATGATTTTCCGTAAATTTCCATTTTTTATTTACTGAGAATTATTTAATTCCTCCTGGATACACACTACCAGAATTTTTAATAGAGATTGTATCGTTTCATTTACGTTTCTACGAAAATAAGTTAAAATGTTTAACTAATTTTAATGTCAATTGGTTAAATGACGTAAAAGAATCATTATTAAATTTTTGCTTTCTATGAAAAGGCATCGACAAGTTTAGTTGTTCCATAAATATAAAGTTAAAAAAATTGTAAATAATATTACAGAATAATTAAATTAATCAAAGCTGTAAATACATATATGAACTAATTCACTTAAATTTTATTTCGAGAGAGAGATTTTAATTCATATTTGTGTCGAACTCTCCAAGATTTCACGTGATAGTTAATTTCTAGTTTACTCGCCTAACGCGAAATGATTACATCTTTATATCACCATAACTGAAACGTTAGCTTTTTTAAAACAGGATGGTGTGATTTTGCATCACCTGCGGATTCGAACCAATTAGAAAAGGCGTTGCCGAAAATCACATGATTCTAAAAGCTTTCGATCGATCAAAATTATAAACGGGTGCCCTCCAAATGCTCCAGTGAATAACCCCAGCGAGAGATCTTGGAAGATAACAAATAATGCTTTTGTGACTGCTTTAGATGTTTTCGTATTTGTCCGTTTGTGTTTGTATTGTACTTTTTATGTTGCTATTTTCCTTGTTTGTGAAAAAAAAATGTGGATTTAAAAATACCAAGCCTGCTGGTCTCTAGACCAGTGGTTCTTAAACTGTGGTCCGTGAACTCCTGGGCCTCGGACTTCTTCTCTTGGGGTCCGCTGAGTCCCTCATGTAACAGTTTTAATGGTCTCCCGCCTGGGGAAGCCATCTCTTCATCTACTCGACCTAAATCTGTAGGAGATAAGGATTGATGACCATAGCCATAATAAATCCAATTTATTATTATCCAATATAATAATCAAAGGCAATCTTACTATAGAGGGAAAATCAAGAGTGATATATCGTAGCTCAAAATCTTATGTGAATAGGCACCTGAAATCTTTTAACCGCTTAACTTTACTTAAAGTTATACTATGAATGCTAACTTCCTTAATTTATTTTGATAGCTAAAGTCCGTCCTATAATCACACGCCTAAATTCCGATCCTTACCGTAACAGCACTGCTTTCCGCAACTCAGCTTCTTTTCCTTCTTCCACGATTACTAAACTTCCACTATATCTATACTTACTAATCTGCATATCAAGGTTTCTTCTTGAGAGGGGTGGCTGAGAGATTCCCCTAGAGGATTAATAGAAAATCACGTAAAACCCCGTCACACATTGAGATTTTCTACTTTTACTGACTCTGAAAGGCCTCGTGGAAAAATAGTTCCCAATAAAGTCCAAAATACAAGAACTTGTATTTTGATCCAAACATTAAGTCGAAGAAGGATGTTCAAATCAGGGGGGCACGATGTCATCCTCATACATAAAGGGGTGGCCTTGGCAATCGGAAGTTAAGAACCGCTGCTCTAGATGATGGTAGCAAATTAATTCCATCTCAAACTATCATATCTCAAGCTAAAAATAATCTAAGTCAAGTCAAATGATTTCGTACGCACACATACTGGCCAATGAATTAAAAACTAAAGATCAAAATTTTATTGGATCATCTTTTGCACTGATAACTATTTCGATTTGTTTGAGCATCGGGTTCATATGCTTCTAGAGTGCCTTGACGACCAGAAAATACCATGAATTTGCTATGTAGCTTTTTATATCTTGCAAATTAAATGGAGTGAGTGAGTGAACATTAACGTCACACTGTTCAGCTACATGAGGGCTTTTAGCGACGTACCACGTAATTTTGAACCATGGTCAAGTGACGTAGACGACACCTGAGCTGGCACCGTACTCTCCTAACTACCACACCACACCAATGGATGGACGTTTCAGCTCTCAACAGATTTAACGTGCATCGCTGCCCTACACGGCTCGAATTCATGACATGCCTGTCATGATCCGATACATTGACCACTGTGCTACCGCAGCTCCGCAAATTAAATGGAAGAGGAGAGTGTTGTTGGATGTGTGTTTCCATCACATCCCACACATTTGTATGGGGTTAAGATCCGGGCTATGTGATGGCCAGAGAAGGAGTTTGAAGTCAGACTGACGTTCATTTAAATTATTTTGAAAATTTTTGGCACGATGTATAGTTGCTTTATCGTCCACGAAGTATCCATCGCCATCAGTGTAAAAATGCAACATTGCAGGCTGCACTTGATCTGCCAGTATATCTAGATATCTCATTGTTTTTTTTACCCCTAGGAAACACCAGGGCACCACTTCCATGCCATAAGAACATGCTTCATATCATGAAACGCAGTGCGAGTAAGGCAAATTAGATTCATGGGTTAGGGGATTCTCACCAGATTCAACATCTTCCTTCAGGGAAAAATAAGGTGCAACGTGATTCATCCGACCATATTACTCATTTCCAATCCTGTTTTGTTTCACGACATCAATGCAAACGAATTTTTAATTTCGAGCAGAAATGAGTGGTATTCTCACAGGCTGGGAATGCAACCCGCGGCAATTTTCTGTGCATGTTTCAAACTGAAATTTGTTGGGAAGATCTTGAGTTGACGTTTGTGTCAGTTGAAGCACAATAGAGCTCCTGTTCTGCCGCACAATTCATTGGAAACGATTCTCTCTAGGGAAACTGCGTTCGAACCGCAATTACGTCTTCTAAAGAAGGACTGGGGGTTGTCAATCAAATTTTTGAAATTCTTTTATGTGGCTACTTTTGAGAATCCAATGAGATTAGCTGTTTTCGAAAGTAAGATCACTTCTAAACGGCACCTACAATAAACGCTTTTTCAAATGGTGAAATATCTGTTGTTTTTGCCATTTTACATTCATCGTGAAAAGCACTCTTACACTTTACTTATACCAGCACTCTAACCACGTGTAACCCATGACATAAAAAAAAATAGCTCTTCATCTCTCTAGCCTGCATTCCAATGCAAATCTCAAAGTTTTCTAATTCATTGGCCAGTGTGTGTCTTTATACTATACCGTTCGAATTAATTGGGACAAATGGCAAAAAATGATTTTTTTAGAAAAACCCCAGCTTTTTTAATCATTTACATACCTTAAGTAGACAGAAAACATCTCTATATTAGTACGAAGTATGCCCTCCAGTAGCGGAGAAACAACCTCTCAACTGGACTAGAGCAGCGCACATTTTTAACTTCGTCATCGTAGAACCACCCTTGTACAGCGCTGTTTGTAATTTGTTCTGTTGCCGTGCAATTCATCTTAGCTGGACGATTCTTCAGCATATGTAATAAATTTTCAATAATATTTAGGTCTGGTTAATCCAGGATCGATATTTTTGGTCCATGCTAAATGTTTTTTCATTGTTTTCTGAGATAGAAATTGCTTTTCCCTTGGTCTTCATGCCTAACAACTAACTTCCAGGACCATATTCGGTACAGTTGAGCTCCATAATGCAATAAATCCCTTCGAAGGTCTTTGATTGTCTTACTTTGATTTATTTTGTTATTTCTTATTAGAATCGCATTAGTTTGAATAATTTTCCATTTCAGCCCACGTCTATCTTTTCTTTTTGGAGACAAACATCAGAAATCTAGAAGTGTACTTAAAATTCTTGAAATACTTTCTTTACTCACACCAACTGCCGTAGCTATATCTCTCATAGCTATAGGAGTGTGTTCATTAAATGCTATTATCTTAGAACATTTCTTCAGAGTAATATCCATTTCTGAACAAGCAAAAGTAACGCGGGTTTCGTGGAACGCAAAATTATAACCACCAGCTAACACACTGGAAGGCTCACAACTAAACTATTAGTACACTAAAACCAATCAGACGGGTGAATTATAGTCAATGTCGATCCGTCATATTATTTCTGGGTAGATATAACTGGTTTGAGAGGGATCGGGAAATATCTGGTAATCACATACCAACTCAGACAAAAAAAAATGCTTGTCTCATTTAATTCGAACAGTACAGTATAAGAGTATAATGATCAAATAGCCAAAATCCCCTCTCTTAAAAAGTCTGTTTCAGCGCTTTATTTATTCTTCGGGGGGGTTTTTTCATGCCTTTTTATTCTTATATATTCTATTGCCACATAATGCGTTTAGATTTCTCTTCTGCAGCACTTATTGCCAGTTTTGCGTTTCGATAAAATAATTGAACGTCTAGTCAGAAAAATATAGCAAATGAAATTAATTTGCATATACAATTTACAGCATTGTGATTTTTATTGTACTAATATAATAATTTAAGTTACATTCATTCAATTAAAATAAATATATAAAAAAGAAAAAGAAAGCGTGTATCAGTGTGAACACGCGTTAGAACTTCTATAACTTCTTTGGCTTATATGTATTGAATTGTGTATAACAAAGTTTTATTTTGAAGTAACCTTATATATAATTAACAAATTTATTATTATAATTATTATTTCAAACTGCATTTAAAAAAATCATTAGGATGGAAAAGGTATAAGTATAGACAAAATTTTCATTTTCACTGCATAATACTAAAAAATTTTTTATTGTATGTATTTTGAGAAAAGTGTCATCATTATTAGTCTAAATCAAAAATTTGCCTCGAAACAAAAATGCAAAATGTTCCATGCGTTGCAATTTTTGTCGAATTATAACAAAACAAACTTTCCAGAAGTATTAATCTATAATGTATAGTTATAAATTCTTGGAGGCATTGCAATAATAGTGATAGGGTGAAAGAAAATATTAAAGTTTTTTATGTATAGGAAATCATTAAAATTCTTGAAATTTTTATATAAAAATTTGCGTTTGCCCATATTTTGTAAATTATCATATAAAGATTACATTGCATGCATACATTTGTAAAGAATTGCTTAAAGAAGTTAAATCAAGTGAAAATATGAAATTAAAAAAAATCAAAACGCATGGAAAGTTTTTAAATTTTTTAAAAACTATACTAATTTTTTTCTCGCCAATTTGTTTTATATGATTTTAGTTCTAATTTACATAGAGCCAGTAAAAATTTGGGACATGTTTGTAAGAAATTTTACTGCCCACTGTAGTCTTAAAATACAAATTAATGAAGCACTATATAACACTTTCACAACAATCAAATTAATTACACCAAAGCATATACGAGTATATGATTTAAAAACTCACTTCTTAAACTGGATTTAGAAATTCCATTCGATTGAAAATTTAGTAAACACAATCTTTTATTGCCAAACTATTGGAAGAAATGTTGTGTTGCCACTAAATTTTAAAACAATAGATTGTTTGTATTATTTCCTTAAAAGAATTTTAAAACTGTGTATCCAACAAACTCTCCTTAAACTAATTTTTGACAGATTTTGAACCATTTAAATGCCTACTTCGGTAGATTAAAGACTAGCTTCTCCGATTTTTTTAATTCATAAAATTGATTATAATTTGACTTCTAGGTAACGTAAAAACAAAACAAAGTATGTATCGCAAAGCTAAAAGAGGAAAGGCTTGTTAAAGCTGCTGTTTAATGATGAGAGGGGGGTGGGTGCTAGGTCAGGGCTAATAGATGAAAAACACAAAAGAAATTTTAAAAGCCGTAATTTTTAATCTATTTTTTCAATCTTTGAACATATTACGGATAATACTATTCTACATATGGAAAAAAAGCTTCGTTAGATTATTTTTATAAATAATGAAGTTATTAAATATCTAATTAAAATTTTGAGTATTTTTTGAAAAATCGCAAAAAGAATTCCGTCATTTTTTTTTAATTTTATGATTGATTCTAAAAGAGAAAAGCATGAACTTGTTTAGTATAAAATATCAATTCATTAACTCGAAGGGAAACTTAAAGGGAATGATTTAGAAACCATTTTTTATAAAAGCGTATCAATTTTGACTCATTTTTAAAAAAATCGTAAAAAATAGAAAATATCATTATTTTGTTAAAAAAAATATATACCATATCGTGGCGAAAAAAATGATCTTTCCAATTCTGTAATTATTTTTTGTCTGAGATAGATAGTATGAGTTAGATGGCGTTTTTTAAAACGGGGGGAAAATTGGGAACTTCATTCATTTCTACCTTACGTTTATCGCTAACCGTAACTGGTAACGCGTAGCGTGTAACGGAAATTTCTCGCTACCGTGCCATAAGAAGTTAACTTCAATAAACTGAATAAGATAAATATTTTCATTCAGTTACTATAAAATGTTACATATAAATGCCCTTACTATGGAAAAATATAAACTTTGAAAAAATACTATTTGTATTTCTTATTACTGTTGAATATCATGAAATATTGATTGTCATGTTCCTAAGTTAGACTATTTTGTTAAAAATTGGCCATTCTCCAGAACAGAAATCGAACATAGTATAGAATTTTATTTATTGCTTTTTATAAATAAAATCAGCTACCGTTATTTAAAGAAAGATAGCCGAAAGGAAATATTTACTTTAGTTGAATGCTATGAGATTTATATATTGTACATAATATGTATAAAATATTTGTGCTGTATGCATTGGTATTTGTCATTTTTTCCCCTTTGTGCTCTGTATTCGAAGTTTCTTTGATCAATTGAATGGTTGGAAGACGACATACTGGTTTCTTCCGGTATTCATAACAATAACAGAGTCTAACATTAGGCCAAAATCTTCGCCAATGGGCTCAATTCATCTGACTTCATAGTCCATGATGATGATAACCACGTGTTTTTAGCCAATCAGTTCCTTAACTCATCTGATGCCATAGTCACACGATAAAAGCAATCATGGGTTTCCAGCTAATATGTTCACGCGCTTCGTTGTTGCCCACTTTTCATCTTTTCAGAAACTTTCTTTAAGGAAGTACAAATTTTTCAACAACTATAATAACGCACACGCGTAGACAAAATGCTTTTTATTTAAAAGTACATTCATAAAATAGGATATTTTTTTCATAAAATTTGATGAAATGAAATTTTATGAAATTATAAAATTATGCAATTTTTTACGAAATTTTGAATTTTAGGAAATTACTAGCTGGTGTGACGTCCTCCATTCGAAACGAGTTTCACTCTTTCAGGACAATACTACAGTGAGTTTTTGTGCACGTGCAGCTGGGGTTCATTATCGCTTATTTAGCGTCTGGACTTTGGTGCCAGTTAGATTAGGCAAACAATGGTCTGGCTGTACTACTGTAGACGAGATCACTTCCGAGGCATCTGACTGTCGCCTCACATACACAATGGCGAATTGTCCTCAAAGGCGGTAAAACGACGACAGGAGGCCGAAGGGGTTCGGCCGTCGGAGCATGTGTCGGACACCTGCTGGTTTATGAAGAAACCAGGGGAGAGGACGATTGGCGGATTATGCGCCAATGGGCTATAATGAGTTGAGGTTCAAGGATCGACTCATATGGGCCCACCAATGAGAAAGCGTGATGGGGGAGAAATGGACTGCCCCTGATGTTTTAAAAGGCCGGAAAAATCGGGAAAAAAGGGGAACGAAAGGAAAAGAAAGAGCTTGAAAAAGACGAGGGCTGGTCGTTTTAGGAAGCGGAGAGGAGGATCCCGGAGTTTTGGTCCGTGATGCTGACCAGGAATCCTGAACGCGAATAAGAAAAAACGCCTTGCGGACTGTAACGAGACAAGCTGTGGAGAGAGCTACTTCAAAACGGGGCTACCATACTGGCTAGGCATGGAGACTATTAACTTCATAAGCAAATTTAATTCGATTATCCTATTGGAGGAAAAAATTAAAAGTATTTTTTTTTTCACTCCCACAACCTTGCTGTGATGTTTTATTTTCACGCTACCTTCTGACGACGTTACACTGGTATACCCGTTCTTCGCACGGGTGAATTAAAAAATTAAACAATTGAGACTGGAGGATAAAAGTTTTTAATGAGTTAATTTTAAGTGAATTGCAAACTAAACAAAAAAAAAGAAGCTTTTTTGCATATCTCAGCTGAACGAAAAAATACAAACATATTTGTTAAATTTTAAGTTTGTAGATCTAATAACTGATAAAAAGGATTTATTTTTATTTATATTATAACGATCCGAAACTCTCTTGTGGATCGATTTTTAAAAACACCTTCCTAAACTGATCTCTGCTCAGCAAAAGTAACATGTTGTTACAAATTTTACGTAATGGAAGCTTAAAATAGTATAAATAAGTAGTAGTGTGTAGTATTGGTGTAGTGTGAAAGTTAGGAGAGGAGGAGGGGCATCTCAGGTGTCGTCCTCGTCACTTAACCATGGTTCAAAATTGCGAGAACGATTGATTGATTGAATATTAACGTCGCACTGTTCAGCTATACGAGGGCTTTTGGTGACGGACCACGTAGTTTTGAACCATGGTAAAGTGACGTGGACGACACCTGAGCTGGCACCGTCCTCTCCTAACTACCACACCACACCACGGGAGGACATTTTAGCTCTCGACAGATTTAACGTGCATCGCTGCCCTACACGGCGGGTCTTTATTGGTCCTCGGCTAGAACTCGTGACAAGGCAAGCCGCGGTCCGATACTCATACCACTCGGCTACCACGGCCACTCAAAATTGCGAGATCCATCGCCAAAAGACCTCGTACAGCTTTATAGTACGACGTTTATATAATCCTGACCCGCTCACACATTCACGTCATTGGTCTGTGCATTTCAAGCTTTCAACATTTGCGACACAGTTTTCGATCTTAATTTTCTACGTGCCCCTTCCCCTTCAATAACAATGTATTGAATGCAGTAGTGCGCACAGGATTTTTTCAAGAGGGGGGTCCGGGGTTGAAAGTTCACCATTTTTGTATCATGCTCCTTTTGATTTTGTCGATTTTCGGGAACAAAACACAGTAAAAAAACTAATTGTTGAATAAATAATTAGCATTAATAAGTAAAATGAATCATTAATAACAAATACTTAATTAAATTTTACATATGCATTATCAAAGATATAAAGAGTGTTTTTTTTCCAGGTATAGAAGTTTAAGTTGGCATTACTTTCCAAGATGGCGACCGATTTAACAGATGTCAAGTGATTTATTCTCAGTTTGGTTTGGCTATTCATCAAAACGATCATCAAGCAAGGCGTAGATTCGTCGAATGGGCCCAAAACGAGATTGCCGTTGTTCCCGATTTTCATAAGCAAATTTTGTTTAGCGATGAAGCGCACTTCTGGTTGAATGGCTACGTCAACAAACAAAACTGCCGAGTGAAGCTAATCCACAAGTGTATGTCGAAACACCGTTACATCCAGAAAAACTGACTGTTTGGTGCGCTTTATGGGCTGGTGGAATCCTTCTTCAAAAACGATGAAGGCCACAACGTTGCAGTCAATGGTGATCGGTATAGAGCCATGATGACTAACTTTTTCATTCCTGAATTGAACAATCATGATGTCCAGGAGCTGTGGTTCCAACAAGACGGTGCAACATGTCACACAGCTCGTGCCACAATCGATTTATTGAAAGACACGTTTGGTGTCCGCCTAATTTCACGTTTTGGACCTGTGAATTGGCCTCCAAGATCTTGTGATTTAACACCGCTAGACTATTTTCTGTGGGGCTATGTAAAGTCATTGGTCTATGCGGATAAGCCACAAACGCTTGACCATTTGGAAGACAACATTTGCCGTGTTATTGCCGATATACGGCTACAAATGTTGGAAAAAGTCATCGAAAATTGGACGTCCAGATTGGACTACATCCGAGCCAGCGCTGGCAGTCATATGCCAGAAATCATATTTAAAATGTAATGCCACAAGATTATCTTTTGAATAAAAAAAAATTCATGTCAATCGAATAATACATCGTTGTTTTATTGCAATTTAAAGTTCTATACCTCTAAAAAAACACCCTTTATAACGTAACGCAAAGCGTTGATATAAAGTTTACACTTTCTAAATGCCTTACATCAACGATGAATCATTCCAAGAAGGTTTTGTTGAAAATGTTCTAAAAAATGCAGGGAATACTTTACTCAGAGTTCTTGCCACCAAACCATTAATGTGGCCTATTGTCTTTAGTTAGACAGATTGCGATCCCCATTGGTCTCAAAAAGGTTCATCGTCGTCAAGTCAGCACTTTGTTATCCTCTATCATGATAACGCGGGAATCCATTATGCTGCCATCACTCGTCAAAAAATAATGGAGCTCTGTTGAGAGGTTTTACCCCCACATTCCCTTTTCTGCTGACTATCACCTATTTCATACAACGGTCAACTCTTTCAGCGGAAGTCTTTGATCTTAATGACGAGAAAACTGTTATCCAAGGGGTGGGGATATTTTAACTCCAAATCTCAAGAAAATGACAAGTTGGTTATAGATAGCAAATGGAAACAAGCCAAGTTCTAGGTTGTATATGTACATTATGTGTATTGTGACAAAAATGGTTAACCCCTTAACTCACACACAGTGCTTCTCAAAGTTTCAATTCTTGAGGGCCAATTTTCAATCATAATTTTCTTCGCGCCCCTCCCCCCCCCATACAATAACAATGCATTGAATGCAATAATAATGTACTTGGACGCTAAAACTACAATACTATCTTAATTATAAAGCACTCAAATTATCAAGATAAATATTAAATTTTGTATGAGTTACTTTCAAATAATAGATATTTTAAGTAAATTATATATACTTTTAAGTATTAAGAAAAGTATTATATTGCTTTTTTCTTTTCTAATTATAACAATAAAGATGCGACGTGTATATATTTTATGTCAGAATGTATTATGTTTTGATTTCCTTTAAGTAAATTTTTATAACTTTTTAAAATCTTTTATTTTCGACTTTTTGATATGCTCGTGCCCCCTAGGGGGACGCACCCCACAGTTTGAAAAGCACTGCCTTAACTGGTTTGCCCGTACACTGTACGGGCTATGGAAAGCGGTCACAACCGGTTTGGCCGTACATCGTAAGGGCATTGATATTTTCTTCTTTCTATCTTTAATTTCTGCATATTTTTAATATTTATAATGAGATAATTAGTGCTAGTGTTTTTAAGAGGTGCAGTTTGTCCATGAGACTTCTCATCCGGGATATTTTCTTTGAGGTGTGTGAAGGCGGGAACTTTTCATTGTAGCAGGAATCTAGTTTCTTGAAATTTTCGATAAGGAACAGTGATTGGCAAGGCTATGTGCTATTTGTTTCTTGAGAGGAGATGAAAATGGAAGGATAATTAAAAAAAAGCTGATATTATCTATGTCCCCATTGCAATGTAAAACTAAGTATTACTCCATGCTTCAAATTGTGTGTGCATCTGTGGCGCACACAAGAAGGGGAGGGTTCCTCAGGTTCATACCCCCCCTCATAGCCTTTGAATTTTTTTCGAGTGATGATAATCGTATACATATAATACGTAACATTTATAATTAAGTATTTATTTTTAATAATTAATTTTATTAATTAATGCTAATTTTTACTCAAAAATTAGTTTTCCCCCTTTTTTTGTTCCAGAAAATCGACAAAATCAAAAGAATATGTTAGTCGGCATATTGGAGCATGATACGAGAATGGTGGACTTTCAAGCCTGAACAAATTCTTGTGCGCGTATGAACAGTTGCATAATTTGTACAATGGGGGTTTGTTCACCGTTAGAGGGACAGAGGGTACCCCCTCCCACACTCATATTATCTAATTTAAATTTATTATACAATATGCTGAATGTATTTTCTATAAATGTACATAAATGAGTTCGTAATTATTATACCATTTTTGTTCGAAGAAACTCTTTGCGAAAGTAACTGTAAGTATTGATTATGAATTAAAAACTTTTTTTATGTAATTTTATGATGA
Source organism: Trichonephila clavipes (assembly GCA_019973935.1). Taxonomy (NCBI): domain Eukaryota; kingdom Metazoa; phylum Arthropoda; class Arachnida; order Araneae; family Nephilidae; genus Trichonephila; species Trichonephila clavipes. The sequence continues at coordinate 34,916 of BMAU01020628.1, forward strand.
AAAATCAAGTTTTAAAGGACTACACGGTTATTTGGATACTAGAAGTAGCTTAATATTTACAGCAGTTCATCCGTGGACTGTTGTCGTCGCAACCTTCCATTTGTTTCATCTCGTCTACCAAGCGTGTCCAAATATGTCTCTCCTTGCAAGCTTGTCATTCGAGCGCGTCTACGTGTCTTCTCTCCCCTCTTCCTGGTGGATAAGCAAGCCCCGGCACAGGATAAGCATCGATCAGGGGTAAGGTCGTAATTGCGATGCTGCCCCTTCTACGACCGCCCCTCGTTTAATGACAGACCCGCACACACTCGCTCGGCCGATTTTTTTTTTGTGCCTTCCTTCCTTCACTGCCTTTCCTTTTTTTTCCCTTTTTTTTTTTCGTCTTTCAGTTCTGTGTTCTCCTTCAACCCACATGGGCCTGCCCTAGAAATTGCTTCCCTCGCAACTTTCACTCTCTCTTCTCTTATCGTCTGCACAGTTCCACCCCCCGCCCTGCTTTCTTTCCTTTTTATTTGTTTTGTTTGCTATTGTTTATTGCCTCCTTCTTCCCTCGGCTGCTGACCCATCGTGTTGCGGACGAATTAAAACTCAGCCAGGATGCGTCGGCGAAGAGAAAAAGAACGATGGAAAAAAAACTGTGTTGTGCAGTTTTATCGCTGCTGGTGGCAGTTGCTAGGCTTGATAACAGCCTCCAGGCACCGAGGGCTTGATCTAAGGATACGCAAGATCATTACTTTTGAGCAATACTTTCTAATATATCTGTAACAGTAAGCTGAGTAACAAGCTCAACATATTTGGGAGCATAAATTATTCAAACCGTGTCTCTGACTTCAGCAAACAATTGATCAAATCTACCAAGAAAAATGAAAGTTTCCGTTTTAAAAAACGTCTAAATACTTATTTTTTTTTAATAATTAAGCCAGTGCTTCTCAAACTCTCACTATTTGCGACCCAATATTCAATCATAATTTTCATCACGCCCTCCTCCCTTCCATACAATAACAATGTATTGAATTCAATAGTACTATATTTAGAAGCTAAAGCTACAACCACCACAAAACTTTTACCTCGTAAGTGCTATTGGCAAATATAAACGTCTCACATCCAAAGCGTTGACTGCCCCGGACCTATATATACGTCTTTCCAAAATACGAGCTTTACTGTGTATTGTTATCCATAAAATTATTCCGAAGTTTTCGGATTGCAACAAAAGAACCTTAACAGTATTTGTGAAGGATTTACTTGTTTACTCCCTTCCACCCCCCTAACCCCAATACATCACTTACACACGCCTACGGTGGCACTGAGGAGCAAATCGCGCACATTTTAATCAGCATTTGAGGGATTAATTATAAACCGTACAAATTATCAAGATAAATAATAATTTTTGTTTATATTTTTTATATGACAAGCTCATGAGGTCTCTAGTAATTATTAAACTTGTTCTTAACTCTCTCTCAGTATTGTTAAATTAATTGTAAAATATAGTGTGCAGTACTGATACATTTATAAGTGTATTATATCAGTGTAAATGTGTATTTCATTTGTTATTATGTCAGAACGTAATTCGTGTGTTTACTTTCCATGAACTAATAATTTTCTTAAATAATCTTTTATTTTTGACTTTCCAATATGCTCGCGCCCCCCTCATAGAGTTATCACTCGGGGAGTACGCCCCACAGTTTGAGAAACGCTGAATTAAGCTTTAACTGCACCATAGAGATAACATTGACCTATTATTTTCAAATATGAATTATATATACTTTCAAAGCTCTCAAACGGTGACCTAAATACATGGACAATGTAGATGTAAACATGTTCAAAATATCAAAGATTGGTGGATACGCCATAAGAACTCTTTTGAATGGAAAATGTCTGATCCTGATCAGATCCTGATGATCCACCTTCTATTATTCTTTTTTTTTATTAATGTTAACCTCGTAGCCAGAATGGACGAAGACCGCACCACTAAAAAGTCTTCAATGCCCAACCAATTGGCACACGGAGTAAAGGCATGCAGTTGGATTGATGACATAGAAAAAGATATCTTAGTTTGAGAACTAAGAATTGGAGAACACTAACCGGAAAAAGGCTGGTCTGAAAAGGGCTTTTTAAGAAGGCCAAGGCTCACCCTGGGCTGTCGAGCCACTGAGAAAGGAATATTAACCTCTAATACATAAGCTCCCACAACTTTTCATCCCTTTAGTGGAATGAGTCCCTTCAGATAAATGAGTACCAGGCTTGCTTTGGAACTTAACACTGGGGATTTTGCGTCAAATGGGCCACCTGATTGGAACATTACTCATACACATCAGGGCCTAAGATCACGTAGACTAATATGGGCACAGTAGGCCTTGGCCTTATTGGTCTATTGCGTCACTGAGTTAAGTTATATACGCTACAATTTAATAACAGGATCACCCACATCATTACGTTGATTTGACATTCATTAATATCGAACTCTAAGGCAACGCTAGGGATAATGACGACAGAAGTCGTAATTTTGAGCCCCGATTAAAGTGGTGAGGGTTAAGAGTGACACCTATATAAGTTTGAAGCCTACTGTCTAAACTTGTATACTACCTATCGTGGGGAATTTGAGCCTCGACATGGGACCATGGTGGCCTAGTCGGCATGGTCATAGTCAGCATGTCGTGAATTCAAGCCTCAGTACCACTGAAGTCTCACCATGTACAGGAGTGTTGCGTTAAATATGTCTAATCTTAACGTTCTCCCATTGGCGAGTGTGGAAGAGGGGTTGCCCGCTCAAAGTGCGTCCTCGTCACTTGAACATGGTTCAAAATTACGAGGTCCGTTGCTAATAGCTCTCGTGTTGCTTTATATAGAGCGACGTTAACAAGCACCCACTCATTTATTTGAGCCTCAACATATTTAAAATGCATCAACGCTGGTCATGAGTTTGTGACCCTAGCTACTCGACTACTGCAGTCACTTCATTACAGAGAGATCAATCAAGAGCTCCTGCTCTTGATTGAACCTGCTTAGTATATGTCCTGCTTTGTATTTTCAAGAAACAGGTTTGTAATATCCATATGTAAAGCAACTGTATTTACAGTATCATTGTTTTGGAGTAAACAAAAAAAAAAAAAAAAAACACTGGAATAAATAATAACGATGGCAAAAGCAAATATTACTGAAAGTATTCAGAACTACAGTAAACAAGAGCAAAAATTTTCAAAATTGTTACTGAAACTGAAAATTTAATGGCTTATTTAAATGGCTGATTTTTTCTCTGCATATATGTATATTCAGCCGCTGTAGCCAAGGGGTCATAGCAGGAGTACTGCAGGTTCGAGTCCTGGTGTCATTGAAGATCCGCTGTGTAGAGGAAGCCACAGCACTTTTAATCTGTTGAAACTCAAATCCTCCCAATGATGTGGTGTGGAAGTTAGGAGAGGGGGGATCAGATGAGGTGTCGTCCTCTCTTGGCCGAGGTCAAAATTACGAGGTCTGTCTCTGATATCCTTCACGTTGCCTTAAAAAGCGATGTTAATAACTCTCATTCCTTCACTCTAATCCTTTGTTCTTTTTGTATACATCAGTGGTATACACAAGGGTGGTTGTGGGGGGAGGGGTCAAACCTCTTTCATACACAGGGACCTCTTAAGACTTCTCGAGGCTCTGAGCCCATCTTTGACCCTTAAAAGTAGACAGTACATAGAATTCTTTGTCAACTACTCGTACAAACAATGGCCCGAAACAAATAAATGAGCCTGACTTACAATCGCACAAACCAACCAGACCGACTGCCGTTTTTTGACTGAATGAGTAATGACGGTGTATGTTGGTAAGTCGAAGCCTGTACTTGGACGACATCCATCACATGTAGCTAGTAGACATATCGTCAAAAATTCCCAGTTTTTCATAAAATACAACCGGCAATGACATTTGACCGTTGAAATTATTCGAATCATGATATTTTTAGGCTGAATCGAGAGCGAGACAAGGCCCTCATTGCAGCCTACACCCTAGGTCCGGGCCCAGTTGGTCCATGCCTTAAAGCGTCCCTGTTGGTAATATCCATATGTGAATTGGCGAGAAAGATGCGGGACAGGCAGTGAGCATTTTTGCGAAAGCAGTAAAACGCAGAGAACACTAAACACAACACTACAAAAAATATTCTACATTTTTATTGGCACTGTCGATTCGGTAATTTTTCAATCATAGAAACAATCAGTGCCGGTTTATTCATTGGGCACTTGGGATGGATACCCAGGGGCCCGGGGCCCGGATTAACTGGACTTAAGCTGGTTTTCTGGTTAAAAATCTCGATCCACCAGTGCGAAGGGGGCCCATAGATCTGCGCGCAGGGTCCGAAATGAGCTTAAATCGGCACTGGAGACAATTTCAAACCATCTACTCAGTTGTTTGTAGACCTGTACCCGTTCGTCCAAGTGTCACCATCATCTCTGTTGCTCGGTACGTTGTCATAGTAATCAAGCGGAATTGGTGAGAGACACCCACAACTGTTACATTCATGGTCGTTTAGTAGATCAATATCTACTAGTAATGTGCGCCGAAAACTCCACACCAAATGACTGTATGCCCGAGTACCACATGTTTGTATTTCTTTAACCATTAAATCCAGAGAGGCAAGATTAATTTGGGTAGTGACCATATCAATTGGATTTCTCTTATTATCTTATCGCAAAAACCTAGGCACAAACCGGCTCGACCAATGGCCTTATTTCGACTAAATGAGTTGAATGATTGCTTAAGGTATAAGGCCTAGGCCTAGACGTGGACAATGGTCATCATATAATAATACAGTCTTACCACTTTGGCCAGTTGATATGCAGTTTGGAATTCCCTGCTTTCCGAAGAATATATACGGGAATGATATTTGATTATGAAAATTTTCCGGATCATGATCTAAGATAGAGTCGAGAAAAAAACGAGGCTCCCACCGAAAGTGAGGCCCGGACCCAGTTGGCCTATGCCTTAAAAGACGTCCCTTTCCACAGACCAATAGATTTTTAATTTTTAACATAAAGATCATCGACGTTTTTTTTAACGTAAGTCTTCCTTAAAAGTAGTCTGTGTACGCCACTGGTATATACGCATCAAAAGGGCGTAGCTACCGCCTATCTGCCGTAGCAATGATTTGGGGCCCCAGAAATGGCATCCAAGAAATTTTGATACACTAGCTACGTCAGTGGTATACATAAATATAAAAACTATCTGTGATTTAAATGGTTTAATGTATTTAAAATACTTAAAGGACTTTAACAGTGTAACTTATAAAATTTCGATTTAAAACAATGGAAAATAACTCCTTAAGTAACTTACAAATGTTTTCACTTACAGCTATGAAACAAATTCATATTTGAGTAAATCTTACGAATGGGAAAAAAATGTTCTTTACCATTCCAATAAACTCACAATATATATAAAAATTAAAAGACAATTTAAAATAAATTTATAGAAAAGTAAACATGAAAAACATTTTCATTAAGGTATCGACTACGTTCGAAACCGTGATTTTAAGAAAGCGCATAAATGGATAATTTTTATGATATTTAGTGTCACTTAGATTAGAAAACATGTACAAAATTGTTTTAAGAACATTATGACAAAAAAAATTATTTAAATACAATATCTTGGCAAAAAATTAACTTGGAATATAAACTTTTTTCAAAATGTTCTCCTTTTATAAAAAAATGCTTCTAAAAAAATAAAATATTTTGCTTATGTAAAGTAAAAACTTCTCTAGAGAGTCTGAACAATCTTTTTTGAAAAATTCACATTGTTTTCAGAGTTACAACCAATTGAAATAATTATCGGCGTTTTTTTTCTTAAAATTTCTCCTTTATGTTGTCGTAAAACATGGATAAACCCACTTCCAAGTGATATATTTCAAAAATTCTTGTTGAGCCTCTGTACAGAGGTCTGAGCTATATACAGGCAAAATATTATTATTATCGAAGCATTTTTCAGAAAAGGAGAATATTCTGAAAATGGGTCATTCTATGTTCATTGTTTTTCAAAATATTGTACTTAAATAATTTTTTATTGTAATACTATTCTTAAAACAATTTTATGTACATTTTCTAATCCAAACAACACTAAATATCATAAATATTATCCATTTATATGCTTTTGTAAAATCACGGTTCCGAACGTAGTCGGATACCTTAAAAGACTAACCGATACATAAATTAGAATTATCATGAAACGTAATCTAAATGAGCTATAATATCAAAACACAATGTAAAAGTTCAAAGACATTTTTGATTTGAAAAGACTTCCGATTTCGTGTTTTATTCTTAATAATTGTATGAAAGCAATTATAATTTGAAACAAAGTAATTTGTTTTTAACTTTTGAAAAAAAAATAATAATAATCTGTAAAATTGCTCATTTCTTAACCTTGTTGCCTATTTGATAAATAATTTTAAGTTTTTTGTATATGTTATCATTTACATCTGTTACTGCCACTAATAAACTGCGTTCCTTAAAGACAATATTTACAAGTAAATGTATCTCCTAATCCTTTCTGTGAAATGCAGTTAAAGTTCAAACGTAAATATTTAGTGTTTTTTAAACATATTTCTTGAAAACATTCATATGTAATTAGTGTTAAAGTGTTCAAACACGTTAAAATGATCAAATCCGGTCAAAACACAATTTTTTTTTATTTTATTGAATTTAGGCATCTTTCAACATTACAAAACATACTTTGTTTTGTTTCTACGTTACCTTGAGACAAAGTTATAATTAATTTTATAAAATTAGAAAAACCAAAACTGGGTCTTTAATCTACCAGAATTAGGTACACATATATTGTTCAAAATCTGTCATGTCAAGTCTGATAACTCAAAATATTAGGAGTGTATTGCCATAAAATCTTTTGAACCTGATATTTATATTATTTTCTGGAAAATGTACTAAAATATTTCTTATGTATGAATATTTCTTGAGAGAGTTATGGTCTGTTATTCAAATAATAGTCTAATAAAGAACGCCACATTTTTCTTATAATGTTGACTTGGTCAGCCGTAAAATTTTTAAATTTTAATAAAACATTAAAATTTTAGTACACTCTCTTAATAAATGTCCTTAACTTATTTTAGTTCTTAATTTACTGGTATAAGTTTATTATTTTTTTCTCTAATATCCTCGAAGTTTTTCAAAAATATTGCTCAATTTTCCCTTATAGTTGTGATTTTTGTAAAATTAAGATCATTTTTTAAAATATATTGTTATTTAAATATTGATATTGATTCCTAAAAAAGCAAATATATATTGTTTTAGCATGCTATTTTTTTAAAAAAAAGTACTCCGAACGTGTTCGAATAGAATAAAATCAGATTATTTCAAATTTTAAAACAATCGCCATTTTTGTCTCACGAGACATTGAAATTACTTCTTGATATGTTTAGATGTCAAACGATTTTGTTATTCCAGTGAATTGTCTTTATTCTTTGCATATTTTTTTAAAAAAATTATTATTGCCACTTTTCATACAAAAAATTTCACAAATCTCTGAAGAATTAAGCATTTTTCACATTAAGCCTTTATCAAAACTCGAATTTTTTTTATATGATTAATAATGATGATTTTTATACGATGAGCTTAATTGATCTGATATCAAATTTAATTAAATATTTAAATTTAACTGCAGGATGAAGGCTCGAATGTTCTAATTTAGTCATCTTTTCTTATTATTATAACATATAATTTATTTAATTATTTGACATTTATTTATTTTCTAAAATTAAATATATGAGCAAATATTATTATCGGTTGCTTTAACACAATTCATCTTTTATTTTAATCTAATAATAATTTATTGTTTGATTTGATTTTAACATCTGATTAGTAATTTAGATTATTTTTTCCTAGAATTATTTATTTTAGTTAAGTATGTTGTGTAATTGACTTGATATATCGTTTGTTTATTTTTATAATTTATTGAACTTTTATTATTCGAAACATTTTTAAAATACTAGTATAACTTGAATTACACATTATTAGAAAATATTAAAAATTGTTACTTTTATTTTAATTACTTTTTACAAGTTCAACATCTTATTTAAACCACATTCCTCCCCAAAATTCATTCAAAATTCAGCAAGTAATAACAATAGCAACATAATTTCTGAAATTTATAATTTAATCTCAGAACCAAAAAGAAAATAATTTATTTATTTGTGAGTAAAAATATATGTAACTGATTCACAAAAGTGGGTAATTCAGCTAAGTATCAATGTTACTTCTTGCAACTATTTCTTAAGGATTTGTTTATGACTATCGTATGTTTTGAGATATAAATTGCAGAATTTATCAAAATAAGTAACATTTATTAACAGGAACAATTCAAAGGTATTTCATGATCAAAACAAGACAAGTAGTGTAATGACAATTATATGGAACAAAATAAAAAGGAATCGCTTCGAATATTTTTTATGAGAATTACATAAGATTTTATAGTCGTATTACAAATTATTAAATGCTGTAACTGATTTTTTTTAATTAAAAAAAGTTTGGATAAATATGACCTAATAATTAAAAAATGAATCCTTAAAATTCACATGGCAAAATTTTGTGTGTGTCTGTTAAATTATTCGAATCTTATGCACAATTAATGGATTGATTATTTTTAAGTACATCTTTAAGGACTGTAGTGATTAAGCTTTGTTACCTTGTAATGGAGTTTTTCATAAATTACTGTTTCAAATGAATATTAAATGTGTGTATGTATATATATATATATATATATATATAAGAAATGCATGCGCACATAATGTGTGTAATACTCAAATGGAATAGAATATTTAAAGTTAAAAATGCCTGGCTCATTCAACGTTGACAAAACTACATTTGTTACAAATACCCCAACCATTTCTTCACTGAGTCTATAGTCTGAGAACTAAAGTACGGGTACTAAAATAGACTTGGATTCACAATGACCAGAGCAGAGGCCTCATCACCGTAGTACACTCGAACTCTCCCCCCTCATGATACATGACCATGGATCAGAACACCCCTCCCCAGCCTTCCATCCCATTTCCCTAGTATAAATTGTCGTCTGCACTGATGAAGGACCGAGTCCAATTCCCTTTTCGGATCAAGTACAGAGGACACACACAGTGTGAGGGAGGGTAGAGTGGAATGAATGTTGCCACAGGCATTGTAGAAACTTTCGCTCGGAAAGGTCTATAGGGTGGAGAAGGGGTCTCGGCCGATAATTATGCTGCACACACACACACAGCAAGCGGCCTAATCTTTATTCTGTACCGTGCGTGCATCTACTGGCCGTAGTGGCTCCCCCTGTCGGTGGTGAGGGGCAGTTGAAAGGTCACCGCCTCGTCCTTAGCAATTCCTTTCCCAACAGAAGGGGGTTTTCGGAATCCATGGGGAACGTTCCATCCATCTCCCCCCTCCTTTCCTCTTAGTGGGGAGGGAGGAAGGTACAGAAGACTTCTTCTCTGGGTAGGGGGAAAGGGAGTGAAGAGGCAGGGGGGTTGCGACGACACCTGACATTTCCTCTGCACGCATCACTTAGAAACTGCGTTGCTGGATCTGGCAAGGGGGGAAGGGTCAGTTTATCTGAGTGCGTTCGGTCGAAGAAAGGGGGCGAGAAACAAAGTGCAGACGATCAAATTCAGTCGTCGGGTTGCGTTTTTCGTAGGTTGTGTTTACTGCTGGAAGGATGTTGAAATCGTAGCTTACTGATACAGCTACAAGGAAATTTTACAGATGAATTCAGTCGAACATTTCTGTCTTCAAGAAATTAATTTGCATGGGTTATCAAAAAAACATTTTGTTGTTATCTCAATTTTAATTTTTCTCGAGCACAAAGTAACAACCATTTTTAATCCAAAATTACATTGTCGTAGATTTGATTTAAAAATTGAGGGAAGCCGCCATTTTTACTTGTGCTACTCTTCACCAAATAGTATAATTTCATATTTTTAAATTACCTAAGTTCCTTCAATTAATCAAACTCATTTTCTTTAACCCGCTCCATTTAATAGCTTATAAAGGTGCATTATACAACGATAAAATAAAAAAAGTATCAAATTATTTTAACTATTATTACGATAAAAAAAAGACCTATTAAATGATAAATTCTAAATATATGTGATAGATTTCAAAGCTTACATACATGAAAAAACAATTTTTTTATTTACAATTTAATTTTTTTAAAGTTCAGAACATTAATTATTTATAAATGTTAGATGTGTGTTAATGAGAAGGAAAGAGAGTTGCATGTGATATCCACAAAGCTCATTTTTACTAAAGAAATTTCTTAGTTTTGAAGTATAAATAATATAACTATTATTACACCATCATAAAAAATAACATTAAAGAAAAGTAAAGGAAAATAATAATTGAAATTATAAATTTCCTTAAACTCAAAAACAGTGGCACAAAAGCCAGGGCCTACTGTGCCCATCCCAGTATACGTGACCATTGGGCGCTGAGGTGCATGCGCGGATGTCCCGATCAGGTGGTCAGACTGAAGCAAGACCCCTAGTGTTTAAGTCCCCAAGCAAGCTCGATACTCATTTATCGACCCACTGCAGTAGGGAGGAAAAGTTGAGTCACCCTTGACTAGCCCGGGAATAGAACCCAAACCCGTGGTGTGGAAGCGTGATACGCAAACCACTCGACCACCGGGCCTTCCATAAACTTCCTTAAAATAGCAAAATGTTTTTAATCTTCAATCAAATGCGTATTTTTTATGCAAATAACGACGAGATACCTCTCTTGGGAATGTAAGGCACATTTTACCAATAAACAATTACGCATGGCTTAGCATAATATAAGAGATAAAATTTATACTGGTAGGCCATTTTATTATGACTAAAGGCAGATGTTCTCTTTGTGACTGTCTGGGTATTAATAAGTTAAGTATGTAAGTAGTATAAGGGTTGCCCAAATGAAAAGTGGTCAAGTTGAAGAAAAAGGATACCTTTATTGGAATTTAAAATAAATCACCGAGGGCGAGATGGGGACAAACAATGGAACCTGGGACCTGGAGACACCTAGGTCCCATTGTTTCGACAGTACGTCTATGCCTTAGCTGTAGAAAGATTGTGGTTGATTCTCGAGGAAGTTCTGCATAGCTTCCTTCATTTCATCCTCCCAATAGAAACGTAATGCTCTACTTAGGGGGGAAAGTGTGGAAGGTTTCAGGAAAACAAATCCGCATTGTGCGGAGGGTGTTCCAATACTTATAAAAGAAATTTTTAAGGTTGTCTGGGCTTCACGAGAGATGTTTAAGTCGGCATTTTCATAAAAATCTGGTATCGTTTGCCACCCTTCACGAAAACGTTTGTGTCAATTGTTCGAACTCGGCAGTGCTCACCATAGACTGACCCCATTGCATGTAATTGCATTGACCCCATTTGCAGATAATTCTCCGCATTCACTTCACCTTCCGCAGTCAGAAACCTTACAACTGCGCATTGCTCTGATATGGACGCATCCATGAATTGCACTACTTTACTTTTGATCATTTTCCTCTATGAAGAACAGGCATCATTATTGCCAGTCGCATTCAATGTCACATACACTTTCTACCTCCCTTTATATCCATATTCGGTAGTGCTGCAGTAGTTGCAATTATTTTGACGCAATTGCACGTACCCACTTTTCATTTGGGCAACCCTTATATATGGGTACAGACTCCTGGCCACATCAGAATGGAAAAGGCAGTAGACCTTTGTTCATTTAAAGGTCAAAATGCACTACTGTGCGAAACTGAAGTAACAAAATCCTTTTTCAGTATACAGTCATGAATTTGTAGAAAAGGGCTAAATTCATTGAAAAGTCAATTCATGAAAAAAGTAATGCATATGCAAATATCCAGAGTGTGGCGTCAGAATGTCGAGAGGAAAAGCAAAATACATGGACTCAGCGTGCGAAGTGCAAAATAATTTACAAAGAAGGACGAAAGGTGTAGTTCCAGACACTCGCTGTAAGTGATTGTGAGATTGTACGTACAATACGGCTATAAGAAACCACCAGAACTTCTTTATGCGTGGTAGAATGATCAGTACGCTTGAAGAAAAGCGTATTTTGAGTGTTATCCATAGGTTTGGATTCGAGAAAAATGATATGCCACGAACTTCTAAAGTTTAGAGATACAGCTGTAAGAAAGATTACAGGTGGTCAGCGAAGGAAAAATATGATAGTGATGACTGATGTATAGTCATGTAGGTGAAAAGGGGCAGATATCAGACAGTGGGTATTATTGCTCAGAGAACTGTACGGCAACTGAATGGCATACATTCGTGCTACCTTGGAAAGCGCCTTCATAAAAGAGAATATTCATCCGCCGTTCTGAGTGTTGTATATGACTGATAGCATTGGCGGGACTGTCAGACACACACAAAGACTTGAGATTTCATCAATGGAGTTAAGTCTTCTCTACCGGCGAGAGTCATTTCATTCTAACAAACGATTCTCGAAGGGAATTTTTTACGAGTTAGGTATATGTTTTCACCCCCTCCCCCTTTATTAAAGAGATTATTAGGAAAAGAGACCGTTGAGGGGATATTGGTATGTTCGTGTGGGAAGGTATAATGAACGGACAAAAGGACCTCAACATTTTCCGCGAGGATTGACCTATCGAAGATCATTACTGGAAAGTACAGGGACATCTTAAGTTCTTGAGGCCCTGGGCCCCTACCCAAAAGTAGCTCCTGTGCTCTTACACAAATGTAGGCCCCATCTTTGACCCCTATCCCCTTCAGGACCAGCAGAAGGAGAAAGAAGCACTTCTCCATGTCCTTACGTTCGAAGAGGATACGCACGCACGGGACCGGTCGAATTTCCTTGCTAAGCCTAATTTCCTTTAAAGCTTCATGTAAAGTTTTAAATGCAACCAAATACGCTAAAATTTACAATTTACTATCGTTGATAATATTTGAACATGGAGTACAAAAATTTTTGGTATATATATAAAAAAAAAAACAATTGCGAATTTTAAAGAAAATGTTTTCATTTCAATAAAAAAAAAATTACATACATTTTCAAAATAATTGACAAAAATCCCATTTAAATACGAATATAGAAAATATTAGAAAACTAAGCCAACTGCTTCAAAATATAAACAGAAATCCATAGAGCAATAGATAACGAACCTCTATATGTCCGATTCTCTCGAAAAATAAACATGTGCAGTTGTTTATATTCATAAATATCTCGGATATAATTTTAAAAAACACGAAGCTGAAAGCACATATTAAAGTTAAGAGTTTTATGAAACATTATTCGAAAAGAAAAAGGTTTTTAACCGCCATCTAGTGCTTGTAAAAATTAATATAAAAACGTTCTTAACTCTGATCACACCGGTGTGATCATGGGCCTACGAGGAGGGAAAGCTCAATCGCATATATGATACCGTGGGCCATGAAGGGAGGAACGCGTGATCACATATATGTGATCATGGTCCTGAATGGGTTACACAGTAGATAGTACATAGTATACGGTGTCAATTACTCGTGCATGACGTATTACAATAGCACAAACCGGGTCTACCAACTACCGCCTTTGGACTGAATGAGTATTGATGGTGTATGGTGGTGGCCAAGTAGTAGGTGTTCCAATGTGTTGTTATTTCAGAACGGGGTTTGTGACCAGTAACTTATACCCACTGAAGATCCATGCTACTAAAAAAGGAAAGGAAGCTCAAAAAGCATTACGTAGAAAGTGAAGTTATCTGTAAAATGGATTAGCTAGCATACTTCCTTGATTTTATGCCCATTGAACATGATTGATTGATTGATTGATTGAGTATTAACGTCGCACTGTTCAGCTACACGAGGGCTTTTGGCGACGGACCACGTAATTTTGAACCATGGTCAAGTGACGTGGACGATACCTGAGCTGGCACCCCCTCTCCTAACTACCACACCACACCAACGGGAGGACGTTTCAGCTCTCGACAGATTTAACGTGCATCGCTGCCCTACACGACGGGTCTTTAGTGGTACTGGGCTCGAACTCGTGACAAGGCAAGCCACGGTCCGATACTTATACCACTCGGCTACCGCGGCCACCCCATTGAATATGTATGGTTGCTTTAAAAAAACGCCTAATATCACGATTGTATCCAGAAGACACCAGGCATACTGATGCTGATAAAAGAATGGGAACTCTTATTTCAAGAACATTTTGGATTATCTGACGTTGAGTCTGAAGAAACGGTGCCAATGAGAGGAAGCCATATGTAATTGCTGTTCCTCCTTTTCATTAGACAGTGTTTTGTACCAATATTATTATGTCGATAAAACTTTTTTCTGCAAGATTCTATATTGTATCGTAATATTTATTTGTTTTTATTATGCTGCTTCGTCTTGTAAGTACTACCTTATGTATCTGAAGTATAAATTAGTTTGTTTTTAATTTTCACTATGGTATATTCAGCAAAATAACATTAACTTCAAGATACTGCAAAAACTTCTCTTACGAGCTAAAAAAATAAAATACAGGCCAAAAAAAAAATCCAAAGCAGACTTTATACTTTAAATTTATGATAAAGGCGATCACATGTTTCTAGTCAATCAGTACTTGCGTTTCACTGCTGTCCACTTTTGCTCTGTGCAGAAACTTTTCTTTAAAACGTACATATGTGTTACCAATTATAACAAAAAGATGTAAACAAAATAATTTGATTTATTTAAAAACACTCATATAATATAAGACTTTTTTTTTTGAAAATCTTTTCGAATATCAGTACTTGGACATTTTTATCCAATTATCAAATTTCGAACTATATTTGAATTTTACAAGAGTACAAATCTAATTTCAGCTTTGAATTCAACGGAAAATACATATAACGGATTCAAAATGTCTTTTACGTTCATTATTAAATGACTACATTTTAACCAAGTATCATGTAGCAGTGTACTAAAAATACTGCGTTCATCAATCTAACCTGTATAAAATTCTTTCAAGACAGAATTGACGAAATTAAACTTGTTTAATAATGTAGAAATTTTCAGTGAATTTATATTTAAAATCATTTAAAATGTTTTCATAATTAAGCCCAAAATAATAGATTGGTACAGTAATATCATGGAGTTGGTTTGAGCGAGTTTACTAAAAATGAATCTGCTTCGTGGTATTCCACTCTGGGTTCGAACGCCATGTGACCAGTGGCGCACACAAGGGGGGCCTAGGGGTCCGGACACTCCCATAGCCCTTGGTTTTTCTTTTATTCCGATTGGTTATAATCTTATGCATACCTTACGTAAAATTTGATCATGTTTTTGTTATTAATAATTAATTTTATTAATTAAGGTTAATTATTTATTCAATAATTTATTTTGTATTGTTTTTGTTCCCCAAAATCGACAAAAGCAAAATATGGCGAGCAGCGTATTGGAGTATGATACTATGGACTTTCGACCCTGGACCATCCCCCCCTTTGAAAATTTTTTATGTGCTTTGCTGCATGTGACTAGTACGTGAAAATGCCGTTTAAATGAAATATTCTATTACACTTTTTACAGAAGGCATTCCATCTCATTATGTAACACCAAATTTCTTTTGGTAAAAATAGGTAAAAGAAAATGGGACTAAAATATTTTTTCCAAAAATAACCACTCATCATCCATGGTGCCAAAGTTCAGAATGGACCAAGACCTTCTTAACGAGATGATGTTTTCAATCTCCACTATTGACAACCAACTCCTCCAGTTCTTAGCCTAAGGCAAAGATTCCCCAACTTTTTATCCCATAGACCGACGCCTTGCCATGTTTTTCAGTTTTGTGTAGACTTCTTCTTACCTAATATTGAATTTTTGCAAATTTATCGACCTAAATGTCTTTTTGACAGCTGGTATAGAGCTACTTATTTTAAAAGATTTAAATTTCTAACTGTAGTGAAGTACAGTATTTAAAACTAAAGAAACACATGTTAATTAATTTAAAATTTAATTAATGCATAAAATATGTAACTGCTACACAAAATAATTTATCAACTAACAAATTTTTTACAATGGGAGAGATAAATCTGGTGCTTCAATAAGAAATTTTCAACATTTGGTATCAATCTCGTCAGGTTTAATCCTAAATCTCCTCGGTTAGTAGTGTCCAGTCTCTTTCTTTCTTTTGGAGATTGGCAACAATTCTGAAACCCTTTGTTACCAGAAAAAGTAATTAAAAACTTTTTCGCAATACTCCATAATTGGGGGTAAATAACAGGTGTCTTTTTAAAGCCAAAATTGCTGGCATCCTTTTCTAAACTTTACCTTAAGATCTCCGTCACTGCCTATTCCCATCAGTTCCTCTTGTAATATGACATTTTTTTTCCTAATGTGACACAAATTCCTTGCCTACTGTGGAAATTACCATAGTCAAAGCAATCTCAAAGCTAGTTTCAAAATCTGAATTAAGAGCAGTAAGATGTTGAATTTAGTTTGAAACTTCACTTTCATGGCAGATTGTCTGTGGCCAATAGAGAAACTGGGAAAATTTGTGACGTCCATTATTATACTCCTATAGTTTAATTCTAACAGGAAACATTGAAATGATGGCCCTTGTTTTAATAAAACTTTGACTGTCACCTTGAAACTGCGAATTAACCTCGTTAAGAAGACACGGTACGATTCAATCGACGAAAATTGGTCAACAAATAAATAAAAAAAATTTTTTGCCTAAATTATTCCTTATACATTTCTCTATTATCTCACACAATTTTAGAGCTCTAAATTAAAAAGATCCAAAGTTATGGTAGCTAATATGTTCGTCGAAATTCACATTCTGACATCATTCTGCTCTAGCAGACCCATTTTTCATTTTCTAGCCAATTTAATAAATTCTAACACAGTTAAGCAGTTTTGAAATAAAGTTAAGAGATTATAATCCATTCCTATTGATTATTTACATTCGCTGAGATATGCAGCGTTCTTCATTCTGCAAATAATTATTTCATATTTTCGAAATATTTAGTTTCGGTTTACCAGAAAAAGTCTTTTTCAAGACTAATTATTTTATCATTATCAGTTTAACAGGTTTTTTTTATATATATAAACGCATTCTAATACATCATTTTAATAGTTAAACATGCCTCACACGAAGAGGAAAAACAAATCAAGTAAATTGAGTATTCAAAAGCGACGGTGCACTGAAACAAAAACTGAAAACAATATAGGCATTTCAGAGCACAATTGAAATGTTGCTCAATTCTCAAGTGGTGATAGCATTTTCAAAAGTGAAAGAGTTTCTATGCAAAAAAAAGAAACAATTGCTGATACCTATGATGGACCAAGTTATATAATTGTTGACAAAAATGCCCTGTGTGATATTTTCAAGTATACTTTTTGTGGTAGCTGCAACCAGTCAACTTTAAAGCTTGAATTTGGACATAAATAGGGATTCTCTCATCAATTGCAAAACATGTTCGGAGCAAAAAATGAAATGCTTTACATCTCCAAGACTTGAAAAAAAATCAAATACATCTACACCTTTCGATGTGAATGTTCGTGCTGTTCAAGCATTTCTTTCAATCAGTGGGGACTATGCATCGGTTGAAAAATTTTGCATGTTTCTCAATATGCCTTTGATGTCGAGTAAAACTTTTAATGAAATGAAATGCTACATTAACTCAGTGTACTCTCTTGCTTCCCAAACTGTGTTGAACTATGTACATAACAGCGTTCAAAATGCATACAGCACATTGGATCAAAATGGGTCAAGTACTGCTACTGATTTTGCTGTTTCATTTGATGGGACATGGTTGACCCGAGGACACACATCCCAAATCGGTGTTGGCTGTGTAGTTGACACTTTAACAGGATATGTTATTGACTATGAAATTATGAGCAAGTACTGTCCAACATGTATAAGTACGAAAAATGAATTAGGCGAAACTACAGCTGAATACAATGTTTGGTATTCTGGACATAAAAATTCTTGCCAGATTAACCACATTGTGACATCAGGATCAATAGAAATGAAGGCTGCAGCTAAAATTTGGTCTCGATCAAATGTGGTTTCCGTTACACAACATTGTTATCTGATGGTGATGCTAAAACTCATAAATTCTTAAATAGCCTAAAAATATATGGACCAGACGTTGAAATTTTGAAAGAAGAGTGTATTAATCACACACGCAAGCAAAATGTTAGGCATCAGCTTACGCAATCTTGTAAAAAATTGGGGAGCTAAAGGTATCACTTTAGGAGGAAAATCTTATGGCAGCCTAAAAGAAACAACGATAAAAAAAAACTAACGCAGTACTATCAGAAAGCTATTCTGGAAAATAAAGGAGATATTCAGGGCATGAAAAAATCCATATATGCCACTCTTTATCAAAATACCTCGACAGATAAATATCCAATGCACATGAAATGCCCTCCTGGCAAAAATTCGTGGTGTTTTTATCGAAGAACCATAGCTAAAGGTGAAAAACCTGCACCACATAAACTTAATATTAGAACACCAATAAATCTAGATTACTTGACAAAACTTGTTCCAATATATCAAAAGTTAGCTTCTAATAGTCTTTTGAAAGGATGTGCCAGAGAGAGATGTCTGACTCAGAACAGCAACGAGAGTTAGCATAGCGTAATTTGGAGTAAGTGTTCTAAAGAAACTTCCGCGAAATCACAACGTGTAAATATAGCGGTTTCTGAGGCAGTATCAGAGTATAATTTGGTACTTTGAAAGCCTTAAGAGAAATTCATGGGATCGACTCAATGCCCACCTCGGTTTTAATGTATGTACAAATACGGGTAAATGCCACCCATCCGGTATTGTAGTTAATGATGCTGTCTGCGGTGCCCTAGGGGTGGGGTTCGAATTCCGCATAAGGCATGGATGTTTGTGTTGTAATCCTTTTCTTCTTTGTGATGTGTGATTCGCTCTTACTTCTATGTAAGCCCCCGTGTGATATTTTGTGGTGCACGGGGTTGTAAATGTTCTCAATAAATAATAAATACGGGTAAATTTGTTTTAACCCCTCCAGGACTGGCGAAAGGAGAAAGAAGCGTCTCCTCAGCCCCATGCGTTCGGAGAGAGTACGCACGCACAGGACCGGGCAAATTTCCATACTAAGCCTAATTTCACTTAAAAATTCCTATAAAATCTTAAATTCAATCAATTACTCTAAAATTTATTTTTTATTATAATTTATAATATCTGAATATATAGTTCAAACATTTTCGCTATATATTGCCCTCAATATTGCGAATTTTAAAGAAAAGGCTTTTATTTTAATAAAAAAAAAGTACTCTTTTCGCCATGAGGATTAAAATTAAAAAGATGCAAAACTTGCAAAATACTATCTGAGTCATCGCGTTTGTTCTATGAAGATCTGCCTTTTAAATGCCTTTTGAGTATTAAAATTATTAATGAAAATATGAATCATAATTATATACATAATATAAAATAAATACTGAAACTATTATTACGGTGCCTAGTGCGCAGTAAACTAATAACCTTCCCATCTTTTTCCAACTTAGTCAAAATATAAACAGAAATCAAGAGCGCAATAAATCACAAACCCTCAAATGCCCGATTCTGCCGAAAAATCTAAACATGCGCATTTTTTTACATTCATAAATATCAAAGATCTAATTTTAAAAAGAACTCTGGGCCGAAAGCACATATGAAAATTCAAAGTTTTGTTAAACATTATTCGAAAAAAAAATAGACTTGAACCCCCAATAAGTACCTTGTAAAAATTAATGTAAAAACGTTCCAAACTCTGATCACACCGGGCTTTAGAGAAGGATAAAACGTAATCACAAATATGATACAGTAGGCCCTGGGGGGAGCAACGCGTGATAACATATATGTGATCATGGTCCTGATTGGGTTAATGGATAACTATAAAATAAAAAAAAAGAAAGTGAAGCAGTCATTTTTAAAAGACAATTATTTTTTAATAATACATAGCAGTAGAAGTCTGAATAGCCTCAACCGTTCATGCGAAAAGCCGCAATTTGCTGACCCGTGGTCTAGCCGAAAATGTTTTTTTGGAATGTAACTGTCGTTCATGCAGATAGTATGCCCAGCGAAAATGAAACAGCGTTTGGCTCTTTGAACTTTTGGCATAATTCAGTTTTGTGTCTTCTACACCAGTTACTATTTTCTAGTATTCCTCTAAGAACTCTTCTCAAGACTGCTTTCAACCCCCCAAATCAATTCATTCTTCATGGTTACGGTTAGGGTTTGCAGTCCCGGGATCTCGGTATTTTTCCAATCCCGAAATCACGGAATTTATTTTTTTGTCTAAATTATATTATAATTTTTTTTTCTCATCAAAATTTTCAAAGGATTTAATACTAATAAAATTTATACTTTTTGTTATGAAACATGTACATAGAACCTACCTACTAGTATAGAATCCGAACAAGCCTTTTCTTCAACAGGACACTCGCGGTAGCCTAGTGGTCAAGATAACGGACTCGTGCCTGGCGTGTCATTCGAGCCCAGTACCACTGAAGATCTGGCATGTAGGACAGCGATGCACGTTAAATCTGTCGAGAGCTCAAACGTCCTGCCGTTGCTGTGGTGGGGTAATTAGGAGAGGTGTGTGCTAGCTCAGGTGTCCTCCTCGTCACTTGACCATGGTTCAAAATTACGAGGTCCATCGCCAAAATCCCTCGTGTAGCTGAAAAGTGCAACGTTAATATTCACTTACTTAATCTTCGACAGAGCAATTTGTAACAAAAATAAGAAGCCGTTTGAACAATGAAACGCCAGACGAGCTGTGTTTCTTGAAAGCTTTTTTTAAAGAAACACAATAAGTGAAGAATTGTTGTTTTTTAATTTCATTATATATTACTCATATTTTTATTTGTGTTTTTGTGTGTGTGCGTGAGTGTATAGTTTTTTTTTATTTTTGTATAAATCAAAAATCAATGTTAAACCAATTTTTAATTATATATATTTTCAGTTTTATTATGCAATTTCAACTATGTTAATGTGTAAATATTTTAATAAATAGTCTAACTCTAATCCCGGGATTGAAAATATGACACAGGATTGCAAGCCCTAGTTACAGTAAAAAAAATAATAAACATTAGCTGCAATAAATATTTACTATCCGCTTTTAAAATTATACTGGTGGACGCGCAGTCTGGTTTGGTAGAATAATAATGATAATCATATGTACAATTTGAGCTCAAAAACAGCAATTCAGCAACAAAACGTACAAAATGAGTGTTTATGAACTTATACTATGAAAATGTAGCTAAAGGACAAGTGTGGATCTTGGTTTTCTATAGACCCTGCAGAAAGGCTTGTATAAGTCAGATTTGTCAGGGTGTAAAGTTCTTTAGGTGGTGGATGAGTGAATACTAACGTCGCACTGTTCAGCTACAGGAGGTCTTTTGGTGACGGACCACGTAGTTTTGAGCCATGGTCAAGAGACGTGGACGACACACTGTAGCCTGGCGTAGACCAAACAAAAAAATGAAAGTTTTTCTTCATACATAAAAGATAGATCGCGGGCTTTTTTGCACATGGCAGAATGTTTTCCTACTTACTCAACAATTATCATTATATTTTGGACAGTACACATAATATATTTATAAATTATAGCCTATGTGTTAATCTGATGTATAAGCTATATTATTGTAAAGTTTCATTAAAATGCATTCAGTTGTTTTTGCGTGAAAGAGGACCAAACATCCAAACAAACTTTCGCGTTTATAATATTAGTAAGGATTGATTCCAAAAACTGTTTTAGTAGGTCCTATGCCTTAGTTATATCAAGGCAGAACAGAGAATTACGAAGTATGTAAGGAGGGAAAAACTCCTATAGGAGGAGAATGAGATTTTTTATTCTATTAGATACTATGTTTTTTATTATTAGTTTACATTCCGGAAATTAAAAAATAACATGGAGGATATTCTGGATCCTCGCAGCATATATTTGGAATCCTCACAGAAAAATTATTCAGGGACTCTCACATAAAGTTAACTTTTTGGATAATGCAATGAATGGTCTCTAAAGCAAGGATCTGGAACATATTTTATTGACTTAGAAAAAGCTACATGACTTATCTTTATAATGTTAACAGCAAAATCAAAATTACTCCACACTTCAATAGAGCTTTCAAAGAATTCTTGAACAAAGTCGTCAGATTCACACACAAACAAATACTTATAAAAATATAACAAACTTTTTTCGGATGAAAAATATTTCGATATTTACTGAATTCAAAATGTTACTTTCTAGAGAATTATAGACTCGTTGATCAATACATTAGAAATAAATAAACATAACATCTGTTAAGTATATTTTGTTCTTAAAAAATAAAATGTTTCATTTTACAAATAGTTGAAAGTTGAACTATATCTGTACCTACAATCTGTATAAAGATTTTTTTAAAAAAAAACTACAGTTCACTTTCTCCATTCTAGGATTTCTAGGTTTTATCTTGAACAAGTTTGTCAGTATCATCGTCTAGAATATTTATAAAGACGACCTGATAAAAAAAAACTATGCAGTTGCAAACTTTATAAAATTAAAATGAAAAATATATAATTGTATATATATAAACTTAATACTTTTATTATTTATTTAAAAAGAGATTTTTTAGGTTTAAAAATTAGCGCATTTTTTACTAAAGAGATACTCTATAATTAATTAAGAATTCATTCTCAAATAACTGTAAGCTAACAGTACTTTGATATATTAGCAACTCTGTTTTTTTCCGCCGACATAAGCATATTTCCTGCCAATATATTCTAGTAGATCTAAAATAGAGATACTAACTGACGTTGAACTTAATGAAAAAATTTATTTATTTATTTTTTAATTTAAAAGATAGCTTTGTGTGTGAGCTTCTTTTTTGACACATATCTTTCTAGATAACAAGTAATATAGAAAATGTTTTTTAAGACCATTCCTACTTAGGTCAACAAAGAAAATTTTTATTTTAGCTACTTTTTTATTAAATTGTTACAATTAATATACATATGTATATACATATGATAGAATCACAACATTAAGTGGTAATTCATTTTTATTAATTATCATTAAAGTATCGTATTGTCAATAAACAATCGTGTATGTAAAATTTCAGTTCAACTGAATGCTTTAAAACGTGAGAAAAAACCTTTTCAAGTTTTGACACAAGTCGCCAAAAGGGTCGCCAAAAATGATGCCAACGTGGTTGTATTTGTAATTATTCGAATAATTAGTTTTAATTAATTAATTTTTATTAATTACACTTATAAATTATTGTATTGTCATCCAAAATAATCATGTATATAAAATTTCAGCTCAATTGAGCCCTTTAAAATGTATTTTATTAACGATTGAAAATTCCATCAAGATAAATAAATATATAGAGAGTGTGAGCTAATAGTAGGAATTGAAAAATAACATCTCGCTTCTCAATCTGGTCTTATTTATATCAACACTGCTTAAAAATATACTTTTATAAGCTGATAAATTTCGGAAATTCGACGAGAGAGTGAGTTTTTATTAACGTCGCACTATCGAGTAACACAAAGGCTATTGGCGACGGACCTCATAATTTTAAGACCCGATCAAGTGACCAGCACCACACCTGAGCTGACACTTTCCTCTCCTAACCATCTCATCGCGGGAGAATGTTGAGCCTCCACAGATTTAACGTGTATAGGCCATCTCTACACGGCGGGTGTTCAGTGGCCCCAGGACTCGAACCTGTGACCCTCCGGCCACTTGTTTATGACCACAGTCGCAAGGTTACTGCAGTTATGGGCTTGAGAGACATGAAAGTGTACATAGATAATTGATAGTTAACTAAGGAGTTAGGGATTAACAGTTTCGACACAATTTTACTTTGAAATTTAAATCCTTTCAATATTGGCACTAAGGTTTCTTTCCAGGGAAGTTGCAATATTTTCGTAATTTTGTATTCCCATGAATTGCACTTGGTTCCCGGAAATTCCCGAAAGCGAGATGAGGGTGAAATACTCTCGATGCATGAAATATTTTTAACGATAAAATCTCATTTTTATTTTGAGAACTAACTCAATTAAAATAACAAATACAGTAGGACTTCTAAATAAAGAAGTCGCTAAATACCAGAAAAAAGTTCGCTGTATCGAAAATTCGTTACATAGAGGTTCATCTTTTAATATACTTTATAAACGACATAAAATATAAGTTTTAAAAAAATTCATAAACACTATATATTAAAAATAATAATTCACATCTTTTTTTAATTAATATATGTTTGTTTTATATACCTTATCCATCAAAAAAGAAAGATAGAAAGAAAAACTGCAAGGAAAACAACAAAAAAGAGTGTCGAAGACTTTACTGTATTTTCAATATGAAGAAAATAACTTTATACTAAAATTAATGAATTTTAAGTACATTTTATAATTTAAAGCATACGAGTAATATTAAACATACATTATTTTATAATTAGAACACGGGAACACGGAACAACTCCACTGGGGGTGAAAGAGGATATCGAAGATGTTTCTAGTGAGCTGGGCAATGGGGGTTAAAGGTTGCACTTCTTGAATGAAATGTCCAGAACTCTATTGTTCTTGGCGAGTTAGGATCTAATAAAACTAGTCCAAGATTTATGACAACCATAAAATGTGTTATTTCGACTATACTTATATGAACCCATATATTCAAATGTATTAATTCTCAGAGAGAACAACAAATACCTTACTAATTTCTTTTTTGTCATTTTGCCTTTTACGTTTATATTGCAAAATTCACCAATTAGGAGTGCTAAATGTTATGTATTGATTATATATGTGTGTATGTTAATTATAGCATTATTATAGCTAATATAGTAATAAGTATGTTAAATATATACTGATTAGTTTGTTTATAATCTGATATTAGAGTTGGTACATCCAACGAAGGGCTTTAACTCCTTAAGCGATCAATTGTTTTGTCCAAAATGTTTCAAAATGGGACACATTGTTTTATTGCATAAAACTAATCATAATATTTAACAGACAGCATGCGAAAATAGGAGAACTTCATCTTAATTTTCAATTTTAATATTTTGACAATATTTTTTATTTTATAATTGTGAAGCACAAAAACCTCTAAATGCTTGCTATTTATAATCATGCCCTCTGCATGCTATGAACAATATTTCATATATCTTAGAAGAATTTTTCTCATATTACAAAAAAACTTCGTGTTCGTACCTTTTTTTCAAATGGTTAAGGATTTTTTGTGTGTGTGCATATATATATATATGCACACACAATTTGAAGCATGGCGTAATACTCAGCCTTACATTAGAGAATGGGGACAAAGATAATATCTTTTTTTTTTTCGGATTATCTTTCCATTTTCATTTCTTCTCAAGCAACAAATTACCAATCCCTGTTCTTTATCGAATATTTTCAAGAATTTAATTTCATACTTTCAATGAAAAATTTTCGACTTCAAATTTCCGGATGAGAAATATTTCAGTACCATGTAGAAACTGCATTTCTTAAATTCGCTAGCACTAATAATCTCATAATGAGAATTAAAAATATACACAAATCAAAGATAGAAAGAAGAGAAAATATCAGTGCCCGTACAACGTACGGGCAAACAGGTTGTAGACAGCTTTCGTTAGCCTTTACGGTGTACGAGCAAACCAGTTAAAGGGTTGAGCTATTCATTTCATTTAAATGTGGCACCAGGAAGCTAAAGAGGTCGAACATCCTCATTTTAGTGCAGTGATGGGAATCATTTGCGACCCGCCTAAAGGTTTTGTAAGATCCCTCATAGATTTTGAGATAGTTGCAGAGAAATTTTCAATTCGTAAATGGCGCAAAAAACTTATTCAAGGAGACGTTTCCTTTTTAAATTTATTCAGTTCCTACTATTAACTCACACTCTCTATATATATTTATTTATTTATCTTGGTGGAATTTTCAAGCGTTAATAAAATACACTTTAAAGAGCTCAAGTGAGCTGAAATTTTATAAACATGATTTTCTTGGATTATTTTGGATGACAATACAACAATTTAATTATAATTAATAAAAATTAATTGATTAGAACTAATTATTTAAAGAATTACAAATACAGCCATGTTGACATCATTTTTGGCGACTTAGCGACCCTTTTGGCAACTTATGTATCAAAACTAGAAAAGGTTTTTTTCTCACGTTTTAAAGCATTTATTTGAACTGAAATTTTATGTACACGATTGTTCTGGAGGGCAATACGCGATCTTTGAATGATAATTAATACAAATTAATTACCTCTTAATGCTGTGATTCTGTCCTATGTATATACATATTTGTATTAATTGTAACTATTTAATAAAAAGTAGCTAAAATAAAATTTTTCTTTGTTGATCTAAGTAGGAAATGACCTAACTGTTTTAAAATTGCTTGTTTATTTATTTTTTATATGTCCAAACACGCAACTGTATTATACAAAATACAGTTACGAGAATAAATACAAAAATTATTTAAGAAAATTTTTTCTGTTAACGAAAATGGTAACTGCCTTAATCAATACACCTAAAATTATTAAAATATGCTTCTTTTTTAACTTAAATTTCAAAAAATTGAAACGTTCAGAGTTTTAACTGCATTAATTACATTAATATTTAAGAATTTTTTTAAAAAAAATACATCATACTTCTCGGTTTTTATCGCATTTGAAAACGCGTTATATTAGTCCGCTAAAAAAATTTTGGTGCGCTCTTAAAGTTTGCCCAACCTGCTCAGGAGCATGTTTTGTCTTCCCTTGACTCTCTTTTCAAATAAATTAGCAATCGTAAACTGTTTCTCAGAAGTCCTCTTCTCGAAATCTTTCCCCATATGCAGAATGTGATGTGTGAAGTAAATAAGGAATGGAATTTATCATGTTAACAAAATTAACATAACCCAAAAGTATGATGTAACATCAAACTCGTATATGCTTCCTTCTCAGTATAATACGAGACAGGGTCCAAACTTGAGAGACTTGGTATAAAATTGATAACCTAGAATATTTTAAAATAATGACGTATAAATAACCACCATTAAAGCAGAGGTATGCCCAGTTTTGAAGTGATCAACAAAATAAGCTAGATCTCCCTAGTTTTGAACAGGAGCCCATAATCTAGACCAGTGATTCCCAAAGTAGTCTATATAGACCCTCAGGTGTCTATGATGACTTGCAAGGGGTCCACGATAACAAAAAAATAATTTGGAGGTCCATGAGGCGTAAATGGGAGTCTACAACAGTTGTTTTTATTAAACCAGATCGTGACTTTAATTTTAAAAAATAATAAAATAGAAACCAGATTTTACCTATTTAACAGATTTATTTACTACATTTAAGGCTAATTTGCATTATGGAACAACAAAAATTTTATTAAAACAAGGACCATCATTTCAGCAATTCTTGCTAGAATTAAACTAAAGGAGTATAATATTGAGCGTCGTGAATTTTCTCAGTTTCTCAATTCATCACAATCTCCCACGAAAATGACGTTTTTATCTACGCTCAACATTTAAATTCCTTTTATTCATATCAGATTTTGAAATTAGGTTTGAGAATGCATTTACTTGGTAATTACCACAGAAGGCAATTAATTCATAGAGTTGCATTGAAAAAAAATAACATATTACAAGAGGAACTGATAGGAATGGATAGTAATGAATGTCGGTAAGTTTTGCTTTAAAAAGGCATACCTGTTATTTATCTCGAATTATGGAGTAATGTGAGAAAGTTTTTAATTGCTTTTCCTAGTGAGAAGGAGCTTCAGTGCGGTTTTTGGCTGGTTACTACTAACCGAGGAAATTAAGGGTTAAACCTGACAAGATTAATGACAAATGTTCAAAATTTGTTATTGTAGCACCAGATTCATCCCTGTAATTATAAACATTTGTTTGTTTCTCAGTTATTTTATGTGTTGCTTAAATTTTAAATTAATTAACATGTGTTTGTTTTAAACTATACTTCAATACAGTTAGAAGTTTAAATTCTTTAAAGTAAGTAGCTCTGTACCACCTAGCATAAACACATTTAAGTTGCAAAATTTGGAAAACTTCAATATTACGTAAGCAGGGGTCTACCCCAAACCGAAAAGCATTGCAAGGGGTCTATGAGGCAAAAAAGTTTGGGAACCTCTGATCTAGACGAAAACAGTTTCTTGATGGGATCTTTTGGTAAAGAGAGAAAAATCGCCACATGCACTATCAACTGCTCCAAGTATTAGCGTGGGATCCATGCACATGACCTTGAACAGAAATATAGGGTATCAGTAAGTTTGTGATCACACACAAGGTGTACTACAACACTTCATTGGGTTACATATTGCTCAAAGATTGCAACACACAAAGTAACCTGAATCATTTTAAGAATCATTAGAACCCTTCTAGGCTATAAATGAAACATAGTGCTCCCATTTCTAAATAGCAGCAAAATTATGAGCTTGGAACGGGAATAATTTAGGCCAGAGAAGGCATAGTCATCTACGGAGGTTAAGTAGGACATACTGAGAATGACTGTTGAAATTTACGGATTATTATTGGTGGTGCTCGTCTACTATCTTGTCTTAAGTTACAATCGAAGCTCAAAGCTATCGTAAAACTTAACAGAATCTCCGAAGTAAGTGCCTAGGTAAATTGACACAAAGTGTAATTTTCTGTTATAATGACACAAGGCTGTATACTGCCCGTGCAATAAAGGACGCTCTGTGTTCTTTCTGCCTGGAAGTGTTGGTTCCTTCGCCGTACAGCCCGGGTTTATCTCTTTGGGATTCTCATGTGTTTGCTGTCTTAAGAAAGGCTCAGAAGAAACAGAGCTTCTCCTGCAATCAAAAAGGGCATGATACTATGGAAGAGTGATTGCTCTATATGTCTTCGTCCTTCTTCAAGAAATGTACAGAAAAACCTGTACCACATTTAGAAAGTTGGTTGAAAAGGGAACGTATGGGTATATGTCCGAAGACTCCTTTGAATACCTCATTACTCGATCTTTCTATTTGCTGTATGGTTCATTTTTAATGAAATATTTAGAATTTCTTAGATCACTGTCAATGTTCATGTATTCATCCTAAAGCCTAAGATACATTCCAATGTAATTTGTATAAAACAAGCTTTAAGAAAATGTGTTTTTTGTTAATATTAATCCTATATTCGTGACAGTCATACACTGGTGTGCAAAAATTAAGGACGAGACGGTTTTTTAATATAACTTTGTACAAAAGCTTTCCAAATCAACACATTTAATACCGTAGATCCCCAATACGTAAGGACATGTGTAATATGTAAGCAACACTTACTAAAAGAGAAATCAGAGGGATAAAAAGAAGCTTTATTAAAAAAGTAGCACGGAGTGCAATGCGACGGAAGGCCGAAACATCCCTGTAATGGGTATCCAGCAAGAAACATCCGGTTTTTAGTAGGGGATATGATCTCCCCTGACTGCTAGGCAGGTTTCACAGCGTCTGCCCATGCTGAGAATGAGGGTGTCAATGAGTTGTTGAGGCATTGCTGCCCATTCGTCTTGCAGCGCCATTCGAAGCTCCCGAATCGTTACTGGTGGTAAGGTACGAGATGCCAAGCGTCTGCCTAGAAAACCCATACATGCTCGATGGGATTGAGATACGGAGATCGTGCCGGCCAATCCATACGTTCAATATCCTCACTCTCTAAGAGCTGTTCGGCAGCTACTGTGCTATGACATGGTGCATTGTCGTCCATGAAAAGGAACTGCAGACCCATAGCGCCTCTAAAAAGACGCACATATGGAAGAAGAATTTCGTTACAATAACGGGTCCCGTTCACTGAACCTGCGTCGAAGATGTGAAGGTCTGTACGACTACCAAGCATGATGCCTCCCCAAACGAGAACACCGCGACCTCCATACCTGTCCCTTTCAATGATGTTCGAGGGATGATTGCGGCTTCCCCGCTCTCCCCAGATGAGTATGCGATGAGAATCGCTACTCAAACTGAATCTGCTCTCATCTGTAAAGAGTACTCGTCCCCATTCATTGTCTCTCCATTCCGGTGTTCCCGGCACCACAGAGAACGCCTTTTCCGATGGGCAGGCGTTAAAGGTACACACCGTACAGGGTGTCGTGCAAACAGACCACCACCGTGCAGTCTTCTGGCCACGGTAAAACGCGATATCGGTCGTAAAGTCGCCTGTGTCGTGCGTCTAGCGATTTCTCCCGTTGTCTGCCGCCTGTTTCTTCTGGCCTGTAAGACAATGTACCGGTCATCTGCGGGGGTGGTTCTTCGTGGACGACCACTACTGAACCCCCGGATAGCTGTTCCTGTAGTTTGAAATTGTCTCCAAAATCGTGAAACGATGCTGTGAGCAATTCCGAACTCTGCAGCCACACTTGTCACACTGCGGCCTTCCTCCAACTTCCCAATGATTCGACCTCGGGTGAAAGCATCCAGATGTCGTCTAACAGATTGATTATTCGCCATTTCTCGCTGAGGCAGCAACTCGGTGTGATTTTAACTGCTATACGGCGTGCAATCTCTTTGCCAGAAATACTGATCTTACACCGACAACATGCTTTATACTACTCAGACACACCCCCATTACGTCTACCTGCATATCTGCGCATGTGCTACCGTACATCACCTTACTTAATCTCCTGATTGGTCTTTCTGTCCGCTCTGCCTCTTCGTTCAGCTGATATGCTAATTTTTCGACTTCGTCCTTAATTTTTGCACACCAGTGTATTTCGAAGAAAAAAATTATCAATCCGGAATTGTTGTCATTTAACCTACTTTTGTAATTGAAGAAATTCTTAAATGAATTCTGAGAC
Organism: Trichonephila clavipes; assembly: GCA_019973935.1. Taxonomy (NCBI): domain Eukaryota; kingdom Metazoa; phylum Arthropoda; class Arachnida; order Araneae; family Nephilidae; genus Trichonephila; species Trichonephila clavipes. The sequence goes on from BMAU01020628.1 coordinate 65,603, forward strand.
AAATCTTTAAAACAAATGATTTCCCTAAAAATCACAAACAAGATATCTATATATATATAAACGGATTTTTAAAAATATATTTTTTTCCAGAAGGAAATTAAAACTATAAAGGATATATCTTAAAAATTGTATTAGAAAACAAAACCTTGCTTAAAAACTATTAACAGATTATTAAGCGCATTAAATAATAATAATAATAATAATAATATATATATATATATATATATATATATATATATATATATATATATGATGTGTAACATCTTTCCTCTCGCTTGCTAAATATTTGTTGGAGTGATTTCATGAAAACGGACGGAGAGAGAAATTAATAACAGGAAGTGGCGTAAGCGTGCTCTATTTTATTTGACCAATAAAAAAGCGCACACTAATCCTCAGACCAGTTTTAACGTATGCTGCGCCAATGTGGATGGTTCTGGTCTTTTAAAAACAAACTCTCACTCGCTTCCCATGATTTTGAGTGTGAGGAAGCGTGCGCAAACCTCTCGTTAACTGTTAACTGTTTTAATGTAATTGTAACTATGATTTGTTTAATATGTTGTTTATAGTTTGAATTTAAAGCCCATGAAATAAAGTTGAACTGAGCCAACCGAAGTAATAATTCTTTACAAGATTCGAATTCTTATTCAGGATAAACTTACTTATTAATAATTATATTTACTGTTAAGCGTCTGACAAAGTTCAAGATTCTTAATAAAATACGAGTAAGTAATATGGAATTATTCGAATAAATATTTTAGAGAGGGCGTATCTTTTTCATACTTTCAGGTTAATTCCTGTCGCTATCAATATAATATTTTTAATTGTGAATAAAAAGTTTTCTCGATTAAAAATTAAACATTTACCAAACTATTTAAATTTCCTTGTTTTTGTGATTTGCTGAGATGGGTAAATCCAGAACGAAATACATGTGAAATCCAACTCTAGTAGTTTTTTTTTTATATTGTTAAAGTTTTCATTTCAAAAGATTTCGAATTCTTACACTCGATTTCGTTTTCTTACTCCACTTCGAAAATATCAGCAAGTCATATTCCTGATAAACTTAGATCCTAACGCGCTTGATGTGTAACATCTTTCCTCTTGCTTACCGAATATTTGTAGGAGTGATTTTTGTGAAAAGGGACAGTAAGCAAAAAAAAAAAAAAAAAAACGTGAAGAAAAATTTAAAACTGGAGGCGTACAGCCAAAAAAATTTGCACATAATTAAATATTTTTGATAAAAAATTGCATCTCTTAAGTAAAATTTTCATTAAAGATATAATTATTCGACTTAAAATATTTCCAATCATACTCGATTCAAAACTCAATTCACTCTCACTCAAAATCATGGGAAGCGAGTGATACTTTGTTTTTAAGAGTAGAACCACCTTCGGTATATGGTAAAAATACAAAATGCAGGAACCGTATGGATTTTCAATCGTTTGATTCGGAAAAATGTACATGACCACCGAAATCCCTGTTTGCCCCTTTTCAAGTCTATTGTATCTACTTTTCTCCAAATTGAACAAGAATAAATATTTTTGGTAACAAATTGCATTACTCTTTGTGTTACATAAATAAAATTTTCATTAAAGATATAATTATTCGGTAGAAAATTATTTCCAATCATACACTCAATTCATTTCTTTAAGGATTTAAGTTACTATTGCGTATTTACCACAATAACATCTCAGATGTTACACATGATATGCGACTACTGTAAGAGGTTCGTTTCTTTTTTTATTTTAAGTATTAATGTGTAAATAAACCAGATGGAATAACATTACAGTATTGACCAATTCAACCTGCCAAAACAGAACCAGATTATATGAAAATTATTAATTTATCAGGAGGATCAAGGAAAGTTTTGGTTTTATTGCTTTCATTTTGCATATAAAAATGGAGATAAATGTACATTAAATTTTTCTCTAGTGCTCGAGGTTTCTCACTTATCCAAGTGTATAAGATTGTAACTAGTGATTTAGGATTGCAATACCGGTATACCGGGATACCAAATACCGGTACTTTGAGTTCTACTATTTTGTAATACCGGTATTCCCAAGTTTAAATACCGTTTTTTCTGTATTTACTAGAAATTTTTGAAATTATCACTATATGTTCTAAAATCGCCTACATAGTAAAATAGTATATGTTTTTTGTTTTTATATCTCCGTAACGGGTGAAATTAATTAGAGTGTAAATATAGAGTTGCATCCTACAATCAGGAAAAGTGATAAAATATATGAAACATCCAAGGAGGCGATCCAAAACTATTCTATTTTAGCTCAAAATGATACTGCACATGCGCAGGATTCGTAGTCTGATATTTATTGAAAAATCGCGCAGAAAAAAGAAAACCGAAATAGGAAATATCTTACGGTATTCACATAGTTATAATGATTTTAAAACGGAATATGAAAAAGAAGAAAAGAGACTAACCCCAATTCTCAAATTTTATAAATTTTATAGTAAATTTTCTTAAAATTTTTATCCACATTCAGAAGAATTCGGTACAGTTATTGAAAACGTTGATAACACTAATGACAATAGTGAAAAGGAACTGTCTCACGAGCAAAAATTAGAATTAGTGATAACAAAAAAAACTTTCAGCAAAAACCAAAATACAATACAGAAATCAACTATATCTAAAACCATCCGACGAGAAATCGATTTACTTGAAAAAAGATGAGGGATTTAGAGGTAAATACTTGCAAAAAATATACAGCGTATTATTAACAGCACCGCCGAGAAACGTAGATGCCAAAAGAGCGCTTTCGACAGCTGGTAATTTTAGCACAAATTACGTTCCAGGCTTAATAACAATACAATAGATGCATTACGTTTTTTAAGATCACATTTCAAAAATATGTAAAAGTACCACAGACTGAATAGTGATATTTATACTTTTTTGTGACTTAAATAAATAAGATCTTCCTTTACATTTTTGTGATTCTTTCTTTATATACAGTTATAATTTGTAAGTTGCAAATTATGTTTTGTGATTTTTACACTCTGTAACAAAACTGGCAAATAAAACAAAAAAAGACCTGCGTTTTTTTTCTTTTTCTAAAATTTCTACTACCGGTATTAAAACTGGTATCCCAGTATTAAGATCTAAAAAATACTGAATACCGGTATTGAGCTTTTGGTCGGATATTGCAATCCCTAGTAGTGATACTTGTTCAAATACACTGCTCTCATCAGTCAGTTCATACTACCACATACTTCCTGTAGGTACCCATTGTACCTTCGAAATAATTCATATACTTCTAGAGCGGGAGTCGGTAAACTTAGGAGACAGAAGAGCCAAATTGTAAGTGAAAAAAACATTTATGGTCTCAAAAAAAGAATCATTTATATATTCAAACATGTAGACACCTCAGAAGAGGGATTCAGTCCGATAGTGATCGCGTTCAGAAGATTATCATACTTCAATTATTATTTTTGTAGCACTTAAATAAAATTTTACTCATAATAATATACTTTCCATTCCTTCCAAAACAAAAAACAATTGAAGATATTTTTGTTTCTGAGTTTCATTGCAAAAGCAACCATTGTCAAAATATCATAATGATGAGAATTAAATTTTCAAGTTTCATGAAAACAATTTTAATGTAAAAAAAATTTTTTAAGTCAATTCCTACTTAGATCCTCAAAGAAAAATTTTATTTTAGCTACTCTTTATTAAATAGTTACAATAAATATAAATATGTATACACATATGACAGAATCACAACCTTAAGTGGTAATTAATTTTTATTAATTATCATTAAAGTATCATATTGTCATCCAAAACAATCGTGTCTGTAAAATTTCAATTCAACTGAATACTTTAAAACGTGAGAAAAAAAACCCTTTTAAGTTTTGACACGAGTCATTAAAAAGGATGCCAACGTGGCTGTATTTGTAATTCTTTAGGTAGCATTTTATTCATTTAATTTATTGTGCTTATTTTTTATCTGTAGCAGCAATCACATTTACACTCATGTCCATAAATTAAGGATAATTCAGAATCGCACAGAAATTGAACTCTGAAATAAAAATTTCACCTGTAGAATTATCACACACATATTGAAGAAGAATATGCAAATTATAGAAAACCACCAGATGGTGCGGATAGTTCGTCACAATGAAGAGAGTGTAAGAGAGGGGTATATAAGGAATGGTGGCAAAGAAGTAAAATTGTTCACAAACGCTTTAAAAGCCTTTTCAGTGCAATAACCACATAGTTATGGCACAAAGAAAGCATTTGGATGATTTTTTACGTGGTAGAATTATTGGACGACTGGAATGTGGACGTACCCAGCTGGAAGTATCCGAGGAACATGGAATCGCCCAGAGTGTCATCTCCAGGCTTTGGCAACGATTCCAAGATAATGGTAATGTGAGTAGATGTTACAGCACAGGTCGCCCCCGAGTTACAACGTCGAATGAGGACCGGTATATATATTTGGCAGTTACTACCAAAAGAAACAGACGGAGCACAGCATCAGACCTGTCTCGTCAGCTCTCTTCAGCTACCGTTACGACAGTTTCAAGGCAGACCGTGTACAGACGCTTAGGGTACATTGGTCTATATGCTCGTAGGCCTGTCAGATGTGTTCAACTTACTGCAACTCACTGTCGCCTGCGATTAACCTGGAGTAGAGAGCATGCATTGTGGACACCACAACGGTGGTCTTGTGTGATGTTTTCCGACGAATCCAGGTTTAGTTTGCAGTCTGATTCTCGCCGGACTTTAATATGAAGAGCGCCAGGTACCCGTTACCACCAAGAGAACACCATTGAACGACACCGTTACGGCGGTGCAGGATGGCTCGTTTGGGGAGGAACTATTCTTGGTTCTAGAACTGACCTGCATGTTCAGAGTGTAACGATGACAGGCCACATCTATCGGGATGTCATTCTGGAACAACATGTACGTTTGTTTCGTGGCGCCATGGTTGCTGAATTTCTGTTTATGGATGACAACGCCTGTCCTCACCGTGCAAACATTTTAGACGAATACCTTCAATCGGAGGATATCACCCGTTGGATAGGCCAGCATACTCACCGGACTTGAATCCAATACAGCATGTGTGAGATATGCTTGGCCGACGAATTGCAGCCCGTCAACCCCCTCCCACCTGTCTACCGGAACTTCGGAGGGCAGTGCTTGATGAGTGGTGTAATATTCCCCAAGATCAGATTGATAGTTTGATACTCAGCATGCCTAAGTGTTGTAAAACCTGTATTGCATCGTCCGGGAGACATACTCCGTATTAACCATCATACTAACCTTGTTATACTGTTTTTTGTAAATAGGTTGTTTTTTGAAATTTGCTCCAGGGAGTAAAAATCGCAATTTGTATTAATTATATCAAGCATATAGCATCTTTTTTGCTCTTTACCTTTTGTTTAATAAATATACTTTACAAATAAGTCAAATTTGTTTTGACTCTGTGTCTTTCTTTGCATGAATTTCATTATCCTTAATTTATGGACATGAGTGTAATTTTAAAATCAGTTTAATGAGACAAATGAACCTTATCACTTTTTTCTCTATTTTTTTTTAAATTATAAGTTTTTATCAAAGCCTGCAAGTTAATACCATCCATATTCACTTTTGTTGATTTTCATGCAAGGAAAATTTTACTAAAAAATGTGTGCTGATCCAAATATGGAGAATATTTTCTGTGTTTAACTAGTTCTCTAACTCTCTTGGAGGCAGCAGAAAATTCTTCACAGGCCGTCATTTACCCTACCTGGTGTGTACTACAGTATGTATGACTCAAGTACTGCCTTTATCGAACGTGTGCATGAGTGTCTCAAATGCTCTTTATCATTTGCCATACGACATGGTTTGAGATGCTTTTACAAATGCTATGCTATTTGAAATACCATGAATATCTTATATTTTGTTTTCTAATGATTCCAGTGACCCCTACATGATATACGATGTTTGTTAACCCTTTATCTACCGACGGTCTTTATAAGTACCACTAAATTTTAAATTACATAGAATAACCCTTTTTATGAATACTCTGATGATATTCAGCAGGAATATTCTTTTAAATCCACTCTTCCAAGATATATAAGGCAGCACGGTTTCTATGATGAATATTTTAGCGGGGAAAGCGAATAGTTTCATAGCAGACACTGCGTTTTCAGCTGACATTTTAATCGGTTTGCGAAGATGGTCCTTTTTGTTCTGAAAAAGTAGTCAAAAGGTAAGTGTCTTATTTTTTGGTATGTTAATGAAGACCTTAGAAAATGATTTGACTATTTATTTTAAGTGAACAGTGTGTATAATTAATTTTACAGTTGAATATCTTTAATTGATTAATTAGCTCTAATGGATTAAATTTCCCTAAGTTCAGTATTTCGTATATGTATATCACGTAATTGTCAATGTAGTGATTCAAAAAAAATATTGCATGGAAAAAACTGCAGTATATCATAATGCTGTCGATAAAGGGTTAAACCTGAAATTTGCATCTCCGAAAATGGGTAGAACTTGTGCAAATAGGGCACTGGTGTTATACTTAGCATTGTCGAGAAAAATAGATCATGATACAAAATTCTACGGTATATACTATAACATACGATCTATACATAATATGAATTGGCTTTTTTTGTTAACACTCAAGTACTATTTACTTTAATTTTCCTAAAAAAAACAATCTTTCTTTGCACTATAAATAAATGCAATTAATTACTTATGTGTTTTTAATTTGGGCAGATGCTATCATTATATAATATATTTTTTCAAATTCGAAATATATACTCTACATAAACTATGTCTCTACATACAGACAGAAATAATAAAATTGTTTCATCTCTTTCTAAAATTACAACATATTCCCTATTTTTGACAAAATGTTAAACACTTCAAAATACGCTTCGCGAAAATAATGTTAAGTGCGGTTTTACGAAATAAGAAAAGTTAAATATTATTAAATGAGATTTTGTTATCTCCTGTGAATAATGATGTTCAATTCTCTATAAGAAATTCTAGAAAAAATCTCCCCTGTAAAACATGTTTCATGGGAGATATCCTAATTCAGCAGGGAAAGAGCATTGCAGTTTGTTGGAGCAAAAATTGGTATTTGATCCTTACAAAAAATTGCTGGCAACATATTTCGTTATTTTGAATCAGAAATTTCTCTTGATTTACAATCTCTATTATTATACATGATAATTGTCAATAGAATCCTTACTCGAACTCTATCCAACTGAGTAACACAGGGCCTACTAGAGCATGATTTTACTCAATCAGCTTGTCATAACAATTATCAGATTTGCTCAATTGTGTTCAGTTTCGTTGTAACTCTGACTCTCCCCCACCCCCTCACACAAAAAAATTAGATTTTAAAAAGTACCATAGTAAGCACAAAAAAGAAAGAAAGAAAAAAGATATTTCTTAATAATAACTGTGAGTTTACTTACTGTTTAGTTTAGCATATCCTTATATGAGTACCATTTTCTTAAAAAGTCCATGTATTATCCATGCTTAATCTAAGCACTTATGTTCAATGAATTATACATATACTTATGTTTCATGATTAATCCATGCACTTATGTTCCATGATTAATTCATGTACTTATGTTCTATGATTAATCCATGTACTTATGTTCCATGCTTAATCCATGCATTGTTGATGATTAATTCATGTACCCACACACTACTCTTTTAATTTGAGACGTGTGTTCTACATTTTAGCATAACATTAAAAAAAAGAATGATGGATTAGAACAAAAGACAACAGGAGAATAAGTTAATACAGCAGCAATGTTAACCAAGTGCGTTTTTTATTTTTTTATTTTCTGTAATACAAAAAAATAAAAGGTTCAAAATTTTTCTAGACTATTCATTCTTTCTTATCTTGTGTCTATATGCATTGAAAGTACTCTATATATATGTTACCAGTGTTAAGATTGGAGTCACTACGTGTGATATATTTAATGTGGCCCCTCCTCTACTTTATTGTCGCTTATCTTTACTTATATTTCTTGGTATAGAATATTATGCAACATTAAACACTTCTGCAGACAGAATGTCATATGTCACTCGACTTGCTGGTGCAGAGTATCCCTTCCGGTCCAAGTTTACTACAAGCCAAAATACAAAGCAAGGTACCCCTCACAGTTTTGTACATAAAAGGTTATCCAAGCAGCTTAGATGTCTCAGCAAATAACATTAAATATTGTGATACTTTGTATAAGCTAGGGATCCATAAACGTTTTAGTGTTCGAAAATGCTACGAGTTTTGAGGAATTCAGATGTACACCCGTACACCCCTAAGCCTGATTGCAGTTGTGTCGGACTCTATCAACGTGGAATAGCGCTGACTTAGAACGTATAGTTACAAACAACCTGATATTGTAAAATTAGTTAAATTACAGAGACTTAATAACGGGCTGGTCATCTGGATAGAATGGATGAAGATCGTTGCTGCAAGAAAATCTATCTGGCAAAGTCCATGGGAAATAGACCTCGGGGCAGACCCCCGTTAAGATGGATTGACTGTGTCGAAAAGGATCTTAACATTTTTAAAGTCAAAAACTGGAGAACAGTTACCAAAAGTAGAGATGCCTGGAGAAGGCCAGGACCGACCAAGGGCTGTCGAGCCATTGAAGAATCCCGTTTCCAACTGTGTCCTGACGACAACCACATATGTGTCTGGAGACATCCAGAGCAGCGTGGGGATAGTTCCCTGACTATCTTGTGCCACACAGGCTTTCATCAGGGTGTTATGTCTGGAATGCCTTCTGCTTTGATAGCCGGATGTCTTTGGTTGTCCTTTTTGGCACATTGATAGCACAACGGTACGTTGATGACTCCTACGACCAGTTATGTTGTTGTTCCTTTTGCGACGCCCAGGAGTTTTTTTTTTTGTCATTCCGATAATGCTCGGCCACCCACGATGTTCTAAATTGTCCCCAAGCTTTCCCCACAATTCCTTGGCGACGCAGCTTAGCTTAATTTGGCTCTTGTGCCATAAAATCTAACAATCAAATCAAATTAACAATTTCTTGGCCAGCTAGGTCACCTGATTTCTCTTCCATAGAGCACATTAGGGACGTTATAGGAAAGTAATAGCAATCATTCCAGAAAGTTGACGATTTAGCCCAACAGTTGGAGACAATTTGGTTCGAATTCCGCAGGACACCATCCGGGAAATTTATCAGTCTATGCCACGCAGGGTGACAGCCTGCATCCAGGATAGAGGGGGATCAGGGCGTTATTGGTTTCCTACCTTTATGACGTTTATAATCTCTGAAGTAATCTCATTCAATAGCTTGGAAATTTTAATCCTTTGTTTTCATGTTCTTCACATCCTCCAATTTTTTGCTATAGAGTGTATAGTGTATATACGTGTGATTATAATTAAATATGTAAATAAGTTGCAACTATATACTTTTCTCTTCCCTTTCTGTTTTTGGATACTTTGTTATGACAAAGAATCACATTTTCAAACACATATTCGCAGTTCATCGGGCTCAATTCAAAGTAAAGTCACACAAATCCGATGGAACAGAACCTGCGACCTTCGGTTCTGTAAGCACATAACATACTACTAGACCCAAATGATCACTTCAGTCCGGAGGCTGTTACTGGCTTATATAGTTGACACAGCTGGTTTTTACTGTTTGGAGAGTCAAACCATTATCCATCACCTATAGATCCGCCATGTCTTAGATTGGTGACCATTTGGAAAGGATAGTTTCTTGGTTTGGCCACTCTTGCTCATTTTTGTCCTTACGACATCACGAACCCCACACCCGCCTTTTGGTAAAATAGTAATCGTTTGTTATTACCTTATAAAGTATACATTATTGTATGCATACTTTTTCAATTCCCACTATTAACTCACACTCTCTATATATTTATTTATTTATTTGTTTATCTTGGTGGAATTTTCAATCGTTACTAAAATGCATTTTAAAGTGTTCAATTGAGCTGAAATTTTACATACATAATTATTTTGAATGACAATACAATAAGTATTTAATAAAAATTAATTGATTATAAAACTAATTATTTAAAGAAATACAAATACAGCCACGTTGGCATCCTTTTTGGCGACTTGTGTCAAAACTTGAAAAGGTTTTTTTCACACGTTTTAAAGCATTCAGTTGAACTGAAATTGTATATACACGATTGCTTTGGATGACAATAAGATACTTTAATGACAATTAATAAAAATTACTTGTTACTTAATCTATACAAATTTATATTATTTGTAACTATTTCTTAAAAGTAGCTATAATAAAATTTTTCTTTGTTGATCTAAGAAGGAATTGACTTAATTTTTTTTTTACATATATACACCTGTTCTTTGTTGAGTCACTGTCATTGTACTGATACAAAAAAGGCGTTCTTGAGCTTTGATCGTAGCAAAATCATTAATAACATCATTGTATTCAATTTCCATGGCAATATCATTTTTTCATTTTCCATAGGCGATCTCATTTCAATCTTTTCTCTCTTAAAAGCTGAAATGATTCTCTCATGTTTCGCTAGGTGGTGTGGTACGTTCAATGTAATTTTTATTTTTCTCTTTTTTCGCCCTCCAATTTTTTGTGCCCACAAATCTTTTGCTCCCTGTGCATATGTCTAGTGTGCCTAAACGGAAAAGTGGCCCCGGATAGACCTCAGTTTTTGAATATCCTTTAATTAATACACTATTCGGATGCTCGTTTGCAATGTACTGAAAATCAAAATATTCTGTTATTGGTAGCAAAAGGTTAATCTCTTGCATATTCTATCATGAGATATGTGCATACTAAGAATCATTGCATTCGGTTGACTTTTTCTTGATTTGTTGCTTTTTATGCGCTTTAGTACTCATAAAATATAATTTTTCAATGTCTCCTAAATTTGAAAGTAGGTTACACAGTAGAAAGAACATTGGTTTATATATTTTTTAATTGCAAAATGACGTTAATTCGAAATAAAATACTCATACAAAATAATAATTAAAAAACACAAAATTTATGTTTCATTTTCTTGAATGTCTTATGAAAGACAAGAACGCACTGATCATTTAAATTCTTAATATATTTTGATTCAGGGGACTAAAAATTCGTTCTTGGGTAATGCTAAATCTTAGATGACTTTTTATGTTGTGAAATCATGAAGGATATTATTAACGTATATAAATAGGAGCTCTTCAAGAAATGAAAATTGATAATAATCATTGTTGTGGAATAATAAAAGCTATCCAAAGAATAGAAACAAAAAGTTTCTAAAAATTATAATTTAAAAAAAAACAACTAAAAAACACGCCTTTATAGTGAATCGAACTAAAAGGTAAAAAAAATAATTCTTAATATAAGAATAAAATGATTAACGAGAAAATTATATATATATATGTATAATGTCGTTGGGATAAAAGCGTGGGGTGCTCTATATTAATTGCTAATTTCTTACTTGTTCTCTATTGCGAAATGCTGAGTTAGTGTAAAATTGTAGTACAAAGCACAACCCACACTTTTACCACAATGACATTAATTTTCTCGTTAATAATTTTATTGTTATATTAAGAATTATTTGTTTACTTTTCAATTCTTTTCACTAAAAAAAACGTGTTTTTTAGTTGTTTTTTTAAAACTATAATTTATTTTTCCTTTTTTAGTTTCATCTACAATAAAAGCATGTTTTTTTTTTAGTTTTTAAAACTATCATTTATTCTTTGTTGAAGTTATCCTTGAGTTTTATATTTGGAGCCAAAATTATGTGGCTGCTGGAATTAGTCTTGCTCTTCAATGGATATTAATTAATGGGTCTGAAGGGTATTTATTCTCTCCGTTTTCAGGGCCTTGGATGAATCCCATGTCCTTATATTTAGAAGATTATGTCCCTATAGATACAGGTCTAACTAATAAAAGTGTGTTAAGAAGAAATATTAAATATTAATCTTATTATTATCTTTTAAATGTATTGCTATAATATTAATTCGTATCATCACTTCAAAACGTATTGCTTAATCAAAATAAAAAATATTTAGCAGTTAGAACATAAATTATTTAGATTCACATGCACGAGTCTTTTTTGTTCCTTTTCTCACATAAAGAACACTTTTTTGTTTGTTTTATTTGTATTAATAACAAGCGTTTTCATATTTACGGTTGCACATTTTTAAGGGATAGGGTGTTTTAGTCGCCATATCCGGAATTAGTTGCCAAACTTGGGAACTGGAGTGTGGAAATAGTCGCCAAATTTGGAAATGATATATGCAATTAGTCGCCAAATCTGGAAACGATATAATGAATTAGTCGCCAAATCCTGAAATCCTGAAAATTGTTATTTTTAGCGATCCTGATCAGGACAATGGAACAAAATTTTGAAATTATTGTATTATCATCGGTCCTTGACCAGTGTGCAAAATTTTGAATTAATCTAACCTTTAAAGTGGGTAAAAATCGAGTCCAAAGATTCCATTACATACAAGTGAAAACGTGTTAATAATAAAACATTTCAACTAATAAAACGAAGAAATGCTCCATTGACGAATGATGAAACAATATATAAATACCACCAAATTTGGATTGTGCTTTATCGCAGAGGTTTGACAAGAACAAGATAGGCAGATCACTTACAGCCGATTTTGTGCAAAATAATATTAACTATTGCACATAACATTAAGTTGAGATTAAGCCCCACGTAGTGAAGTGTGGAAGTCAAAAGAATAAGTAACGATTTCTGGTGCAGCCCTCGTCATTTGGCGGAAACTCAAAAATGCAGGGCCCATCACTTGTAACTCAAAAAGTTTAACAAAAAAACTCACACACACGTAAGTTGTAGCTGTAGCTGTAGAGTACTGTAAATAGGACGCTGATGTTGTAAGTTAATATCCCGAGATATCAAGATACACTCACGTCCTACTCTTTCCTGGGGTGCTTAAGAGGTTAATAATGCTCTAAGCTCACGTTGCAAAGGGATACAATATGAGCAGGTCCTAAATGGAAGCTGTAAGAGGAGCTAAGAGGTTAATGGCCTAACATAAAGGTTCCCTTCATGAAGTCTTTTGGCCATAATGGAAGAAGTCGTAAAAGTATATTTAGCCAAAGAGAGGACTCACCGCCGAGGGGTCAGTGTAGAAGTCCTGGAGTAGAGGATCCAGTCTACTCTAGTTTCCTTAAATCCTTCTAGCACTAAAACAGAAAGCCAAAAATATTATTTACATATGTTCACCATTGTTGTTTCCTTTGCCAAATTATATTGATCTGGAGATTTCCTTTTCAAGGATGGTGAAGGAATATTTTAATCAAAACGTGCTTTAAATATTTTTCCAAGTATTAGCTGCACATTAGTACATATAATACTTATAATTTAAAGTACACCTACAAATCTTTTTTTTTCAATTCCTACTATTGGTTTACTCTCTCTCTCTCTCTCTATATATATACTAGCGGCCTGAGAGACGTTGTCCTGTACACATGTCTTAAATACAAAAATTTCAAATTATTTTGAATAAGTTGTACCAATCTGTGGACCCTTTTGAAGAAAGTTTTTATAAAAAAAGTTGTTACAATACTTGACGTCATCACATACACAGTTACCCCAATTAGACCTATCGATTGCGTGTAAGTGTATATTATGAACTAAATTGAATATAGTAGAAGCTGTTCTGAATAGAAACTTAAACTTGTTTTAATTAAATGATAAAAAAGATATACCTGTTATGAATATATATTCATAACAGGTATATCTTTTTAATGCACAATAAATAAATTTATCGTAATGCCATTGAATGCCCAATATTTTTGGTTAATCCTTGAGGGGTATAAACAAACAAATGCTATCATTTGAAAACCCTCGGACACGCAACATATAATTGGCCGTGCGAAAAACAAAAATAAACCCCTCTTCTTTCTTTCTTTTTTCTTGCCGTGTATTAGCGGAATAAACAACACACTAAGGTAAAACCATTATGCTTTTTAAGGTTTTTAACTAATATCTTTTTAACTAATTGCTACATGGGACCGAATTATTAATCTAAACCATTCTCAAATCCACTTGAACCCCCACAAAAAATATCATCCAAATTGGTCCATTCGTTTAGGAGGAATTTAGTCACATACACAGGCACAGAATAATTATATATATATATATATATATATATATATATATATATATATATATATATATACAGTCAGGCCTCGTTTTATGCGGTAGATACGTTCTACCGAAAAACGCATATAAAAAATCGCATTAAAAAAGACGTTACTTGAATGGAAAAAGTAGGGATACGTTACTTAGTTTTCTAAAATCGCATAAAACCAAAACAACTAGTTAAAATTAACTTAAAACCGCATAAAAAATTGCAGAAATGAAAAGAAATAGGCTGCATGATAAATTACTTCGAATGTCTGAAAGAAATTCATACAAAAACTAAAAAAAAAAAACTTGTATTCAAACCTTAATTCATTTTATTTTATGGAAAAGTAATACGCATAGTTTTACATTTTTAATCATTATCGCTATCTGATAATGGTTTGCGAAGTGGTTCCACCATCATCAGAAGAGACTGTCTCTGCAATAGATATTTGCGGTAAAGGCCACGGATTTTCACAAATTTCATTCTCGTTCTGCGCAGCTCTTCCTTTTCTGACAATGTAATCAGTAATTAAACTTTGCGATGAGGATTCTCTTATTTTTTTATATAGTTCACGATATCCAGACATGCAGTTCTGCAGCTCACGTTATAATTTAGAGGCTCGTTCAGAATTGGGGTCCTTAATAAGAAAATGATTTTCTAATTTACTGCAAAGTTGAAGACCTTCTTGAATTAATTTTCCAGTGAGGGGAGTTGATTTTTCTTCCTCATCATTATCACCTTCTAGACCTACGACGCCGTCTACAGTTACATCTAAAGTTAAATCAATAATTTCATTGTCACTTAATGCATCATCCATAAGCAATTCATCTATATCATCGTGGCTGAAGGTATTAAAACCATCTCTTACAATTTCATGTGCCAAATTAATTATTTCATTTGATAGTGTCGATGTTTGAGTGGTTGTATTGTCTGTCACACATGCTGGCCAAATCTTTTTCCAACAGGCATTTAAAGTTCTAGGTCTTATTTGAGCGGATGCAGATGCAACATGAAATAAACAATCAAAAATAGAAAATTGTTTCCACACATCTTTTACTGTTAAGGACTCATTTTCTAGTTTATTCAAGATGAATTTGTACGTTGCCTTAATATACTATTTTTTAAAAGTTGCAATTATGCCTTGATCTAATGGCTGAATAAGACTGGTTGTATTGGGCGGGGAAGAAATACTAGTTGAACATTAGGATGTTCTAATTGTAGATGACTTGCTGCATTGTCAACAATTAATAAAACTTTAAAATCGAGAGATTTTTCCTTCATATAGGCTTCCACTTATGGTACGAAACAATTATTGAACCATTCTGTAAAAATAGCTGTTGTCATCCAGGCTTTCGGGTTAGCCATCCAATGCACGGGCAGTTGTTTTAAATCTTTACCTTTAAGGGCACGTGGTCTGAGAGATTTATTTATTAAGAGAGGTTTCAACATCCGATCTCCTGATGCATTGCTACAAAGTAATAAGGTGACTCGATCTTTACTTGCTTCATGTCCACTTGCAGTTTTTTCATCCTTTGCGATGTAAGTACGGTTAGGCAATTTTTTCCAATAAAGTCCTGTTTCATCAGCGTTAAGTACTTGATCGGCAGAATAGTCCCCATCTTCAATAATTTTCGCTAGCTCCTCTGGAAATATTTTTGCTGCTCCTTCATCTGCTGTCGCACTCTCCCCTGTTATCTTAATATTATGAAGTGCATTTATTTTTAAGAACCCGGTTAGCCATCCTTTGCTAGCTGAAAATTCTTTTCCAGTTTGGGAAGTGGAAGTTGATAGTTCTGACTGTTTCATTGACTTATAAAACTGAAAAGCTTTTTCTTGGATTAAATAACCACTTACAGGAATCCTTCTTTGAACTTGTTCCTCAATCCAAATTGCGATGGCTCTTTCCGTTCTTTCTAATAATACATCCCTTATGTACGATGCAAATTTGGTGCTTAATTTTGTACCAGAAATGACCGATTTTCTTATTGCAGCTTCATGCTTTTTAATTGCTCTGACAGTAGATTCGCCTAAATTAAAATGTTTTCCAATAGCCGTAGATCCTTCTCCTTTTCCTAAGCTATCTAAAATTGCAATTTTCGTTTCCAACGAAATTGACTGTCTTTGATGTTTTTTTTTCTCCATTGGGCCAAATAAAATCTTAGAAAAGAAATTTTAAAAAATTACACATACGATTTTCTAATGAAAAATAAAACTTTACGACACTCACTTTAAATCCAGAAATCAAAATTGGCTGCTTATTATATTGCAACTTAAATTCGCCACTTATTGAAGTAAAACTTTTATAAAAATGAACGAGGCAGCGCTAAGAGAAAATATAATTTCGAAATAATGATATCGTATCAGTATAGTACTGAAATAACGAATGCGAATCTAAGACTGTCGCAGCCGAGCCGCAGACGTAAGCACCAAAAAGATACGGAAATTCTCGGAATACTACGATCTACACACGTCTCAGTATAAAAAATAATAATAATAACAAAAATCTAGAAATATTTGGAATACAAACCGCAAATGTTTGAAATACAAACGGCACAACTTCAAAATCGAGTAAAAACAATCCGCATAAAAAGAGACCAGACTGTATATATATATATATATATATATATATATATATATATATATATATATATATATATACATCGTTCAAATTTTCAATCGTTAATAAAATAATTTCTTTTCATCCATTCAAGTTCAAATACATTTGTTCAAACTTGTAGTGGAGACACTTTATGTTAATACAGTTTTTTCAAATATTAATTCATTAATTAAATTGAAAAATGAATAAATATTAACAAACAAAAATAACAGTCCAACACCCTACATAAAAAGAAAAATCTCTCGTTCTGTCACTGAAGCGCAATGGATAGAGAGTTGGACTTCTAATCCAAATTTTTCGGAAATAAATTTCTTATAATTAAATTTATACCTTACACTCTGTTTCGCTCATTGAATTTTTTTATTTATTTTCTCGAATTTTGCTTGCGTAAGAGTAATCTGCTAAATGAACATATCCTTCTCCTGATTTACTAAGGTATCTTACTGAAGTAGTTGTGAAAAAACTTGCACAGAAGAACGTTTAGGAGCTCAAATCCCATTTTAATTCCAAAGCGGAGAATCCATTACTTAGGCGTTTCACATCTGCTCATCCACCTTAGTGCCCAAGGTCATGAAAACTGAGAAGGGCACATTAAGCGTTTTCCTCTCATGGGTTGTTGCATCATTAAGTTTAGTTTAAGGGTACCTGTTTTTACCTTAAATAAAAAAAAAAAAAAAAGGATTGAATTCGTTTTATATTTTTTTCCAATTTTTTTCTCACTTTTTTGGAAAAAAAAGATTGAAAACAAAATAAATTTTTAGAAAAATGTTTACATTTAATTTTTGCAGTTAATAGGAACCATTACTTTTGAATTATATATACATGTTTCAAAAATATATAATAATTAAACTTAAATAAAGGGAAAACAACTATACCATTTTAAGTTACGCAGCAAGATAGCAATAATATACTTGATTTTTATGTTATTAATTTAATTAATTAATGATTAAAGAAATTAAAATGCATCATTTTTATTTATGACCCTTATAAATGATTTATGTTAATAAATAAGTTATTATTAACATAAATTATAATTAATAATAATTAATTATGATTAATAATCTTAATGGTTATAATAATTTAATGGTAGTAATAACTATTAACAATTTTAAAATTATCCATTATAGTGAATCATTATAAAAGAATCATATAATATTGTAAAGATTGATAATTTTATAGACAAGGATACTCAAGAATTGCTTGGTTAGTTTTCAAAAATTGATAACTTGGTTGAAATTATTTGCTAATATACCCAACGGTTTAGGCATAGTTTGAACACATCGATATACAAATTAGTAAGATCTATATAATGTTGTTCAAAGAACATGTGAAATCATTTAAATATTCTATATTATTTATTAATATATATTTCCCTATTGTTTTGATAAAGTTCAATTATAGATAAACTAAATGCCCCAGCCACTATATAAAGATAAAGATCTTATGCACAGTTGAACAACAACTGCAAGTTGACAACGTGCAGAAGAAACAAATCTGTACACAGGCGTTCAACATGTGTTGAACGCCTGTGTCAATTTGAAAAAAAAATGTGTATCAACTGGTTACTAAAACAATCTTTAGTTAATGTGTTAAATTGGCAAGATTTTTGAATCAATATATACTTTATAACATAACATACGATGCAACAAGAACGAATTCTTTGAATGAGATTTGGCATGCATGCACCATACAATAGTATATGCAAATGTTTAACTTTAGACTGCCAATGGTTAAGTAGCTTAAGTTCCGGCGTATTACAACGGAGTATTCGAAGGGTGTATAAAACAGATGACATATCAATATTAAGGCACATTTTCCATGGAAATGGGGTTCAGTAGACTCGACCTAATACCTCGCAGATTGATATACGAAGAAAATGAGCGAGCATATGCCACCATCTGAGAGAGGGCTTGCATTTCGACTAAATAAAACTCTTTCACCTAATCCCATGATCACTCTGCATGTGGATCTGAGCGATGCAACCATTCGTCGATGTTGGCTGAAATGGGTGAACCATGACCATACACAAATCTTGAAAAAGATAGTAGTCAAAAACAGTAGCGAAGATAGAACTTGAATATATAGTGATAGTTCCCTCACATCACCTGGTGCATACCTATCAATATTCCAACTTATGAGCGGAACATCAGTGTATAAAATGAGCATGGATAGCTGTCTCAGGGAATATGGACTGAGCTAAAGAAAACCATTGCACCAACTATCCTTCCCCATTGTTCACTTTCAGGTGCTTTTCCAGTGATTCACGACGCTTTTGACCCGGATTCTGCACAGATTGGAGTGGATTAGTTCTGAATGGTTGTGACGTCTTCCGCGTCTTTTCTTTAACAAGTCCTTTGGGTTCTTTGGGCCAGAATTAATGGCAACTCTTTTCCAACCAAATCCATGAAACGAGAAGTGAAGAGATGCAAATAATATAGGATAAATATAGGATCTTAGAGTAAGCGGGATGGTAATGTAAAGGAATGTTAAACAATTGATGTGAGTTGTGGCAGTTGATGATTATTACAGTTCGTAGTTCAAGATTGATTAAGTTCTACGTGTCGTGGATAAACATATTGGTATTCGACTAGAAGTTATTCGTCAAGCTGCATCCTATTGCAGATAAAGATTAAAGTTACTACGAGATAAAATAAGGGGTATGATTGATTACACTTTATTAGAATCGAGGATTAGTCGGTTCGCTTATTGAGATTGCTCTGAATTGAGTTAGATCTTATTATAAATATACATGTTTTGTGTGTTGCGTATTACGTCATCGTAGATTCTCTCATATTAATTATTATAATTATATTTGTTAAAAGTTTAAGTTGAATATCTTAATAAAGTCATATTAAGATAATGTTTGATCCGAGTTCTTTCGCTAACTCTACACCTCTAGCTCACGCTGATACTTCGAGGGATGTATTTCCAAGGGGAGGTACATCACATGGTGAGTTCACTTCTAACTGAGTCCGATGAACAAACGAAGGCGTGTCCGGAAACATCCAGGACAGCGTCTCGGGGTCAGCAATATAGCTCGACATCCATAAGTTCTCCGTCGATCGAGAGCGACGACAGACAACAAGGCAAAGGTAATGTTTCATCCACGTTTACATCTTTTGATGCGTCCATATAAACGATCCGACGAACAATCGAGACACCAATCACTGTCAATTGGTTATTCAACAAACTGAGACTGAGAAACCATTGTATGGAGTGTCCCTCCCATTACACACGGCCAAGCGATTTTGCTGTGGTGTTCGGTGTATTCGACATGGAATCTCTCCGACAGGAATAGAGCTACTTACCTCAATAAATTCCGCTTCGAATTGAGCCTCGATGACCAGTGAAGATTTGCCCAGGATAACAATGGGATACTGCCCTGTCTGCCATCCACCTCATAGATGGATTTAGGGAATGGAGGTTCATTTTATTTGATTGCTGGACCTTTTTATCAAGTTGTCAGATCAGATTCTGTGATAAATAGTGTTATCCTTCTTTTCATGGATCCCTGGGCTTGCATTTCTACAGTTTAAAGCGTAGCTATGTGAGAGGTCTTCACCTCTCTCTTGAGCACCTAGAAATGCAGCAGGTAGGAAAGAAACACTAGAAATGATCCAAACAATCTATTTATTGATCACCCAAAGTAACGACACTAATTCAATTAATAACAGTAAGAGTATGTCTCAATGCTAACCACGAAAGTGGAACAACGACGAAATACACGAATGATTAGGTGACTATCACACTCGATCCTTACTTTATATAGGATCTAATCTATTATCCGATTTAATCTAACATTAATTTAATCTCAGTGATCAATCGTCATTTTAAATCTTTCTCCTAATAAGTATTTATTCTTAATAATTCAATAATGATACATGTCAGTAACAATCTCACCTGATTTCTGGTTTGCATCGACTCCTACTCTATTCTAGCTCGAAAACTTCGACTATATATAATAGACTTAATTTGCATATCACGATTTTACTTCTTCCGAAGGGTTGGTTGTGAATAACGCGAATTGATAGCCCAAAGATTTCCCAAGAGGATTAGTGGAAGGATCGCGAATAGATCCGTCACACTACACACGGCCCACCTCTCTATTGTTTGTTTTCATGTTTCTCCAACACTTCATTCAGTGGAATGATAGGCATATATCTCCCCAATAGGACACATCAGCGCTGTCTGCACCAAACATGGCACGCAATGTTCAAGAGTTATTTTTTACCCATCAGACAGAATTGCTTCCTTGGCCTGCTTGTTCTTCTGATCTATCCGCTGTCGAAATGTGTGGTCCATGCTTTCACAAAGACTGTGGCTCAGGATTCACCACCCGCTTCTCCACTATCAACTTTGGCAATATGTGGAAGCCGCATGGACAGCTGTACCCGAAAGATACATCCAAAGCCTCTTTGATTCTATGCCGAGGCGTGGGGCTGTCCACAGTGTGATTTCTAAGTCCAAAAAATAAAACAGGCTAATTTGGCGAAAAATCGAAAAATGGTCCTAAGGAACACAAATTTTGCGTGGAAAGGAAGCTCTTTGAATTGCGCGTTTTTAGAGAGGTCTTCGGTGTGAATCCAATCGGCAGTTTTGTTTTTATTCAGGAAAACAGGAAAAAAAATGGCAAAATTTTCAAAGTTCAATGGGGCAGCTCTTTTTATGTAAAACGGACCTAGGTGCAAAAACTGTGCACGGAAAGGAAGCACTTTTAATTGTGCACATTTCTATACCCTATTTGTATAAATCGAATAAGTTTTTTTTTTATTCGGGAAAACCGGAAAAAAATGTTTTGTGATTCGTTGGAAAGCGTTTTTTTTTTAATAACTTTCGTGAACTGGCACCTACAATTAAAAACTCTGCACGAAAAGGAAGCTCTTTAAAATGTGCACATTTCTGTACACTATTTGTGTAAATCGAATCAGCAGTTCTTTTTTATTCGGGAAAAAAGGTTCAAGGTCGAACCGGAAATAGTTTTTTTTCTTCGAATAACTTTCGTAATAATGCACCTAAAATTAAAAACTCTGCGTGGAAAGGACGCTTTTTTAATTGTGCATGTGTCCAACAATGGTGGCTACACTAGCTACTCATTTTTTCATCATCCACACATCACATGAGGCTGTAATTTTAATCGTTTGATCTTTGTACAACATGTTATCTACCACTAAAGACACCCCTTCCTAAAGGGATTAAAAGACTGCCCCCTGACACACAGAATCCCCCTAACGCTCTTAAATAGTCGCCCTTTTTGAGCAACTTTCAGTTACATCTGAATTTTCATAGTTTTTCACAGTTCATTTTAATTTCTTAATTCTAATGTAAAAATTTTCTTAACAATGCTAACTTAATACTAAATTATTAATATCATTAAATGCGACAAAGGGCTAAGGTAAAGCTGAACCCAAGCCACTCCCTACTCCTATGACAGGAGTTTGAACTTCCCTGCGGAAAGTAGGTACTCCGATATCCCTTCAACCTATGTTATCAGCCAAATAAATTTCTCTGGGATATCTCTCTGGTTCTTCTTGGTGTTGCATTTTGTGTGGTCAGCAGTGTAAAAATATGCATCTGACTGGTTTTTTAACTGATTGTATTGCACTATTTGAACTACTTATTTACTAGAATTATCAAAGATGAGAGAGGTAGTAACAAGGGAAGAATTTTGTACTTGATTTATTAAGTTTGCATATATTGGTAAAACTCGTTCAATTAATATTAAATAAGAAGCTGCGTGTGAGAGTTAATGAACACTGAACTAAAAATTCTGACATGATCAAGTGACGAGAGCAGCATCTAAGTTAAGCTAAGCGGTGGCCTAATGGTCATTGTCACGAACTTGTGACCGGACTTGTCACCTATGCCACTGAAGACCTTTCATCTAGAGAGGATGTTGTATTTAAATCTGTTGAAGCTTGAGGTACCCACGTTGGTGTGATATGGAAATTAGGAAGGTGAGATTGGTGGAGACCGTCAAGGTGATTTTATTGCATTCCAAAGCCTTCGAAATAATTTTAGGAAGAGTAGTTCACGGCAAAGATCGTACTTCGAAAAGGCGTATATATATGTCCAGGGCAATCAGTGCACTAGTTAAGCGAGACGTTTATTTTAATGCCGTTTAGACGTTTATTTATTACGCGGCACTTAAGAGGTTAAAATCGTGTTGTAGTTTTAGCGCCAAAGTATACTACCGGGTGTTTCTAAATGAATATCGGAGTTTTAACGCTTTATAGCAATTATCACCTATAAGTTACAAGTATAATTCCTACACTGAATGAAACAGTAACTGAAACAGTTTTACCTACAAGTTTACAAATGTTCAATGCGAGCCGCATTCGTCACACGGCACACATCAAGTCGGTAGATGAGTTCATCCCAAACTTTTTTCAGTGTGGCTGAGCAAATTCTTGCAACATCTGCTTCCATCCTGCATCTTAAGCCTGAAAAGTCAACTGGTAGCCGAGGAACGTACACACAATACTTTATGAACCCCCACAAATAAAAGTCACATGACGTCAGATCGAGTGAACATGGAGCCCATGCAATACAAGCTTTATCGGGAAGCTCATTGCGGCCATTCCACTGGTTGGGTACAGTGACATTTAACTAATCGCGTTCTAACTGATGCCAGTGAGGCGGTGCACCATCTTGCTGCCGAATGAAGTTATTTGGTTCACTTTCTTCCAATTGAGGAAATAATCATAGTTGTAGAGCATCAAGATAGGCAGAACCAGTTACAGTTGGTTACCAGTTACAGCCTTGGTCATCTCGTACATTTGCCTTTACAAAGACAGACAGTTGTTTCTAACTGTTGATACTACCTAAGAATGTTATTATGATTTGGAGGTTGACAACCGAACTTAATACGGAACGCTCATTGCACAGTAACAGCAGATTCTGTCTTTGAAAACCGGAGACCACAAAACACTTTCTGGTTACTAGTCGTCATTTTTCTACTAGTGCATTGATCGGCGAGAAGAGGGGGGTTAGCATACGTTTCGCGCACACATGCCAGCAAACAAAACTGTTTCAGTTGCTCTTTCATTCGATGTATGAGTCATACTAATATGTTACACGTAATGAATACTATATAAAGCGTTAAATCTCCGATACTCCTTTAGAAACACCCTGTATTATTTATTGGATGGAGGGGGTGAGGCGCGATAAAATTTATGAGTGAGTATTGGTTCGCAAGAAAGTTTGAGAAGCACTGCCCTACTTATATCGTGAGGGCTTTCAACCCCTTTTTAACTCGAAGGAATTAGTGTGAGGCGCAATTGTGAGTTTTGAAATCGAAAGATTAAGGTTCGATTCTCAGTGGTCAATCAAGAGAATACATCATCGCTTAATGTGAGTAATGGTTCTTACCAGTGGCGCACACAAGGGGGGTCCTGGGGGTCCGGACCCCTCCAAAGCCTTTGATTTTTTTCCGATTGATTATAATTCTAAGTATATAGTACGTAAAATTTAATTAATTACTTGTTATTATTGATTAATTTTATTAATTAATGCTAATTATTTATTCAAAAACTAGTTTTTTTGCTGTGTTTTGTTCCCGAAAATCGACAAAATCAAAAGGAGCATGATACAAGAATGGTGAACTTTCGACCCCGGACCCCCCCCCCCTCTTGAAAAATGCCTGTGTGCGCCACTGGTTCTTACTAAATAAATTCAAGCATCTTTCAAAGGTTTTGCCTGGTGAATTGATATATTATTAAAAAATTATAATTACTTAAAATTTATTATATAAGATGTATAATTCTTTAAAGTGTTACTATTATAAAATGTTATTAACTTTTAATTATTTATAAAAAAAATATTATTTTAAAATGTTATTAAAATTTATTACTATATATGAAGCGTATAATACTATAAAATATTATTAAATAACAAATAATTTATATAATGATAGTAATTACTTGACTTTTTTAAAATACAAAATAATTATATAAAATATTACTTAATATTTAATAAGCCTTTTTCAAATAATTTATTTAATTATAAAAATTATTGAATGAATTAGGAAAAACACCATCCCGCGACGCGAACCCTATCTGAACGTGTAGTACGCAGGTATGCTACAACCTAGGCCACTGAACTAAGGGAGAAAAAAAACTTTTTTTATATAAGCTGAGTAAATGTATAAATTTTCGAATGCTTTTTTTTATCCAAATTGACTGTCCATTCGGCGCTGTTATATTGAGGATTGAGCACTCTAAAATAGAACTAATATTACACAAAGTCTCGTTCTCGAATGAATTTCCCATGTCGTGCCCACCCCTTACCGGATTTCGGCCTAATTTTTCTATAGTAGAACATAAAATCTGTCTCCCAGAGTTCCAAAGGGTAGCCTCTTGTGAGTGAGTGTGTGTTTGCCAACGTCGTACAATGGAGCAACACGAGAGCTATTGGTGACGGCCCTCGAAATTTAAATCTCGGTTAAGTAACGAGGACGACACCTCAGCTGGCCTCTTCTCTGAACTTCAACACCAATCCAAGTGCCTTTAATATATCAAATGAACCATAATATCCAAACAATTTGTCGTTACTAAACCACCTGATCGGCAAAGGCTGGATCGAGGCCCATGAAATTCATCATGGTAAATGGCGCTTGTCGTAGCGTTGATTACCATACGGTTGACAATACGATTTAGCCCATTTTCCACCCCAGTTTTGACGGAGAACACCCTGGGGATTTCCAGAGGCCTCCACCTCTCTTCCCCTTCCACCAACCTCAAGAGAGGACTTACGGCTCGAGGGCTATTTAGTGAGTGAATATTAACGTCACACTGTTCAGTTACACGAGGGCTTTTGGCGACGGACCACGTAATTTTGAACCATAGTCAAGTGACGTGGATGGCACCTGAGCTGGCACATACTCTTCTAACTACGACACCACACCAACGGGATGACGTTTGCTCAAACTCGAACTCGTGACAAAGCCAGCCACGATCCGATACTTGACCACTCGGTTATCGCGGCCATGAGGGCTATTTAGAGTACCTCCATGCTCCAAAGATACTATACATTTGCAAACACCCGTGCCTTCTCCGGGGTTCGAACCTAGGCCCTATGGCGCAGCAGATAGCGTCGCTAACCACTATACCGGATGAGCTACGATTTGATATTATTAATAAAATAGTATCGCAAGGCGAAAAAAGAAAACTGCGATGAAAAATATTCATATGTATAAACTTTATACGAATATATAATGTTTATATTTAAAAAAATAAAACTAAATAACGTATAAAAAATAGTCACCCTACAAAAGCCTTTATACCATATCTAGTCCTGTTATCAATATAACCTTTAGAATCTCTTTTATTTATGCATGCAGAAAACAGAATTCCTTTCCCCCCCAAAAAAAACTATTTTTATTTAACCCATTCTTTTCTTTTGTGGAAGTAGCTAAAATCACTTTCATTGTCCACCCAAATTTGCTCTTTGGCGTGACTTTGTCCAACCTTTACACGACAGCCAGACTACCGACACAGGGAGGGACGAACGCAGGAGGGAGGGGGAGGAATGAATGGAAGGCTTCTGCATTTCCGACCTACTACCCCCCGCCATCGTCTGTCAGAGGCAGAGAGGCAATGGGCGTGGCCCCAGGGCCCATGACGGAGGGCCCGTCTGTCCATCAGGGCCTGCCTTTGACATGTCTCCCAGGGCGGTCAGATTCCTCGATCGATCTGGCAACACTGGGTTCAAAGGGGTCTGGAACGAGGAATTTTCAATATTCGTAACGTCTATTTCTATAACCCGCCAGATAGACCAGGATTGCTCTTTACTTTTTTCAGAGGGTGGGGGAAGGGGTGAAAAAGTAAGGTTATGCCGATCACGCCTTGAGTGACGTTTGAAGTTGAAGTATCCGATTTTGTGTTTCACGGATTAGCTATGCAAACTGTAATTGATATTGAACAGCACTGTGAGGTTCCCGATCTACGTGTGTTGGATCTTCGAGAATTTGAATAATTATAAATAAATATTTCACTATATTTTATATCATATTAATATTATATTATTTTAATTTAATGTATTCCTGGTTTCTCTTACCAGTTTTATATTTATTATTCAATTTTGAAAATGCTTCAAAATAACTTTTCATGGATTTGACTTACTGAAACTATACGTTCCCTAAGTAACTTCACTTTATTAAAGCTACGTTAAGAGTCGTGATTCTGACAAAAGTGAATAAATTAAAAAAATTCATAACCTATTTAGTATTAGTTTAATAAGAATATTCATATAAAATTGTTTTAAGAACCATTAAAAATTACAAATAAAAATTATTTAAAAGCAATTATTTGGCAAAAAATGTGGCCTTGGCAGCCGAGTGGTATAGGTATCGGATCGTGGCTATCTTTGTCACGAGTTCGAGCCCAGTACCACTAAAGACCCGCCGTGTAGGGCAGCAATGCACGCTAAATCTGTCGAGAGATGAAACGTCCTCTCGTTAATATGGTGTGGTAGTTAGGAGAGGGGAGTCCCAGCTCAGGTGTCGTCCACGTCACTTGACAATGGTTCAAAATTACGTAGTCCATCGCCAAAAGCTCTCGTGTAGCTTAACAGTGGAACGTTAATATTCATTCACTCACTCACTATTGGCAAAAAAATGAAGAAAGAGGGACATCATTTTCAAAAAATTCTCTTTTTTATGAAAAATGCTTCTATAAATACTAAAATTTTTTCCTCTTTATAGCTCGGATTTCTATACCGGAGTTGAAATAGAATTTTTGAACAATTTATATTATTTTCAGAGTGAATAGAAAAGTCGCAATGTTCAGCTACTCGAGGGCATTTGGCGACGGACCTCGAAATTTTGAACCATGGTCAAGTGCCGAGGACGACACCTGAGCTGGCAGCCCCTCTCCCAACTTCTACACAGCACCAAAAATAGGAAACTTCAGCATCGACAGATTTAACATGCATCGCCCACCGCTACAGGGAAGGTCTTAAGCCGTACTAGACTCGAACTCATGATACGCCTGTCACGAATCCATTACCTTGACCATTAGGCTACTACTACCCCTTTTAGAGTTACGATCGATTGAAACAGTAACGGGTGTTTTTTGTAAAAACTTCTCTACTCTGAAATAAAATATGAATAAATCCACTTCTATATATATATATACATCATAACACTCATATCACAGTTTACATTTTTTCCACACACATCTTGAACATCTTACACATTGTTGACAACCAACCAAATTAGAGCCTAGCAAATTTACATTTTTCAAAATCTACCACATTTGATTGTCGTCTTTTTTGATATCTGTCTTTCATGGCTGGTTTAAAAGTTAGCTCAAAAGATGTGTTTATGTATATTCGAATTTTTTAACTTGGGGAATAATTGATTTTAATTGATGTCAAGATGCTTGATTCTCTTCGTAAAAGCTCTGTGAGTAAAGAAATTTTGTTAAATTATTTTTTGAAAAATACTTATCTTATGTAATTGTTTTAGGATTTTTCTACTTTTCTTACGTATTTGTTTTACGATTTTTCTGCATTAAGAGTTTGGAAGAGTTTGTTACATAATAGTAGTGAGTGGTTTTATTATACTCTCTGAGTTTTTACATACTCTGAATTTTTGTTTATTTTATTTTATTTGGTTTTTCCTACAGAGTTGCAAAGGGGGAAGGTTGGCGCCTTCAAACTAGTTTAACCCCACTTATTCGGTCCTAAGTCCGAAATTGCTTTCTGACTCGCTAGGTCCTTTTTTTTATAGTTTATTTTTTATTTCTCTATAATTTTGTTCTTCATGTTCAGCTTTTATATTTTTATTACGCTATTTCTTGTTATGTTTATTATCTATTATTTCTTGTTTTTTGATATATAATAAATATTTCTTTCATATATATATATATATATATATATATATATATATATATATATATATTATATATATATAATTATATATGTTTCAAAAATCCTATTTTGGGTTCCGTACAGAATTCTAAGCTATATAAAGGCAAAAGTTTACTCTTATAGAAGCATTTTTCATACAAAACCAGCAACATAAAATAAAGTCAATTCCTACTTAGATCAACAAAGAAAATTCTTATTTTAACTACTTTTTATTAAATAGTTACAATTAATATAAATATGTATGTATACATAGGACACATTCACAACATTAAGTGGTAATTAACTTTTATTAATTATCGTTAAAGTATCGTATTGTCATCCAAAACAATAGTGTATATAAAATTTCAGTTCAAAGGAATGCTTTAAAACGTGAGAAAAAAACCTTTTCAAGTTTTGACACAAGTCGCCAAAAATTATGCCAACGTGACTGTATTTGTATTTCTTTAAATAATTAGTTTTAATCAATTAATTTTTATTAAATTATTGTATTGTCATCCAAAATAATCATGTATATAAGATTTCAGTTCAATTGAGCGCTTTAAAATGTATTTTATTAACGTTTGAAAATTCCACCAAGATAAATAAATATATAGAAATTATGAGCTAATAGTACGGGATTGGAAAAAAAAAGGTTTTAAAAATTTGTTATTCATTTTTTTCTTTGCTAAAAAATTGCATTTAAATATTTTTTCCTTCTTGTAAAAATATTCGTAAAACAATTTTCTATGTAAAGGGTGTTTTTTTTCCAGGTATAGAAGTTTAAGTTGGCATTACTTTCCAAGATGGCGACCGATTTAACAGCTGTCAAGTGATTTATTCTCAGTTTGGTTTGGCAATTCATCAAAACGATCATCAAGCAAGGCGTAGATTCGTCGAATGGACCCAAAACGAGATTGCCGTTGTTCCCGATTTTCATAAGCGAATTTTGTTTAGCGATGAAGCGCCCTTTTGGTTGAATGACTACGTCAACAAACAAAACTGCCGCATTTGGAATGAAGCTAATCCACAAGTGTATGTCGAAACACCGTTACATCCAGAAAAACTGACTGTTTGGTGCGCTTTATGGGCTGGTGGAATCCTTCTTCAAAAACGATGAAGGCCACAACGTTACAGTCAATGGTGATTGGTATAGAGCCATGATTACTAACATTTTCATTCCTGAATTGAACAATCATGATGTCCAGCAGCTGTGGTTCCAACAAGACGGCGCAACATGTCACACAGCTCGTGCCACAATCGATTGATTGAAAGACACGTTTGGTGACCGCCTAATTTCACGTTTTGGACCTGTGAATTGGCCTTCAAGATCTTTTGATTTAACACCGCTAGACTATTTTCTGTGGGGCTACGTAAAGTCATTGGTCTATGCGGATAAGCCACAAACGCTTGACCATTTGGAAGACAACATTCACCGTGTTATTGCCAATATACGGCCACAAATGTTGGAAAAAGTCATCGAAAATTGGACGTCCAGATTGGACTACATCCGAACCAGCCGTGGCAGTCCTATGCCAGAAATCACATTTAAAATGTAATGCACAAGATTATTTTTCGAATAAAAAAAATTCATGTCAATCGAATAATACATCGTTGTTTTATTGCAATTTTAAGTTCTATACCTCTAAAAAAAACACCCTTTACATTCTAATTCGAATTGCACTAAATATCAAGAAATTTATCCCTTTATGAGCTTTTTCAAAATTATGGTTTCGTACTTTGTCACCTTAATTGCAAATTGAGTTCATTTAGAACACATTGTCTGAACTGGCGATTAACATTTTTTTAAAAGTTAATTGCCCAACTTTCAGTATACTTTAAATTTATAATATAATTCAATTAAATAATTATTATTTTGATACGAGAACTAATTCATTGCAAGTAATTTAAAGGATTCTATTTCATCAAGTAATCTTTTCCATGCATTTATATTTTACCTGATAATTTAATTCCCCATTTTCCGACTCGGAATTTGAAATTATTGGTAATGATTAATTTATTAGTAATTATATATTTACTCTAAAGTAATTACATGATATGAAATGAAAGTAATACTTTATTTATATGTACTCGTTTCTACGGAATCCAAGTTTCATATAAAAAGATTATCGAGGAGAAAAAGACTTAATTTTAGTAATTACAAATTACTGTTGTTTTTAATCAATTATCTGCAGTTTATTCACATTTAAATAAATTATTTAAAGATTCATTAAAAACTCAGGAATTTGTAATGAATTGGGATTCATTAAAATACACCTAATCACTGTATGTGTGCGTGTTTGTGTGCGTGCGTGTGTGAGTGAGTGTATTTACGTCACACTATAAAGCAACACGAGGGCTACAGGCAACGAAACTCATAATTTTGTACCATGATGAAGTGGCAAACATGACATCTGAGTATATAAACACTCCCTCTCTAAACTTCCTCATCACTCCAATAGGAGGACTTTGAGCCTCGATGGATTTAACGTGCGTCACATCCGCTACACGGTGGGTCTTTAGTGGTGCTAGGCAGAAACATCTTAGGGCATTGGTCAACTGGGTTCGGGCCAAGGGGCTCACCCTCGATGAGGGTCTCGTTTCGTTCTGACTCATTCTTAATAAGTTTATAATCTGAATAGTTTTAATGGTCAAGTATATTATTCTGAAAATTATTATATTACTATGAAATTTCATACTACATGTCAACTTGCAACAGTGGAATGATGGTTATGTGATGATCATAGTCCGTGCCTAGTTTGATGATTAATACCTTAAACCAGGGATACTCAACCTTTTTTCTGCTGGGGCGCATACATATGTGAGCTATCTCAAGCGGGCCGCCACTTGAGGATAAATGGGGGAGGCAGAGGAAGGGGAGAAATTCTTTAAGACCAAGATTACATCGGAAATTTAAAATGTGGAAAAAACTAATCAAACTATTACAACTTCTGTTTTGCTTTTTTTTTAATTATTATTTTTATATCATTTATTTTTGTTACTAACAATAAATTTGAAGCATTTAAGAAACAGTCCTTCACAATTTCTGCATCAGTAAACGATTTCATGTGATTACCAATAATATAACAAACTTCATAGGATGTCTTTGTTACGCTTGGAACATTACAATTGACAAAACACTTCGTTGCTGTTGCAAATGTTATTCAGGAAAGCCTATTTATCATCTCTTGAAAGAGATTTTCGAGGAAAAGTGCCAGTGAATGATTCCTGTTTATTGGAATTTTTTAAATACAGCCCTTTTGTGAATTTTTTTGAAACAACCATGCATTCTGATTCATGTTTGTTTTTCGCTAGAAAACAGTCAATCTCCCAATCATCTTGAAACGATCTATTTCCTTCGAATATTTTTCGCTTGCAAGATATGGAAGATAGTTAAAAATTAACTCCACCCATAAAATGGTTTCTACTCCACTGTTGTCTGTTATCACTAATTGTAACCGTTCCAAACAGAAAAAGAGTATCAATTCGTACCCGTACGACATCGACAGCAAAAAGGAAAATTTATATATTTGATTTCTTGACAATGAATTTCCCACCAAATTTTTAATACAATGTTCTTAAATAAGTGAATTTCCCTGAGCAATGGGCCATAACTGGGCCACTTAAAAAGGCTCGGTGGGCTGCAGGTTGAATATCGCTACCTTAAGTGATTAGTCTTATCATTTAGTCGAAGTACTGCCATCGCTCGAGTTGGTTTGTGAGACTGTGAGCCATGCATATTTATTTGTTTCAAATTACCGTTTGTATGAGTATCTGAAAATGTATACTATCTACTTCAAATGTCACAAGAAGGGCTATTAAATAGGGTCCCAGGCCTTCAAAACATTTCAAGATGTATTTGGGCCTAGAGCCCAAAAAGCCTTAAGACATTCCTGGTACTAGGCTCGAACTCATGACATTCCGGTCACGATTCCGTGACATATAATTATTAGTTATTGCATCTAAATTATTATTTCTCAACTTTTTTTATTACAAAAATTTTGCACAAATTTCTTTAGTGGTTTTACTGATTCTGCGTAATACCAAAGGTTTATACGTATTAACAATTTTGAAAACAAAAACATAAATAAATAAAAATAGTAGTGAAACAAAATAATTTAAGAAAAACTTAGGTATGGATTGTAAAAATGAGATATAGTAAAGACGTTGAGAAATTGTACAAATATTGTGAAAGAAGGGGGATGTAAATTAACAAATAATCCATTATGCGAAGCAAATGCTCCCAAATTTAATCTGTATATTCTTATAACATAAACGTAAACATTGATACCCCTACTTCTATGGGTCCATGTAAGCTAAAATGGTTCATCCATATGGGTGTGATGTTCAAACCATACAGGACCCACATGAAATATCTTCTGCAGGACATTTGCAATTCCCCAAACCCGCATGGGTTAGTTTGCAGCTGGCAGTTAATACGAATATTTTCCTTTCATACCTATGCGCATGTTTATTTATAAGAAACAATGACATATATTTAAACTATCCTAAATTTTGTAGTTCTTTAATAAACATACAATTTACTATATTACGTGAAACTTATATCAATAAGTAGTAGCTAATACATGCCATATATATCACATGTGAATTTTATACCTTTTTTTTGTCCAGATGCTATATCCTTTCGTTGTGGAAACGATGAAAAGTGGCATTAATAATATCTGTTTAGGATATGGAGAATATATATAAACTTAAAATCCATTTTTATAGATCTGCACTTGTATATACTAACTTTAATAAATTATCTATCGCAGAATTTTTTTTAAATATTTTGAAATTTGTAGCTAGAAATCTTAATGGGATAGATACACTGTAAAAACTATCTAGAATTTTTTATAGCTTCTATTTTATGTGCAGTTTTTAAAAAATATTATTCGAATATATGTAAATTTTTTTAAAGAAAATAAGTCATTTGTGCTAATTATTTAAATTTTCAATAAATTCATAAAAATAGATAAAAAAAAGCCTTTAATAACATTTTGAAAAATTTGTATTATATGAATACCATTCAACAGTTCACCCATCACATTAAATTTAACTAGTCTCATAGTGTAAGGATAAGACTGCGATATAACTTAATGGTCTTCTAGCGAATCGTAAGTTCGAGTCCCGACGTCACCGAAGGCAAGAAAGACATCAATGGATAAGTTTTGCTTGAATTAACTTTAACAAAGAGTGAGTGAGTGAATATTAGCGTCACATCGTTCAGCTGCACGAGGGATTTTGGCGAAGGACCACGTAATTTTGAACCATGATCAAGTGTACTTATAAAGTAATATTTTTTGCGATATATACAATCATATTTGTGAATTAATTGTATTCTAAGAAGGAAAAAGAATAGATTTATGATACCTGAAATAGGTTATAAATACTTTAGATTCAAAATTGTTTAAATATCTAAAAAAACTGCGTCAAGCATTGTTCCGTACTTCATCGTGCTTCCATTTGGATCATTTGACATAATTAAATTGAATTTTGATTATAAAAAAAACTACTTAAGATTTTGATGTGTCTTTTGAAAAATCTACATTAAAATCCTTACTTAAAATAATAGGCAATTTGTTCAGAAGAGTTTATCCAGCTTCACACACATACAGTGTATACAATTAAATTTTTGTGAATAAATTCGATAATTTTCTCTACACTTTGATTGGGTGAAATATATAAATAGTAACCATTAGAGTTATTTGTCCATTTTCTTCTAAACATTTCGCTGCACAAATTTCTCCGATACTTGACTCATTAAACCCAAATGATTTAGCAGAGTTGTTACGAGTAGTATTGTTATACCATTCAGTGGTATGTCTACAATTGTTACGAGCGTTACAAACCCGAACGTAACAATAATTGGCTTTTAAAACGCATCATTCAAGTTCACTCTCCAGCAAAATGCTTCTAAAGAAGTTATCATTTCAAAAATATTTAAATGCTTTTCTTTTTGCCAAAAAATGAAGAAGGATTAAAATATTTTCAAAACATGAAAAACGCTTCTTTAATGATCATATTTTGTCTATACATAGTGAAGACTTCTGTACAGAGTCCGTTTTAGAATTTTTGTAACATATAATTTAGAAGTGTGGAGACTTATTCATATTTTAAAACACCAATGTTATTTCAATTTATTATGACTGTCAAAATAATATGCCTTTTCAAAAATCATAGTTAACATAGAAACATTTTTGATAAAAAGAAAATATTTTGAAAATATTGTTACGAATTTTGTGTAAAATAGTGTAAATAATTTATATTTGGATGGTAATGCATTTATCTTACTCTAAATTAGATTTAATTTGCGTTAAAATTGTAATATTCACAAGCGTCATAATGGTGATTCAATGGGAACTTAGCGAAATCTTGGTGATAGAGCCAAGTTGGCGTCATTTTTGGCGGCGAAAATGGTGATTTGGTGACCATTTTGGCAAGTTGGAGTTCATGTTGGTAAATATTTTTGGCGAGTTCGGGACCCTCTGGATTCTTATAGAAATTAGTAGAGAAACCCACTAATTTCAAGACCTATGACGCAAGCGGGTCTTTCTAGAATTATCCGTGAGGGATATAAATAGAGAGATGCTCGAAGAAAGTCGGTCAGTCTGGTTTTGATTAGCGATCAGTTAGAATTGCTCTGATTGTTGAAGCGATTAGTGATTACTTCGGCTGTTAAAAGAGCGATTGCTTGTGAATAATCTTTTATATACGTGTATTTCAGACACCGATAATTGTGTCTGAGCACTGTCGAAGGTGTAAAGACCTTCTGAGATTTATTTTACGAATATTGTTGCTGAATCCTGTATTTCAAGGATTGAATTTTCGACAATAAATTCTCATCGTTCTTACAGAACTGTCTTGTTCTTTGCAATTAATTGGCATAAAATCCTCCAACCCCGATCAACGTAACAACATGTTACTCTTTTTTTATTTATTTATTTACATTTTTATTTATATAATTATCTTTGCCAAAAAACTGCTTTACAAAAATTTTTTCTTGTAAAAATATTCTTAAAAAAAATTCACCTGATACTAAGTATCAAAATCTTATCCGTTTATACGCTTTTTCAAAATCACGTTATCGTACGTAGTCAATCATCTTAACTTTATTAATATTAAACTTCTTTCGTATTTCTGCGAATTCTCTGATGAGATCAATTCAGAAAGAATAAAAAAAAACATTTGAAAAAGAGAATTTTCTTAGTATTTCTTAAATATGCATAATTTTTTAAGCTTCATCGTGCGAAAAAAATATCTTCAAAAATATAAGCAAAACAAAAATATATAATTAAGTAAAAGTTTATAAATGCCTTCCCGAAGATTCTAGGATTTTTCTCAAGAAATACTTTTCTTAATCTGTGACTTAAATTTGAGTAGATTTTCAACTCTTTTTTTTCGTTAATATTTACTTCACAAATTACACATGATACATCGTCGAAATAAACTGTAAACTCCATTCGTAAAAGAGTGAATTTTAATTAACTTTTCATCGGCTTTACTTCGTAGCAGGATGAATATTCTGTATATGTTAGAGAGGAAATCTCACAAATTAAAAGGGATTTAAGGAAATAGCTTGATGATGTAGGCTTCTCAAATTACCAATTTCATTCATAAAGACGAACGGGGTTTCTTAAAAAAGCATAAAAAAAGTAATCTCTTGTTTACGAAAATTTTTTAACATATGGAAACATGTAGCTAAGATGTAAAAAATGTACATGTTTTAGAATAGGAAAGACCTGGGGGGCGGGAAGTGAAGTTAAGAATTTCTCATTAAATTACTGAAATAAAATGGAAATTAAGTATATTTAAGTCTCGCAAGTATGTAGCCTTAAATATTTTAATCAAGCATAATTGTATAAATTCTTTAAGGGGACTTGGCACCCTTTGAGCAAACTTCTTTATTTACGTATTTAAAAATTATATTTTAACATTTTATACAATGTTTCTATTCAAGAAAATGTTACCAGATGAACATTTTCATATATTATTCACACAATTTTAAAAATTTAAATTTTTTGGAGAAAATTGGGAAAATTTTAAAATCCTACTCCTTTTGTAAAAATTAATTTTTTGATCTGTGAAATTTTTTTATAATATTCTTATGGATGTTCTTAACAACTTTAGGGATCGATTTTAGAATAACTTCATTCGTTTTCGAGAAAAAAAAATAAAATGTTGATATACAGGCTAAAAATCAACGAAAAAGCCAACATATCTTACATTTTATTTTTTTTAAAAAAAGTATTCAGTTCATAGCAAAACGGATCTCTAATTTTATTACATGCTTTATTTTTAACACGCAGAAAAAAAATTGAAGTGATTGGTAAATAATTGTCGAAGGAGTAGCATTTTGAATGCACTAAGGTTTCGAAAAACACAAACTGAGAAAAACCACTTTAAAGTTTATAATTCTGAAAAATAATTATTATAAGATTAATTAAACTTAAAATACCACTTTAAGATATTACTTATACGTTTTTCTTTAAAATAATTGCATTTTCATATGTTTTCAACCCACACATTTTTATAAATGATCAACTTTTAGAGAGTACTAATTGCACAAGAAAACTCAAGAAAAACTTAAAAAAAAATTTTTTTTCTGTCACGACAGAAATTTTAACTGTTTTTCTTCTTATAATATTAAAGTATTACATTTGTATGAAAAATGTATCAGGAATAAGAACTGAAATTATAAAATGATTAATATAAAATGCCTTAATTTAAAAAGTTTACATGCACACATTTCACAAGGAAGAAAAATTACATTATTGTATTGCCTCGGAAATATTCTGCTTTTAATACTACACATTCTTTTTTATAGTTATTATTTCTATTTATAAAATAGATTTTTTTTATCATAACGCATTTTTTAGCTTTTTTTTCTAAAAAGGGGGTGTGGCTGAATTGCCTAATTTGTTTTCAAATGAAGTTTTAGTCAACTTCTAACTTTCCGACATGCACAAGTGATATATCAATAGAAAGATAATAATGCAAAGAATAAGATTAAATGAAAATAAAAAAAACGATAGGTTTGTGATTTTTAGGGTACCAAGTCCCCTTAAATGGGTAGCAGAATTAACCTAAATTACAAGTATCATGTCGCGCAACCGGTATAGTGGTTAGTGACGCTGACTGCGGTGCCGTAGTTACTGGGTTCGAATCCCGGAGAAGACATAGATGTTTGTAAATGTATAGTGCCTTTGCGGCATGGGGATACTCTAAATAGCAGTCGAGCCGCAAGTCCTCTCGTGAGGTTGGTGGAAGGGGGAGAGAGATGGGAGGCCCTTGCTACCCCCAGGGTTTTCCCCCTCTAATTTGGGTTGGAACCGAGAAGAATCGTACTGTCACCTGCATGGTGCTCAAAGCTAAGGCTACCGACTGGCATAAAAGTTCTAGCCCTTAGCCGCGATGAATTTTGCGGGCTTCGATCTGACTTCATCAGGCAGGTGGCATTAGTCACAACAACAATAATCATAGAAATTTAGCTTTTTAGCACACACAATCGTCGAGGAAGCTATTAAGTGTTATGTATTAGGAAAGTAAAAATTATATGAAACATTACAACTGCTGAAATTCGTCAGGATAATTGTTATTGTGGCCGCCAAAATCCTTATGAAGTATCAGTAATTTTCTAAAATATCATCCTTTCGGATGAGTCGTGTAATACATTCGAGGATCAATTCAAGCGACTTTCGCAAAACCCTACATGATAAGCTTGTACTTGTAAAAGTATTTGTTCATTTTTGTTCCATATTTTTAGAATATGGAACAGATGAACAAGTACTTTTTGGAATTTGTTAATTTAAAAAAGTAGCATGTGATAGATATCAGAAATATGGAATTTTTTCAAGTGATAACTTCTATTGGTGCATTTTCTAATGAGGGAACTTGAATTAATACCACGCTCGGGTATGTAACGCTTCTTCGGCTTTTTTCGTCTTGAGTCGGAAATCCTGCTCGTATAAGGTCGTCCGCGGCAAACACATAGCTAAAAAGAAAAGGAGGGGTGTTTCCCCCCGCCACTCTGAAACGCTGTAGTTTGTCCCCCCTACTAATACGCCGTAAAAGTAAATTTCCTAGCTTCGATCCTAGAGCCCCCCCCACCTCTTTCTAGAAAAATGAATGCAGGATTCTTTCTAATCCTAGTTGAAGCATGAAAATGAAATAAGTACTATTGTTAATAAATAGGCTTAGAGAGAGAGAGAAATACTCCACTAAAGTTAAACAAAACCTAGAAAAAGGACAAATTTTTATAGAACTAATATAATTATCATTAGCAATATTGCAGTGAATTTAAGAATAAAAATTTATTTTTCTAAGCGAATCAGAACAGCAATAAACAAATAAATCTGTTAATCACATTACTTAAATATACTTTGATTCTAAAAACAAAATTAAAACAATTAAAAATTTAAAATAACAAAATTAGGAATACAGGTATTAAGAAAAAGTTACATTAAATAATTTAAATACAAGAAAACTAAATATAATTAAGAAGACTTATACCTTGCAGCAGCACCGGATATATTTGTACAAAACTGTCATACAATGACAAAAAAGAGCTAGTACAAGCCAGAGATTATGCGGTTCTTCTGATTAAATCCCTTTTTAAAGGTTTTGACCTAGATTCCTCTCTTCCCAATCAACCACTTGTTTTACTATCCCTTTGCTTAAATTAATCCATGGATAGAGAATTGAATTGTTCAATTACAACCACAATTCACAAAGCCGGATCGGGTCTTCAGAACAAATTACCTAAGATTTTTTAATTGGGAATTTTAAGTGGATTTTTCAAAAAACTAATCAAAGCCTTTAGTTAATTTTTTATAATCAAAATTCAATTTCATTATGTCAAATGATCCAAATGAAAGCACAAGGAAGTACAGAGCAACGCTTTGACGAAGTTTTTTTATAAATATTTATAAGTAAAATTTTGAATCTAAAGTATTTATAACCTATTTCAGTTACCATAAACCTATTGTTTCCTTCTTAGAATACAATTAATTCACAAATATGTGATTACATATTTCGCCCAAAAATATTACTTTATGAGTAGAGACATACGAATAAATAATTTTATAGGATAATACTAATATACCCTCTTGTTTTTTATTCTCACCGAACTAATCACTGAAATAACGTTACAAAATTTGCAGCTATCACTTCTGCCGTATGGTCATAAACACACACACTTTTTTTCCCACTAATTTCTCCTTTTGAAAATCAAATAGTCGGGACCAGAGCTTACTTGTTTGAATCGTGAAAAAGATTTATAAACTCTTTCATTTCATTGTCTTCCCGATTACTACTCTAATATTGACTATAAATTATAATGAGCGTTCAAATTATAGTCTCCGTATAATTATTTTCGAGTTTATTTTTCTTCCATTTCATTCTGTTGTTTAGAACTGAAGGTTTAAATTGTGATTATTACACATATTCCATTGATGTTCTGTTTAGTGCCTGAATTTATACGAATGATTATTACACGTATTTTATTCATATTCTTTTGCTCAATGCTGAAAGTTTACATATATGATTATTACACGTGTTCTGTTAATTTGTACTGAAGTTTTGCATGCGTAAATTTTTTAATTTGAGGTTGGTTATTTAATTATTCTTTAGAACTTTAAAAAAATCTTTATTTGAATTCGAAATCATTTTATAATACAAATATTCCCCTCTGGTCCTTTTTTTTTTATCTTTTTCAACTTCTTGTACATTCTCAAGATGACTGAGCGAATATTAACGTCGAACTGTTCAGCTACACGAGGGCTTTTGTGACGACGGACCACGTTACTTTGAACCATGGTCAAGTGACGTGGACGACACCTGAGCTGGCCCCCCTCTCTCACCTAACTACCACACCAACGGGAGGACGTTTGAGCTCTCGACAGATTTAACGTGCATCGCTGCCCTACACGGCGAGTCTTTAGTGGGACTGGGCTCGAACTCATGACAAGGTCAGCCATGATCCGATACCTTGACCACTCGTCTACCGTGGCCGCATCTCAAGATGACACTTATTATTGTGTTTATTATCTATGGATTTATTTTCCATTTTTTTTTCATAAAAAAAAATGAAATTCTAAAGTTATGTTCGAAAGTAATAAGTCGTTGTGCTTTATTAATTTGCTGAAAATGTTATACAAATTTTCAATTAACTTTGCATTTGTGCAACACCTTAGACCTATTGCCTATGACACCAAAGCTGTTAAGTTCTTCTCCTAATTCCGACATCGTATCAAGTAGGTTGGTTGATATTCTAAAAATAATCAATACATCAATAATACAATAATACAATAATCAATAATACAATTCCTCGTTTGTAGGGATGGCGATCTGAGATCGATTAATCGAAAAATCAATTTCTCACGCCGAAAAAATCGATTTTTTAAATCGATATGTAGCACTGAATCGATTCGGCAAATAGATATTTCATCCTAGGAAATCGACATTCGATTTTTTCTGTTTTGATAAAAGCCATAAAATTATTTACAATTTGTTGAATGTACTATCTTTAAACAATGTTTATAGCTGGCAGTTGTGCACCTGAAGTATGATCCTATACTTTACTGGAAAGGACAAAAATTTCTATTTATCATCACATTTACTCAGTAGCAGTAGCGCACACAGGAATTTTTCAAGGGGGGGGCGGTCCAGGGTCGAAAGTTCACCATTCTTGTATCATGCTCCTTTTGATTTTGTCGATTTTCGGGAACAAAACACAGTAAAAAACTAATTATTGAATAAATAATTGTCATTAATTAATAAAATTAATCATTAATATCAAATACTTAATTAAATTTTACGTACTATATACTTAGAATTATAATCAATCGGAAAAAATATCAAGGGATTTGGGGGGGTCCGGACCCCCGGAATCCCCCCTGTGTGTGCGCCACTGCTCAGTAGCCATAATGTATGCGAGTATCGTGGGATCATCTGTCCCTTGTGAGTGCCTTTTTTTTATTAGATGTTAAACATTGTTTAACATGTATTGTTTAGATGTTAACATTAAGAACTATAAGCTATGTTATCTATTTTCTAAACTTTTTAATGTAACAAATACATTTAGAAAATAAATATCTTCTTTTATACCTATAATACTTTGCTATAGCAATAAAATAATTGTAATTATCGAATTACCTGAACTAAAAAATTTCCTGATTTTACTGATAAGAGATCGTTTACTATGCTATCTTTCCTGTTTTTTATAAAATGGGTTCATATTTACATTGTAAATGTAGACTTGAAAAAAAATTCGATTTTTTTTTCTAAATCGATCTTTTAGACCTTGATATTTTTGTGAATCGATTCATCAAGTAACGATTCAATTCTTTTTCGGAAAGAATCGCCATCCCTACTAGCTTGCCTAGTTTTTCCTTATATAATATTGTTTTATTATTTTTTTTATCTAAGAACTATTATTAAACCTTTGTATTGAAAAACATTGCTATAAATTTCTCCTTGTAACAGAATTTTAATTTGCAAAACAAAAATATTTTTATCTTCGGAATCAGTTACCACAAACCTCACTTTTAGAGGATCTCTACACATAAAAAGAAACATGTTTGCCAATTTCAAGTCAGTAGACCTAATAATTCAGGAACGTGAATTTTTTTTCATCAACAGCCTCCTCTTTAACCCAGAACACCCCTTTGGAAATTTATTTCCACGAAACCCATTTTTAGTGGATCTCTACTCAAGAAAAGAAACATATTTGCCAAGTCTCAAGTCAAAAAGGGGAACTCTTTTTCAATCCCGTAGCTTTCTTGGGTGCCGATTTTCTCAAAACCCATTCTCAGCAGTTCCATTTTTAAAAAAAGGAGCATTTCTGTGAAATTTGAAGTATGTAGGTGTAATAGTTCCGTAGAAATCGTGATGAATGTATGGATCACTTTTCTCCTTTATATATATATAGATTATTCACAGGAAAAAAGATAACTTATATACAAAATGAGATAAGACTACTATCTTTGATAAAAAAAATATAATAATTGGTTATTTTAACATCTCTTTAATATTATTTGCGGCAGAATTTTTGGAAAATGATTATTATTTCTATGCCACAAAAAATTATATACTATTTTCATTTAAATGGATCTCTTTACCTATCTTATCTATATATATATAAATGGATGTTTGTGTATATGAAATCATGTATGTATATTTTTGTGGAAAAAGTTTTTGTGCTATCCTCTTTGTTACAACTCACCACCAAGTGCATATCAACTTCTGAACCATTCAATCAATCACCAAGTTGCCAACAGGGTCTCCAAAAATGATGTCAACTTGGCTCTATCGCCAACATTTCGCAACGTTTCTACTGAATCGCCATTATAATGTAAGGAATGGCGTTGCTTGTGAATATTACAAGTTTAACATAAAATAAATACAGCAGAAAGTAATATTAACGTATTACACATCCAGATATAAATTATTTATACTATTTTAAACGTTTGCAAAAAAATTGTAAGAATATGTTACTTTTGCTGAGCAGATGTCAGCTTAGGAAGGTGTTTTCAAAAATCGACCCACAAGAGAGTTACGGAGCGTTATAAAAATAATAAATCCTTTTTATCAGATATTAGATCTACAGACTTAAAATTTTACAAATATTTTCGTTTTTTGTTGTTGTTCAGCTGAGATATGCAAAAAGCTTTTTTTATTTTGTTTCATTTGTATTTCACGTAAAATTAACTCATCAAAAACCTCTTTATCCTTTAATATGTATTGTTTAATTTTTCAATTCACTCGTGCGAAGAACAGGTAAACCAGCTCTCTCTCTCTCTCTAGTTTATATATAAAATTTATATGCGAGAGTTCCAGATACTCTTCTGAGGAATAATTTTGCAGTGAGCCTATCTTTTCAAAGACGTTAATCAAAAAAATTTTTCGAGCAATTTATAGGAACTGTACCCGTACTCCTAATTTGGGAGCATCTGATTTCAGAACAGCGTATCCCATTCATTGACATGATATGAAAGCTGGGCGAATGAGGAATGAGTTGTCTTTGTCATTTGACCGTGGCTCGAAACGACGAGATGTGTCGCCAAAAGCCCGTTGCTATGGACGACGGACTATCTTGTTACTCTAGTGATGGGGTAGCTACACTCTTAAGTACGGGGGCGACTTACGAGGTGAAAATAAATCTGCACCTTCTATTAAAACTCGAAGAAATCACTTGAAAAAACGCTACTAAAATAAAAAATCTCGATGATGCTAAAAAGTTTTACGAAAATAGTTTGTCAATATTCGAAGGATTATCAAATTCTTATAGTCCATCA
Organism: Trichonephila clavipes; assembly: GCA_019973935.1. Classification (NCBI taxonomy): domain Eukaryota; kingdom Metazoa; phylum Arthropoda; class Arachnida; order Araneae; family Nephilidae; genus Trichonephila; species Trichonephila clavipes. The sequence continues at coordinate 109,444 of BMAU01020628.1, forward strand.
GTTGATAGCCTTTGATGCGTTTATCGCTAATGTAGCTTTAATTAAATGTAACAATACTAGTGGTGCACACAAGGAGGAGGGGTCTTCGGGTCCGGACTCCTCCAAAGCCCTTGAGTTTTTTTTCTCGATTTATTACAATTCTATGTATATAGTACGCTAAATTTAATAAGATTTTTGTTATTAATAACTAATTTTATTAGTCAATGTTAATTATTTATTTATTAATTAAATTTATTGTTTTTTGTTCAAAGAAATCGACAAAATCAAAAGAATATGTTGGGCGGCGTATTGCATGATACGAGAATGGTGGACTTTCGACCCAGGACCCCCCTGGGAGCAAGAGAAAATTCCTGTGTGTGCAACGAACAATGGATATAGAAATATCCTTCTCAGTGTTTCCATGGTCATGACGAGGTTAACACACATTCACAAACACACAGTAAGTACCTTACTTTCCTAAATTTCTTATCACATCAACGTGAGGACTCAAAGCCTTGACGAATTTATATCCTCTAATTCAGAAAATGATTCTCCATCGCGATCGATTGAAAAGAGGGATTGATGAAATTTTTTATTCGTGAGATATTTATCAAAAGTTTAAAAGCATGATAAGATGTAGCAAAGAGAAATTCTTAGAAATCCAAGAAACTGAAAATAAAGATACTTTCAAAATTTGACGTTTAAAAAGTATAAAACGTCAAAAACGACACATATTTTAAGTGTGAGAGCGGTAGTTTCAATTCATATAAGGTAATAATGTCTATAATGGGCTCAGTCCATGAAGTCATATGATAAAAACAAACACGTGTTTTCCATTGAATTCAAAACAAACATTCAACTAAATGTATTTGTTGTTCTATTTGTAAAACTGAGATAAAATTTAAAATTTCATATTTGGGTACATATGTTTAAATGTTAGGGAAAAAAAGTTCTTCAAAAATTTTTTTCAATTTAAAAAAATCATATTTTTTATGTTTATACTTTTAAATAAAATGCATTTTGTATACATTTGTACTTTTTAAAGGAGAGTTTCTGCAAAGAGCAAAATTTGGCAACATCGGAGTGCGTGAACTGATTAGCTAGAAACACTAGATCGTTTTTATCGTGTGACTATGACGTAGCATGAGTTTTTGAACTGATTGGCTAGAATCACGTGGCTTTCCCTATTATGTGACTGTGACGTCACATGAATTGAGCCCATTCATGGATAACTGTGAAAGATGTTATGCCATCGACATGAAATCCTAAGTAAAAAATTCCATTTCTGAAATATAGATACATAGCAGAAATATAACAACCTATGCTGTGTTGTGAACAAATTATATTAAAGATTCTTTGAACAATTAAAGATCGCAAATTAAGTATTATGTTTCATGAACTTTATAGTTTTGTTCTTATGCTATACATATATATATATATATATATATATATATATATATATATATATATATATATATATATATATATATATCGTTATAATGTTTATTTTTATTTTTGGAATATCTGCTGAAGTGGATCCAAAAAATAACAGAATAATGGTGGATGTTACAAGCAAAATACGCAAATACCCAATTAAGACTTATCCCATAATCCCATATTAAGACAATAGGCACAGTTGCAGTGTAGTCTTCATCACCTATAAGGGGCTCAAAATTACAATGATGGTCTGCATGCAGTTCCTGTGACATTAATTATAACAAAATAAAAATGGTTTTTCACAAGTAAATTGTTTCTTAATGTGTCATGCATTTTTATCCGATCCATTCCTACCATTTAATCCATTCCTGCATTTTTTTCCTCTAGTGATTTTCTTGGAATATCAATTAGTCCCTAAGCAATTCAAAAAAAAAAAGAAAAATGAGTTAAATTCTTTTTTTTTTTATATTAATTGCTAAAAACAACAAGAATTTCCTATTTTAAAACATGAAAATAATTGTGGAAAAAGAATTATTATAAAAAGTACTTTTATTATGAAAAAAATACTGTGAAGATCATAATAATACTTGTTAAAGTAACAAATAATATAGACTACAACATACGATATTTTAATAATTTGGATTCCCGTCTAAAAAAACGTTAAATCGAAAATTCTATGAAATACCTATCAATGGTCAGAAAATATTTAAAATTATATTCGGACAAAAAAGAAATAAGGGGCCGATTGAGGAATAAAAAATCGTAAGAGTTTGATTAACGAGTTCTTTTCTTACTTACGTATTATACCATCCACCAATTTTACCAAACGAAAAGACATCGCCAATTCTAGAATTGTCGCCAAATCCTGTGTTCAAACGATTGCGGGAATGGTTTCCATAATGGAGGTATATCGCCGCATTTGGCGACATCTTTTGATTTGATGAAATTAGTAGATGGTATAATACATACGTACTAATTTTTTTTATATTTTTATCCTTTGTTTTTGGATTATATATAGTAGAACCTCATTTACCGAGCTCCTCTCATAACCCTTTAAGACCCGAATTATTTTTATATTCAAATGTTAAATTCTTCTGATTATTAATACTATATGGACCCCATTGACGCATTGCGAAAAATAATAAAAAAATTCCCGCTCCCCCCTCTGGAATGTAGACGGTACCCGCACGATCGGGTGGGTTGGGTGTTATCTGTGAAACAGGTCCCCCATGAAATTTTACATTTTTAGCTCTAAGTTGATAAAAGAAACAATCTTAATTCAGCTAAAATTGTTACAAATAAGGAAATTACTGATGAAAATTAACTCTTTTATTAATTCATTATTTATTTACTGCAAAAATTCTTTGTTACGTTTTTGACAAGTATAAATAACCATTGCATTTTTCACAACATGTTTTCGTAGTATTCAAATCTGCACTTGCAAGGTCTTAAAATGTCATCAACACATAAAAACGGTTATGGAATGGCCGGAATAAAAGCCATGACATGTATAGCAGGTGGATTTTTGTGATTGGGATTACAGAACTGTTACCTTCATCATCAGTTAAAAAACTTTTGTTAGTAGGTGGAGAGGCTGATAAAGCTTTAAGTAACTCTAACTTAAATTTTAAGCGATCCATTTTGATTTTTAGAGGAATTTTACTTGATATTGCATATTGTTTGCACAGAAACCAAGAATTTGTAACAGCTAAATCAATATAAGGAATGTGTTCAAGAGACTTTTATAGTAAAGAATGATCCAAAATTGTCTTTTCATTTCAAATATTCCCATGTGTTTCTTCATCGCTCTCATCTTAACTTGATTCTCCTTCCAGTATACGCGATTCATATGTTTTGTTGGCAGCATTGTCATCATCCCAGAGATCACTAAGTTCTGATCTAAATTGAATCTGATTCATTCATCAATTGAAAAATTTCTTCTGTGAGAATTCTTATCCTTTTAGACACCTGAAAAAGTTTTTGGTTAAAAGTTAACACAGTATTCCATGAAAAATAGTAAAATGTATCAGAAAATTTTATTATTTAAATATAATATATATTTAAACTACACCATGCTAACTACCACCGGAAAACCCAGATTTTTTTCCAGGGGGGAAGAGATATGAATGCAGATATCTGTGGAGGGGATAAAAATGCCATATTCCTCAATAAATGTATGGAAAAGAAAATTAATTGAAAAAAGAGAGAGAGAAAGAAAAAAAAAAGGGACTCATCCATGGCGACCACCAAGAAAATTTGGTATTAATTATATAATTATATATTTCTTTTTATGTAGTCTTGCATCAAAATTATTGAAACAGAAAAGAAAATTCGCATGGTAAGTACTTACCTTTACATCTGCAATGACTCAAGTAACGCACAACCCGCAAGATCGAGCACGTAACGAAATCCTGAGCCCTAGAAGTCACATTAATAGGGTATAATTAATATTTTTTTTCTATTTTACAATCATTTAAACATTAATAAAAAAATTTGTACCTAAAAAAGTAGAAATACATTGATTGTTACTTTTTTACGACAGGTAAAAAGAAGACGTGTTTTCGTTGTATTTGAAAAACCAAGTTAGATTTAACTGACAAAAGTAAAAAATGGGCTACAACCACCGTCTGTTAATAAAAAATAATACATTACACCTTCTGTAAACACGCTGATTCGTTGGATTCGGGATGTTTTTACATACGACTATTCCAGAAGCAAAAATGTATAAGAATGTCTAACCCGCACGATCGTGCGGGTTGGGTCTTAAAGGGATAAAGAGTAAAACAAATTATTAAAAAAATGACTCGTTTAACGAGTAACGTTTCGCATAACGGACGTTATTCGTTACTTAACGGATGTATTTTGAACACCAAAGATAAGGGAAACAAACAAATACTGGAACTTAAAAATAAGGATGCTGCAGCATTATAAACATTGCTGACAAAGGACAGCATTTAATATCATAATAGCTGCATGGCCCGGCGTTGCACGGGCTATCTCTACTTTTATAAATTTTCCCTTTCTTTCACAAAAGCAGAGCTTCTAATACTCATTTTCAAAATGACTTCCCTCTCCTCCACCGCTTAGCCCGGCGTTACTCGGGCTTTCTCTTTTCCTCATGACACCAGCATTTCTGTGTGTGTGTGTTTGTACGCGCACAATGTGAGTATTTCTAAAATTGTGTCAAAAAATTTCCCTTTTACGAAATAGCTGCATGGCCCGGCGTTGCACGGGCTATCTCTACTGTTATAAATTTTCCCTTTCTTTCACAAAATTAGAACTTCTAATACTCATTTTCAAAATGACTTCCACCCTCCACCCCCTCCACCGCTTAGCCCAGCATTGCTCGGGCTTTCTCTTTTCCTCGTGACACCAGCATTTCTGTGTGTGTGTTTGTACGCGCACAATGTGAGTGATTTCTAAAATTATGTCAAAAAATTTCCCTTTTTCGAAATTTGCTCCATTCCACTTATTTTTTTATTTAAGACAGGTTTCTTTCCCCTCTCTATAGCCCGAACACGGTTTTTTTAGTGTAAAATTACTGTTCTATCTTCCCCTCCTTCACACAGATAAGATATAGCTTCAAATTTCGATGTATGACTTATAAAAAAATATCGCGTTAGAATTTAAAAAATTATTAATGTGAAGCAATAAAAAGAAAACGATTCAGATGATAAGAGTAAAACAAAAAACGTTCATCATTTTTAATAATAGTTAGTTCCTAAGAATCTAAAATAATAAAATAGATTTCAAATTTTCATGAATCAATCAATCGTTACGTATAGTTAGCTTATCATTTCGTAATGAAACAATAAAAATAATCCTTTTAAAAAACATATATATATTTATTAAAATCAAATTTCTATAAGTAATAAATGAAAGAAAAATTAACAGATAACTATTGAAACGATTGCTTTTTTCTGAACGTTTGATTAAATGTATAAATATATAATAAAAAAACAGAGTAAGGAGGAGCTTTTAATATCATATAAAAGTGGAGTTGAACCAGAGATTTATGTATAGCCAATCTACCACTGTTGTCTTCATAATAATGAGTGAAATCCTATTGAAAGTAATGTTCTAAATCCATTACGAGAAAAGGGTAACTTACCAAAAGCATGCATTAAAAATGGTTTGATCACGGTGAATCTGTGAGCAATAAACAAATTATTGCCAGATTGTGGATCCAAACACAGATACAAAGCAAAAATATGTTTGGCTGAATTGTAGCGTAACAATAAGTATTAAGTTATGTGAATAACATTATTTATATTTTATATTTGTCTACGATATAACACGGAAGTTAAAAATAAAATAAAATTATTAGATTATATTATTTTAAGAGCTACTATTCCACCTTCTATGAATTGAATAGAAGGTAGGTAATTAAATTAGGTAATTAAAACAGATAATACTTGGAATTATGAATATTTGCAATATATTCTTTAGCAATAACATATAAATCTACAAATAAGAATTTAGTCCAATCGATTTATACAAATAAATATTAATAAATTTAATTGGTATTTTTTTTATCTAAACAGTATTTAATAAGATTTTTGTTTTTTTTTATAATTTTTTGAAACTAGAAATTTGTTACAATGTATGCTATTTATGAAAATATTTCTGAATACTGATTATGTATATTACTTTTCCAGTGCGGTACTTAAATAATATTTAATTGAAATTCATTTCTTTTGTCATCAATATTAGCATTAAGAATTTTATCTTTTAATTGTACTCAATGTCTAAGAATTTACTTTCAAAGTCTTTATTATTCGTCTGTATTTAATTAAGGTAATGAGGATAAAAGTTAGAGTGTTTGATTTCACATTCTATTTCTTAACAAGTATGATAATATCATCTATATAACGAAAATTGTAATAGGTAGAATTGTCTATGTCAGTGTTTCTCAAAGTGTGGGGCGCGCCCCCCTGGGGGGGCGCGATGACCCTACAAGGGGGGCGCGAGCGTATCGAAAATTTAAAGATTTTTTTTAAAAAAAATAACCGGAAAGAGAAGTAAAACAAAATGCTTTCTTCCATAATAAAAAAAAATACACACAACAACACTGACATAATTTATGTTTATTATCTGGCTTTTTTCTGTCATCAAATAGCTATCTTTGATCCCAAAACCAAATTAAAGAAAAAAAAACATTTTGTTTTATTTGCTGTATTTCCTCAATGAGAGAATTTTATTACGTTTTAACATAAAAGATTACTCGTTAAAAGAAAAAACGAAACCCAGACCCTGAGAAAAATTCTAAGAAGATAAACAATTCACCACTGTAATTATTATTGAAATACTGTACATTAGTTGTAGAAAAAGAAAAGGAAGTCATGATTCACTTTTCAGCCAGGCTGCATAGTACGTATGCTAATCATTTGATTGACCTTCAATCTTATGGTATGGTTATTATCAATATTAGTTCCCTCCCATCTTTTATGTGTTTGCTTTTCGCTTAGGGAAATTGTAAATAATTGAGTTTTGCCATATTTGGAAAAGAATTGATTGGTTTAACATTTCTGTAGGATAATTGAAAAGTGTCTGATTTGCGTCTTTTATTATGGTCTTGTACTTTTGAATCATTTTAGTTCAGTTTTATTGGATTTTTTCTCAAATCATCAAAGAATTGAATAGTCCTTGAAAGAAGGTAAGTATACTTTCTATAAATTAAAATATTCACTAGAATTCCGATTTGTATCGTGTACAGTAAAAATAAATCTAAGCAAATGATTGGGGTGACTGAGTCCCCCCGCACTACCATTAATGTTAGTATCGAGTACGCGTCTGCTCCCGGGTTAAAACATTTTAAAGTGTTCTCGCTTTAAATGTTAAAAAGTAACACAATTATACTTCATCGGAATTTTATATTCTTTTTCATAATTTAACATTAATTTTAAATGCTAATTGTGTGAGGTTTAAAATTACAGTTCTTTTTAACAGTTATTTACAATTATAGCATTTATCTAAAAAAAATCATTTTACATTTTTGTATACAATGTCGTGCACACAGTTTTACTCTCCTTACAGTTCAGCTATTATATCAAGAATAATGTTTTATTTTTTTAAAAAATGAACTCGTGCGAAGAGTCGGTGTTTCAGCCAGTATACGTTTGATGTATCAGTACTGAAGAAGGTATTTTATAAATAATTTCTTATTACTGAATTTGGCCGCGGTAGCCGAGTGGCATAGGTATCGGATCGTGGCTTGCCTTGTCACGAGTTCGAGCCCAGTACCACTAAAGATCCGCCGTGTAGGGCAGCGATGCACGTTAAATCTGTTGAGAGTTTAAACGTTTTCCCGTTGGTGTGGTGGGGTAGTTAGGAGAGAGGGGTGCCAGCTCAGGTGTCATCCACGTCACTTGACCATGGTTCAAAATTACGAGGTCCGTCGTCAAAAGCCCTCGTGCAGCTGAACAGTGCGACGTTAATATTCAATCAATCAATCTTATTACTAAATTAAGAACAAGTTTAATAATTATTAGGGACTTCCACGGGCTTTTCTTGTAGAGGAAAGTTTTTCAAAGGAAGGTTTAATATCAGAAATTAACACTTAAAGAGTTATTTTTCTATATTTAGCTGAGATCTATATTTTGTCTTCAAGGCATCCACTGCAGAAAATCCGGTTTGAAAAAGGTAGGATGTTGAAAATGGTAATAGTATACGAAATGCTTTTGTTTTCAGTACAGATAATTCCTCATCCACCTCTACCCCAAATTCAAAGAGCGATTTATTACAAAATTGCCTTTTAATTTTTCACTGGATGTGAAATCTATGAAGATTTCTTCTTCGAAAGTAGAGAGCCCTTCTGGAGTATCTCGAAATAGATCCCTAATCCACTCGTAACTTGCTACCAAGCTGTCCTCATCCAGAAAATACTTTTAAAATTCTTTGCCAACATAGCTAAATGATTTTACATGTTTTAAAAACAACTTTCACATGTTGTTCTACAGATTTGTAAGTTTTAACACATATCGAGCTGGGGCTTTTTTTTTCCATCATTTACTTCAGTAGTGGTAAATCCAAAATTTAAGTATTTTTGAGAAGATCGCCTTGATTTAATTTTCGGAACCATGCTCGTCTGTGTACTTGTTGATTCTTTATTATGGTCGAATGTTTGCTTACGACATAAAAATGTATGTATGATATTGTTTTCATCTACTGCCGTAAATACTTAATTACCGTGAATTACAATTAACGTGGAAATTAAAAAAAAAAAAAATGTACATTCAAGCTAGATTCGGTAGCTATAGGAGTATCGAGTCGACCAAAACTGACTGGAATTGTACGAGGAAAAGCATTTTTACATGTTTTGCGCAGACGTCGGATAGGTTGCCCAGACTCACGCAAACGTACCCTATAATGCCAGATGTGATGGATATGATAGAGAGCGACATTGACTAGACTATTTTTCTAATGACATTTGTACTTTGAGAAATGAATGCTGAAGGAAATAAATCTTTAATTAAATACATCATTTTGCGATCTGTTCCAATTTAAAAATTAGAGAAAGAGAAAAAATAACATAATTCTAAGTAATATATATTTTAAGTAATTTTCTTAAAATATATATTACTTAAAAGTTACATATACACAAAATTTAATATACTTATCGTATTAATTTGTATGGTTTATAATTAAGATCGTATTGTAACTTTAGCGTCTCTCTCTCAAAGTGCATTTTTATTGCAGTAAATACATTATTGTTGTACAGGGGGGCGAGACAAAAATTATGATTGAAAATTGGGTCGCCAGTATTGAAAGTTTTGAGAAACACTGCTTTTATGTATGAGTGGTGCACAGAGTATTTTATGACTAATTAATTAATACTAAATTAAGAACAAGTTTAATAATTATTAGCTGGGCTTCCATGGGCTTGTCTTACAGAGCAAAGTTTTTGAAAGGAGTTTTAAGATAAGAAATTGACCCTCTGAGTTCATTTTCTATATTTAGCTGATATCTATATTTTGTCTTCTAAGCAACCACCGCATTTTGTAATATGTTCCAATTTAAAAATCAGAGAAAGGAAAAATAACTTAGTAATTATCCTATTACTTAACTTTTTTTTGCTTAAAAGTAACATATACAAAATTTAAAACTTATGTCATGAATTTGTACGGTTTATAATAAATATTGTTGCTTTATCGTAAAAGAGCATTATTATTGCATTCAGTAAATTATTATGTATAAGGGGGGCGCGATAAAAATTGTGATTGAAAAGGGGGGCGCCAGTATTGAAAGTTTGAGAAGCACTGGTCTATGTAGTTATTTTCATTATCCAGCGCCAACAGTATTCTTATAATCACATTTCAAAAACTTCAAAACAGTTTTTAACTTTTAATTTTGTTCATGAAAATTCTTAAAAATCGTTAAAAAGTAAATGCAAAAAAAACCCTGTATTAATTGATACAAACGAAATTTTTGATAAATTTTCTCATGTCTGTGAAAGCTTCCCTTCTCATTAAAAATATAAAAAGGTTCTACCGTTAACAACACATAACTTCAAAGAAATGCGATCCATATTAAAAAGAGCAGCAATAATTTTTCAAAGCAATTTACTACTTCGAAAAACTGCTATCGTGGTGAAGTTAAAGCGCAATACAGGCTTATGAAACAGCTGAAAATTTACTCCATTTCAATAGTGTTGCTATGAAACAAGAAACAAAATAAAATAAATCCATTTGTCTATGTTTACACCTTTTTTTTGTTGTTGTTCGTAATCGTTGTTTTGAAGAGTGTACTAGAACAAGAATTACTCTTTCAAAATGTCAATAGCATTGGTCCCACACATCTGTGTTCACTTGAATTAAACTTAAGGCTGTGTTTGTTTAACAATAAATGATGGGAACCAAAATCAGAATCTGTTTTTGATTCAAAAATACTCTTTTATTAATATTATATTTTAACCTTACAAATATATAGATAACACATTTTATTACATAACTTTTTTTTTTGTTAGAATAATTTTTTTGACTTTCATAATATATATTTTATTTTATATTTCCAATATTTTATAATTCTAAATGGACTTTAGATTCATACTTTAGTAAAAAAAGAAGCTTTCTATAGAATAATTTAAAAGCCTGTGTATGATAAAATACTACATGTTCCATGCATAAACTTTTGCGAGTAAAGTTCAAAAATACATAGGGAAGAGTGGTTTGGTACATGTTAGGGATTTCAATATCGGACCAAAAGTTCAATACCGGTATCTGGTATTTTTTAGATCTTAATACCGGTAGTAGAAATTTTAGAAAAAGAAAGAAAATACAGGTGTTTATTTGTTTTATTTGCCGGTTTTATTTCGCCAATTTATATTTAAGCATTTCAACACATTTTTTTACAGGCATGCTTCTCGAGATATGTGTAAGTCCTGTATTCCAAAAAAAATTCTGAATGAATATTTATATTTAAACAGCATCTCTCTCTCTCTCTCCATTCTTTACACTCGTCCATTCATCAAATGTAAGACTAAATTTTTCATCATTTACTTTTAATTGTATTAGCTCGTGTTTCAAAGAATTGCGCGAATACCGTTTTACTGTAGTTCATAACAGTTCTTATAGTATTAATCAATGTTGATAGATTTTTAAAATCTCTGACGTTTAGTGATTTTCTTAATTCAGTTAAATGCAAAACTCTTGATATTACAAACCCTCTAATGCTGTCATTTTACTTATAATTTCATCCAAAAAAATTATCTTTTTTTTTAAAAAAAAATCTAAAATCCCTGATGGCTTGAGCTTAGAAACTGTGCTTAAATTTGTATCTTTCCTTCCTTTGTTCTTTTCTCTTTAACAAATTTGTATCATGTTTCGTTTTTAAATGCGTATGGAGTCCGTTTGTACTTCCTCCATTCACTTGAATAACTCTTGAACATTTTTTACTTTGGGCCACCAAATTCTTTTCATCATATAAATAATGAAACCAAGCCGAAGTATTATCAACTAATTTTTATGTTCTTTTAAGTTATTCTTATTCATTATTATGGGTTATTATTTATTCGTATATATATAATGAATCTGGAAAGTATTTTGAACTATTAAGTATGATATACAAATTTATTATAAATTACAAACAGCAATTTAAAAAATATCGAAATTTCTTCACAGGCGTCTTTCATTCTTTCACAGGCGATTCCTGATCATATAGTGGAGACAATTTAAAAAATTTCGTAAATACCGAAAAAGCGGCATTTAAACTTGTGAATACCAGAATAACAAAATTGTACAAATGGCTCAAAATAACGGCGTTCGGTATCTCGATATACCGGTATTGCAATCCCTAGTACATGTATATATGGGATCTTAATAAACATTCATACGTTTTTCTCCTGTCTATAGAAACTATCAGTCCTCTGACTTCCGAGGAGTGTGAAAAAGTGGAAGTGATGGATTTTTTTATTTGTGACAGATAAGATGAAGCAATGGTACTACTTCAATTTTTGAGAAAAGTTTACTGTTCGATTACCCGAGAGCAGGTGATAAATCGCCTAGTACTGCTATCAGTTTCAGAGAAAATATCGCAAACTCCAACCATTTCTCCTCATTCTCCTTGAAATTTTTGATATTAATTCAGTAAAATTAGGGGCAACTGACATAATATGGATTTCTGATTAAAAATTTTTATGAGTCATCGTATGCTCTCGGCTACTAAATGGACCATTTTCAATCATCAGAGACAAAGAAACTAGGAGAATTTTTTTTCAAAAGAGACGAAATATATATCAATCAACAAAAGACATGATCCTGAATGCAAACAACCAGCCGTGCGCCGTCTGAAATAGATACTAGTGGCAGAATCACAGCTTCTGAAAGTGTGACTGAATCTAAAAAGTGCAAGACAACCCAAACGAACTACAGTCGGACCTCTTCATAACGAAGTCACTAAATCCCCAAAAAAAAGTTTATATGGAAAATTCGTTATATAGAGGTTGATCTGTATATATACTTTATAAAGATCAACCTCTTTATAAAGCAAATTTTAAATTCGTAAACACTATATAATAAAAAAAGTAATTATTCAAGCCTTTTTAAAAATTAGTATATGTTAATTTTATATATCTTACCCATCAAAAAAGAAAGAAAGAAAAGCTGCAAGGAAAACAAGAAAAAAGAATGTAGAAGAATTTATTGTATTTTCAAAATTAAGAAAATAATTTTATACTAAAATTAATGAGAATTTTTTAAGGACATTTTATAATTCAAAGCATACAAGTAATATTAAACATTATTTTATTACTAGAACACGGGACAACTCCACTGAGGGTGAAAGAGGATATCGAAGATGTTTCTAGTGAACTGGGCAATGGGGATAAAAGGTTACCCTTCTGAGATGAAACCTCCAGAACTCTAATGCTCTCGGCGGGTTACGATCTAATAAAACCAGTTCAAGATTTATGACCACCATAAAATGTGTTAAAGAGAGAATAACTTGAAATGTTTCTCAGAAATACTTTAAAAAAAAGAGAGAACAAAAATTGAATCACAAAAGAAAAAGTTCGTTATTTAGAAAATGCACTTCGCAATAGAGAGGCTGTTTTAGGAAGAAAATAGTGAAATGTTCTAGGTTCCAGGAAAAAGTTCGCTGTATCGAAAAATTCGCAATACACAGGTCCGACTGTATTTGGGCGCAGTGCTCTTATGTTTTAGTGATTGAGGTATTGAACATTAAAGTCACTCTCTAAAGCAGCACACGAGGGCTTTTGTAAAGGACTTGCAAATTTTGAATCATGGACAAATGGTGAGGATGACACCTGAGCTGGCACCCTTCTCTCCTAACTTCCACACCACACCAGCGAGATGACATTTAAGACTCAATATATTTTACGTGCATTGACCGCTGCTGCATGGTGAGTCGTCAGCGGAACAAGGCTCGAACGCATGACACGCCCGCCACTCGTATGTTACCTTGACCACTATTGCACTCGTAAGTTTCGATGTTATTCAATTCCTACTATTAGCTCACACTCTCTATATATTTATTTATTTATCTTGGTGGAATTTTCAATCGTTCATAAAATACATTTTAAAGCGTTCCATTGAGCTGAAATTTTATATACATGATTATTTTGGATGACAATACAATAATTTAATTATAATTAATAAAAATTAATTGATTAAAACTAATTATTTAAAGAATTACAAATACAGCCACGTTGCATTATTTTTGGCGACTTGTGTCAAAACTCGAAAAGGTTTTTTTCTCACGTTTTGAAGCATTCAGATGAACTGAAATTTTATAGACACGATTGTTTTGGATGACTATACGATACTTTAATGATAACTTTAATGATAGAAATTAATGACCACTTAGTGTTGTGATTCTTTCATATTTATATTATTTGCAACTTTTTAATAAAAAGCAGCTAAAATAAATTTTTTCTTTTTTTATCTAAGTTGGAATTGACTTAAGAAAATTTTTTTTATATTACTTGTTTTCATTATAGATAGCTTTATGCCTTCTTTAAATATTTTTAGCTGTGTCTGATCAGGTAGATTGCTCTCTCTCTCTCTGTATACTATAAATTAATTCATTTTCATTTTCCTACATTAAATGCTCTATGCCTTCATAAAGTATGTACTTTTCCTTTGTTTGAGGTATCCGACTACTTGCGTCAACTTTTTTTTTAAAGAAATTGAGATATGGGGATTTTTTATGATTTTTAGATTTATTTAGTATATTTTAAAGAAAAAATCGTAAAATTGAAAACAGATTTTTTTAAATTTTTATTAAAGGGGGGAAAATTGTTTAAAATGTACAAGAAATTACATAAACGGGACCTCCGTTTGAGTTTTTCGAAGAAAAAAAAACACATTTCGAGTAAAACTCATTTTAACGTTTGACATCTTGTGTAAAAAGTTATGGCATCTGCTTTTATTAAAACACTTGTAGTTTTTGTTCTAGTGAATTGAAAATAAAAAGTTTGGTATTTTTATTAAGCTAATAAGGTGGCCTATAAAATAAAAGCATAAAAAAAATTCGTCAATTTTTGAAAAAAATCATGATTTTTGGGTAGTTGGATACCTTAAGAGTACTTGGGTAATTTTTTTCCCTGAGAAAAAAATCGCGCTTATTCTTTTTTAATCCCATTCTTGATTGATAACCTTGTATTTTCACAAGCTCGGCCACTCTTCGGTCTACATTAGGTCGAGTTTTTGGAATTCCATTTTACTTTTTAGTTGCACTCGGAAATCACAGGAGCAGAAGCATTTTCTCTCGTGCTAATATTTACTTCCTTTAAACCCCAATTTTATTTACCTATATGTTGCCGGAACGTAATGACATCTTATATCGTTTTAGTAAAGAATACTTAAAGACATCATTGAGAGAAGGAAGCTTATTTGTCAGAAGTATACTTTGATTACTGAATATTGGGAACTTAAAATCCTTTCTAGTAATGATCTCATTACACTTAGTCATTTTCAACATATTATGTTGTTGCTGCAGTTTCATGTCCCTACGGAAGGGTTTCTCAAACTGTGGGGCGTGCCCCCGTAAGGGGGGCATGATAACCCTGCAAGGGGGGGGGTGAGCATATTGAAGAGTCGAAAACAAAAGATTATTTTTAGAAATTATTAATTTACTGAAAGTAAACAAGCGATAATACATTTTGACATAAAAAAAACCACATTTACGCCGATATTGTACACTTATAAGTGCATCAGTACTGCACAATGTATTTGATCATTAATTTAACAATACTAAGTTACGAACAAGTTTAATAACTACCAGTGATCCCGTGAACTTGTCATGTGAATACGATTATACACAAATTTCAGCACTTATTTTCATAATTTGAACTTTTTTTTTTATAATTAATCCTTTAACTGCTGATTAAAAGTTACGGGACTCGCTTCCAAATGCCACCGTTTTCCTCGTAGGCTAGCATATGTGGTGTATTTGGAGGGGGGAGAAAAGGAATAAAGTAAATCCTTCGCAAAAACCTGATAAGGTCATTTTATTGCACTTAAAAGCCTTCGGAATAGTTTTATGGACAGCAGTGTATAGAAAATATCATGTTTCGGAGAGACGTATGTATATATATGTCCTGGGCAATTAACGCACTGGTTGAGTGAGACGTTTATATACGCTGGAGGAACTTAAGAGGCTTAAGTCGTATTGTATGAAAGGAGGAGGGAGCGATTTAATTTTGGGTCGCAAATATTGAAAGTTTGACAAGCACTGCCCTACGGTCCTAATACCTAGACCAGAGGTTCATGACACCACGTGTCTCTAATAGTTCCACAAGTCCATTCTCCTCCTCACTCTCCTCCTGTCTTACAGAGCCGCCAATACAATCAATGAGATGAGTGGGAGAAACAAGGAAGGAACAACGGCAAAAGAAAAAAAGTCTTTTCCCTGATGACGAATTTCAAGCTTCGGATTGACCACTATGCAGCCTGGCCAATGCAGTCCGTGCGGATCTTGTAAAGAGTGTTTTTTTTTTCAGGTATATAGAAGTTTAAGTTGGCATTACTTTCCAAGATGGCGACCAATTTAACAACTAGCAAGTGATTTATTCTCAGTATGGTTTGGCAATTCATCAAAACGATCATCAAGCAAGGCGTAGATTCGTCGAATGGGCCCAAAACGAAATTGACGTTGTTCCCGATTTTCAAAAACGAATTTTGGTTAGCGATGAAGCGCACTTTTGGTTGAATGGCTACGTCAACAAACAAAACTGCCGCATTTGGAGTGAAGCCAATCCACAAGTGTATGTCTAAACACCGTTACATCCAGAAAAACTGACTGTTTGGGGCGCTTTATGGGCTGGTGGAATCCTTTTTCAAAAACGATGAAGGCCACAACGTTACAGTCAATGGTGATCGGTATAGAGCCATGATTACTAACTTTTTCATTCCTGAATTGAACAATCATGATGTCCAGGAGCTGCGGTTCCAACAAGACGGCGCAACATGTCACACAGCTCGTGCCACAATCTATTTATTGAAAGACACGTTTGGTGACCGCCTAATTTCACGTTTTGGACCTGTGAATTGGCCTCCAAGATCTTGTGATTTAACACCGCTAGACTATTTTTTGTGGGACTATGTGAAGTCATTGGTCTATGCGGATAAGCCACAAACGCTTGACCATTTGGAAGACAACATTCGCCGTGTTATTGCCGATATACGGCCACAAATGTTGGAAAAAGTCATCGAAAATTGGACGTCCAGATTGGACTACATCCGAGCCAGCCGTGGCAGTCCTATGCCAGAAATCATATTTAAAATGTAATGCCACAAGATTATCTTTCGAATAAAAAAAATCACGTCAGTCGAATAATACATCGTTGTTTTATTGCAATTTAAAGTTCTATACCTCTAAAAAAAACACCCTTTACATACCGACTGCGGGGACAGAACATGACTTTTAACGGTGATACTCGATATTCAGAGCATGGGAAAACAAGAGTAAAAGCATTTCTCCAGAAATTATCCCGTTATCAAATGTTGGAGATTCACTGAAATGCAAAATACCTTGAGGAAATGCTTCGTCTTAATACCAAATAGAAGGCGTCCCATGTCGAGCGCTAATCATGAGGAAGAAGGGTGGCACAAGGGAGAAAATTAGGCGCCTCCCGGCCAAGTCAGGTTTTGTCTTTAATACTTTATAAATTGGTTAAATACGTAATTAGTGTCAGTCAGGCTTCGGCCCCGCTACAATCCTACACCCCGCAATGGAGAAGGGGGTTTCAGGGGTGTTCGTTACGCCACTGGTAGAATATCAAACGCTTAAGCAACTCGTACACCTATTGTCCGAATTTTTTCAGAATTCTAACTTCAGTGAACAGTAGTCTTTTGAATGAAAAAAAAGGAATGAAAATTTTGTTTTCAATTTATTAAGGTTTGTTCTTTACGAATGTAAATGGAAAGGTGAATGACCTGTTGCCACCTGTTTGAAAAATGGGGGAGGGGGTTGAAAATTGCGTTGTTATTGACATGTGTTTTTTATCCTGGGAACATACGAAATACAAGTGAATAAGAACAGCAAGCATACAATACAACAGAAGAATATACACATTTATTACAGATGATGATCCCAGCATATAACAAGAAGGGGTGCGCTGCTTTCTTTTCGGGGCGGGAATCCATTACTGGCGAAAGACCGACTTCTTTCCGGAAGAAGATACAACTATGTCTTACTGGGGATTCAAACCCACTCGGTTACAAGCCGAGGGTCATATCCACCGTACTGGTTGGGTGACTGAAAATTGCGTTCTAATGAATATTGTCGAATTTTCTTGTTTAAACCTTGCCAGAGGCAAACCATGAAGACAAAGAACGACTACAGGTTCCTTAGTTCTAGACATATAGTGGTAGAAGTTGAATCTAATAGGCTATGCGTATTAGGGTGATACTTGAGTACAATAACGTAACGAAGAGTATTAGTGACCCCCTGCAAAGTCAGGTTTTGGGCCTCCTAGAATCCTGAGGCGACACGCTGCGGTGGTTGAGGGATTTACTTTACGCCATTGCTGGAGTAAAATGCGATGATTCCCTAAGCCCGGGTAAAATGGGTCCCAATAATATATAATCTTTGGAAAAAGCAACTGAAAAGGGAAGATTTAACGCGCTTCCCAATGTTTAGCATGAACAAATCAAGTTTAGTTGATACTGCATCGTATCAAAAATATGCAGAAAAAAAAATTAAATGAACTGAATTTGAAACAAGAATTACAGAATTTAGTTCTGTGTAAGACAAATTTTGTTTGTTTTCTTCGATTTCCTCAATAAATATAAACTCAGCAACCCATATGCAAATGGAGGTGATAGAGATTCACCGCGACTCAAATTTGAAGTCATAATTCGTTGAACTGGGTGTGCTCCAATTTTACAAATATTTGCCAGCCACGTTTGAAAATACTCAAAAATTTGCATATGAAATTATTTCCTTGTTTGGAAATACTTAACGGTACGAGCAGTTATTTTCAGTTTTGAAAGTAATTAAGTCTTCTCTTAGAAATAGTATTAATGATGGTCACCTTGGGTCAGTTTTGACAGGAATCACTGTAAACGAAATTCCTCCCCAAATAGGAAAAATAGTAGCGAAGAAGGGATGTCAAGTGTCAGGGCGTAAACATTAAATTTGTGTTGTTCTTTTTCATATGTTTATTATGATGTATTATTTGAAATAAACTACGTTTCTATAAATATTGATTGTTTTTTGCGGCCCACCTAAAGTTAACCCTTGTTTGTTTGGTCCAAGCTACCCTTTGAGTTTGACACCCTTGCCCTATATATACTCAACCTTTTTTCTGCTGGGCCGCATACAGATGCTAGAAATTTCACGCGGGCTGCATCATGAGGTTAAAGAAGGGGGGTTATAATGTGGAAAGTTGATCAACAAATATTTTAAATCCTGGTTTGCATTTTTAATTACATATTTTTTTTATATTTGTCACTAATACTCAATAAGAAGCATTTAAGAAACACTCCTTCACAATTTCGACATCAGTAAATGGTTTCATATGATTATCAATAATAAAACAAACTTCATAAGATATCTTTGTTTCCGCTGTGACATTACCACTGACAAAACACTTTGTTGCTCTCTGTTGCAAAGATTATTCCAGAAATCCTATTTACTACATCTTGAAAGAGATCTTCGAGGAAAAGTGTCATTGAATGATTCCTGTTTATTGGTATTTTTTAAATACAGCACTTTGGTGACTAATCAAGTGAGTGAGTGAGTGAATATCAACGTCGCCCTGTTCAGCTACACGAGGGCTTTTGGCAACGGACCACGTAATTTTGAACCATGGTCAAGTGACGTGGACGACACCTGAGCTGGCACCCACCCCCTCTCCTAACTACCACATCACACCAACGGGAGGACGTTTCAGCTCTCGACAGATTTAACGTGCATCGCTGCCCTACACGGCGGGTCTTTAGTGGTACTGGGCTCGAACTCATGACATGCCTGCCATGGTCCTATACCTTAACCACTGGGCTACCGCAGCCCCTTGGTGACTAATCAAACAATTTCTGATCCACATTTGTGTTTCACCACAAAAAAAGTCAACTTCCCAATCGTCTTGAAACGCTATATTTTCTTCGAATAATTTTACTTGTAAGATATGAAAGATTATAAAAATTAGTTCTACCCATAAAACTGTCACTACTCCACTGTTGTCTGTTATCACTAGTCGTAACCGTTACAAATAAAAAAAGAATATCAATTCGCACTCGTACGACATCGACAGCAAAAAGAAAAATTGATATAGTTGATTTCTTGACATCAAATTTTTAATATATTGTTCCTAAATAAGTTTATTTTTCAGAGCAATGGACACTGACCTGGCAACTTAAAAAGGCTCGGTGAGTATCTCTGCCCTAAGCTATAACACCAGATGAAAGACCCGAATGGTGGAGCATAATGAAATCTCTCACCACAATGCTGCTAGACTCTTAATCCGACCATAATGATGTTGTATGCTGTATCAGGATTTCTTTGAAGAGACAACGTCATATCATTCCTTTATCTACGTCTGGTGTCCAACGCAGCCTTATACGCCTGCGGTGTGTGTGTGTACGGTCAAACACAATCGCAATAACGGAAACATTAATGAAATTCCTCCCTGTTGCAGCTGACATCGAATGGTTCGAACTGATAGAGATTATTGTGAAACAGGCCCTAATTTTAGCACAAGGGCTCTCGATGTTACAGTAAGATTTGTCATTGCCATGCGCACAATATGCTAGTTATCACGCTTGGGGGTATGGAGAATTTAATGCAACCCTTTCCATTGATCGATCCGTCCCTCCGTTTCCATTTTGTTTTCGTCGAACACCAGCCCCGATTTATAGGAAAGATTATTGGCAGTATCCACAAGCCACAGGTTTTCTTAAATAAAGTACAGAAACACTCCCAAGTCAACAATCATATTCTTCAATAAGTCATATTGAAACAGAGCCATCTCTAGTAGTTAATAACAGTTAAAAACAACAGTTTGTCAAGTCTACAGGGATCCAAGCGGTTCCGCTCATCACTTGCGATGTTGCCGGCAATCGAAGAAAGGTGTTCACAAGGAACAGATGATCCCACGATACTCATGTACATTATGGCTATTGAGTGAATGTCATAATAAATAGAGTTTTTTTGTTCTTGCCATTAAAGTATAGGATCAGGTGCGCAACTGCCAGCGATAAATAGTGTTTAAATTCTTCGTTTTTACCAATTTTATGGTTTTTATCAAAACAGAAGAAATCGAATGTCGATTTTCTAGGATGAAATATCGATTCACTGAATCGATTCAGGGCTACATGTCGATTTAAAAAAATCGATTTTTTTTTTACCCGAGAAATCAATTTTCCCATTAATCGATCTCAGATAGCCATCCCTAGTTTTATCACCTCAGAGAAAAAGGAAAAATACCGTCTCTCTGTCCAAGGTAAAAAATAATAATTAAAAAAATTAATTAATCATATAGATACACACTTATAAAACTTGAATAATTTTTGCGAACAAAAAGGCAGCATAACAATTACATATATTACTTTAAGTCTTAAAGAATACAAAATAATTCGAAATTAGGAACATAATTGCCTGCTATTATTTAAAACGAGTAAAATGTAAGAGCAGGGATCGCCCATTTCAGCGGGCCCATTTCTTTGAAAAAGGTTCTACTGATGGTGGGGATCCCAAGCGTTTATTTTAACTTATAATAACAACACTCGAGAATAAAATAAAACATCTAATGTGGCTTTCCATCTACCAGAAACTCTAATTACCCCTGTCCCCTTTTGGAAAGCTGAAATCGGATTTCGTATGGGTGAAATGACTGTGCATTGTGACCCCACTCCGGGCTGGGGAGAAAGTTACTAGTAAAAGATGTGTAAACATATCAAATTTCATGATTTAACATGCACTCCCGCCTCGAACCTTTCTGGTTTCAATAGAAAAGAAAGCTGGCACTTAACATACACAGTACAAAATAAAGAAATAAGATGTGTTAAATATATATATATATATATATAAAATACCAAACTCTCACTGAATAATATTTCAGAAAATATATTAAAAAAATTTGTGAGAAAAAAAACAAAAACATTTCTCAAATTCGATCCAAATGCTACCCTTAAAATTTGCCACCCCGGGCAGGGTTCCGGTTTATCCGGCCCTAGAGCCGCACCTGATTGAAACTCCTGGCGGAAAAAAGAGACACAAGGAACTACATTGCTAGTATCTGAAAATTGACTTTTTGTTTCTTTTATATAACGCTTGTAGATGGCACTACTGGCACTCGTGATTTGCATGTTTCTGTAATGTTGATTATTTTCAAATCATATCCAAATTTGGCCGAAGTTCGAGTTTCTCGCCTTTTGAAGGCTTTCTACATGGTGTTGTTCTATTTGGATAATCTGTTACTGAGTATTTACACAAATAAAAATTTTACTTAGTTCTTAAAGCTCTGCAGCGTGATTTTCGGAACTTATGTATTAACGCAACCTATTGGAGACATTATATGAAAGGAAGCACCTGGTTGCTAATTCAGCGCGTACTACCCATAGGAAATCGGGGTGACCAACTTGGCGAGTTATTAATAGAGTTGGCGATTGTCGAGATAATTTGTAAGTATTACCTGATTTTTATTTAAATTACTAGTTCTATAGGTTTGAATTTAGCTGAAATAATAAAATACTGTAGTACAAGTACTAGTTTTCAAAATGATCTGATAAATTTTTGAATTATCATATTGCAAATTTTAGTTGATTGATTGATTTTTTATTACGTCACAATAGGGCTATTGATGATCGACCTAGTAATTTTGAAACTTACTCAAGTGACGAAGATGACATGTGAGGCCCCTCTTCAAACTACCACACCACAGTAATGGGAAGACTTTTGAGCTTCGACAAATTTAACATGCATTAGCTTCTCTACACGGCACATCTTCAGTGTTACTGGGGCTCGAAATCAGGATACTCGCGGACATGTTACAAGTTTGGAAATTTTACTTAAAAGTCAATGTGAGACTTTAAGAACACATTTTAAATTATATAATTAATGCATTTTCATAAGATTTATATAAAATTTCCTACACTTTAAGAGGAGTTGGAAACCTCTTTCTCTCTCTCTCTCTCTCTCTCTCTCTCTCTCTCTCTCTCTCTCTCTCAACTGACAATGCTAAATTGGCTGTTTTCGATGTACCTTTTCTCAAAATCTGTTATACTATGTACATGCTTGAAATTTTTCATGCTATTAAAGTACACCTCTCTCATTATACTTAAATGAGCTTTTAGATAATTTTGAATTTTTTAATAAATTATGAATTATTTTAACAATCTTTGCGAAATTTGATCCATTTTTCACTTAAAAATTTGTAAAAAATAAATTTTTGAGTTTTTTACAAAAAGCTCATTTTAGTATATATTAGACATCATTATAAATAATTCATAAAAAATTTACATAACAGTGATTAGTAGTTTCTCAGAAAAGGTTCATCAAACATCAAAAATTTACAATTTGAGATAAATTGATTTTAATGTATACAAATGAGACTTCTAATCGGCTAGGAAATAAGAAAAATAAAAGGTTCAATTTTTAAAATAAGATATATGCTTTGGTGTGTATCAGAGGTTACACTTTTAAGCAAAAACAAAGTAATTTGTTTACAATTTTTGCCATTAAAATGGGCGTGGCCCAAATTCAATGATTATTTAAAAATACGTTTTAAGGGCTTCTAAATACCCTAGAGGTTAAAGTAAGGCATTTTTAGAAAGGTTAAAATCTATACAATTTGAAAATGTAAAAATCTCACTTTGTCAAAAAAGTAAGGTTTTAGCTTTCCAACACATCTTAAGAGTTAAATTTCCCTTTTCTAAATTCGCGAGGAAAATATAGAAAATACTGTTTTGAAAGTAATTTTTTTGTATTTTAAAATCACATTCAAATGCCCAATTCCTGCAATTTAAAAAAATACTTTCACTCTTTATTCTTAATGTAATTATTATACACTGCTCAAAATAATTAAAGGATATCGCAGTTTTAGGTGGATCTTGTGGCTGGGAAACTTTTTAGCTGATTGATACATGGTCGACAGACGTAGTAGGTTATATAAGAATAAATTACACATGCTTGGCAGAAAAAAAATGCATTTTATTGCGCATTTGTGTACAAAAGGAAAAAAACACAATTTGTGCATATGAGAAAAAAAGAATAAGAAAAGGTGTTTTCTCCAAAGGAAATCATTTTCAGTACGGGGTATGGTTTCTACTGACGGCCAGCAACGCTGAGCACCTTTGAGGCATGGAGTCAATGAGGCTATTAATCACGAGTTGGGGTATTCTGTCCCACTCTTCCAGAAGAGCTATTTCCAGTTCTTGGAGAGTTTGTGGGGGTAGTTGGTGGCCAGCAACTCGTCTTCCTAGAGCGTCCCAAACGTGCTCTATTGGATTCATGTCTGGAGAACTCGCTGGCCATTCCATTCGTACGATTCCTTCCTCAAAAAGGAAATCCTCCACCTGGTTAGCACGATGTGGCCTGCAGTTATCGTCCATTAAAATGAAGTCATCTCCGATTGCTGCAGCGTAAGGGACTACAATAGGTCTGAGGATCTCATCCCTATATCGGCGAGCAGTCAGAGGTCCATCTCGAATGATGTAGAGGTCTATGCGCCCGTCAATGGAGATGCCACCATACACCAACACTACCCCACCGCCAAATCTGACACTTTTGTGCACGGACGCAGGATTATTCCTACTGCCACACTCCCTCCAGATGAAAATACGCCTATTATTCGGATGAACAGAAAAACGGGACTCGTCAGAAAAAAGAACATTGCTCCATTCATTTCTCCTCCAGTTCACATGCTCTGTTGCCCACTCCCTGCGGTCGCGACGATGCCTTGATGTTAGTCTAACACATACCATCGGTCGGCGAGCATACAGACCTACACCATGGAGCCGGTTTCGGACAGTCTGAGTTGAAACCGTGGTGCCAGTAGCCGAGCGAAGGTGTTGTTGGAGAAGAGTAGCGTTTATATTTCGGTGTCTCCGAGCCGTTAACACTAAATAACGATCTTCATTGGGCGTCGTTGCCCGTCTACGACCTTGTCTTGGTCTTCGGCCTGCACTTCCAGTCTCCAAAAAACGGTTCCAGATCCCGGAAATCACACTTTGTGACACTCCAATGGCTTGCGCTACTTCGGCTTGAGTTTGGCCCCTTTCTAACCTACCTACAACTCTCCAAGCTTCTGAATCGGTTAAATGACTTCGCTGAGACATCGTACTCATCGAAACAAAGCAGTCACTGAATGCCGATCATCCTTGTTTTCATTTCAGTTGAAAGTCAAATTTCATTCGCTGCCGCAGAAGCGACGTTTTTGATGTCGAACTCAAAATTAGCATACTCCACAGTTTGAAACTCAGAAAAATTTGCATTTGTGATTCTCTTCTTCCATTTTCGGCAAAAAAAATTTCGCTTATATCTTTATTTTATATGAAACTTACAATATCCTTTAATTGTTTTGAGCAGTGTAGATCACAAACACTTCCGACTGGACGAGTCTTTGTTCACTCCCCCTTTCTTTTTTTAGTGGGAAAAGCCAGAAGAAATTTCTTAAAGGTATGAACATGTATAAAATCAATGAAAATATTTTTTTTTTGTTTATTACATAGGAAAATACCTAGCTTTAGTTTAGGGGGGGGATATTTAATGGTTCAGTATGTCTGACGACCTTTACGCTCTTTCATTCCTATCAAAAATGAGACAGAACCGACACGTGACGTAGGCTGAACCAGAATTCGTCTCCTTGTGATTGATTTATATTTCCATTTCTAATAATCGTAGAACTAAAACCAAAACTATTTGGCGAAACAAAAAAGGGTACTAACTAAAAAATGACATAAAATGGATCCACTTAACTGTTATAAACTATACCATAGCTGGTAAATTTCGAAAGAGAAGAGCCAGATAAAAAGTTAACAAAAATAACTGTCTCAAAAAGCCATTTATGCGCATGCCCGTGAGGAAGAGACTCCGGTAGCGGTGGGGATCAAGACTGTTGTGCTGCAATTAATATATTATTTATTCTATTTAAATCACATTATGCTGTTCTTGCTAGTACCACTTGATCGGCAAAGGCCAATTCGAAGCCCACGAAATTGATAATATCAAACAGCTAAGTACACGCCTGTTTTAATCCATAGTTTTGAGCATCACACAGGTGACAGTACGGTTTGGCTCATTTCCACAAAACGAGAGAAGCAATAGTTTCCATTCTTTCAAAAACCCAGAACAATCAAAACTGTTTTTATTTCCGTCGCTCAATGCAACAACAGCCATTATCAAAATATTATGCTGTCGAAAATTGAGCTTTAAAGTTTCTAGGGAAAAAATTTCGTTCTAATAATACAGTAAGCCTCTTATTCTAAATTTTCATGTTTGCACAAAAATTAAAATCGCCATTATTGTTCCTCCGTATTAAAGCCATTTCAACCCTCTTTTTATTGATCCTTAAGAGGATCTCTTCATAAAAATCTACACTGGTGTGCAAAAATTAAGGACGAAGTCGAAAAATTAGCATATCAGCTGAACGAAGAGGCAGAGCGGACAGAAAGACCAATCAGGAGATTAAGTAAGGTGATGTACTGTAGCACATGCGCAGATATGCAGGTAGACGTAATGGAGGAGTGTCTGAGTAGTATAAAGCATGTTGTCGGTGTAAGATCAGTATTTCTGGCAAAGAGATTGCACGCCGTATAGCAGTTAAATGCACACCGAGTTGCTGCCTCGGCGAGAAATGGCGAATAATCAATCTGTTAGACGACATCTGGATGCTTTCACCCGAGGTCGAATCATTGGGAGAAGTTGGAGGAAGGCCGCAGTGTGACAAGTGTGGCTGCAGAGTTCGGAATTGCTCACAGCATCGTTTCACGACTTTGGAGACAATTTCAAACTACAGGAACAGCTATCCGGGGGTTCAGTAGTGGTCGTCCACGAGGAACCACCCCCGCAGATGACCGGTACATTGTCTTACAGGCTAGAAGAAACAGGCGGCAGACAGTGGGAGAAATCGCTAGACGCACGACACAGGCGACTTTACGACCGATATCGCGTTTTACCGTGGCCAGAAGACTGCACGGTGGTGGTCTGTTTGCACGACGCCCTGTACGGTGTGTACCTTTAACGCCTGCCCATCGGAGAAGGCGTTCTCTGTGGTGCCGGGAACACCGGAATTGGAGAGACAATGAATGGGGACGAGTACTCTTTACAGATGAGAGCAGATTCAGTTTGAGTAGCGATTCTCATCGCATACTCATCTGGAGAGAGCGGGGAAGCCGCAATCATCCCTCGAACATCATTGAAAGGGACAGGTATGGAGGTGGCGGTGTTCTCGTTCGGGGAGGCATCATGCTTGGTAGTCGTACAGACCTTCACATCTTCAACGCAGGTTCAGTCAACGGGACGCGTTATTGTAACGAGATTCTTCTTCCATATGTGCGTCTTTTTAGAGGCGCTATGGGTCTGCAGTTCCTTTTCATGGACGACAATTCACCATGTCATCGCACAGTAGCTGCCGAACAGCTCTTAGAGAGTGAGGATATTGAACGTATGGATTGGCCGGCACGATCTCCGGATCTCAATCCCATCGAGCATGTATGGGATTTTCTAGGCAGACGCTTGGCAGCTCGTACCTTACCACCAGTAACGATTCGGGAGCTTCGATTGGCGCTGCAAGACGAATGGGCAGCAATGCCTCAACAACTCATTGACACCCTCATTCTCAGCATGGGCAGACGCTGTGAAACCTGCCTAGCAGTCAGGGGAGATCATATCTCCTACTAAAAACCGGATGTTTCTTGCTGGACACCCATCACAGGGATGTTTCGGCCTTCCGTCGCATTGCGCTCCATGCTACTTTTTTAATAAAGCTTCTTTTTATCCCTCTGATTTCTCTTTTAGTAAGTGTTGCTTACATATTACACATGTCCTTACGTATTGGGGATCTTACGGTTTTAAATGTGTTGATTTGGAAAGCTTTTGTACAAAGTTATATTGAAAAAACCGTCTCGTCCTTAATTTTTGCACACCAGTGTATTTTTCGATTTTGATTGGGAAATAAAATACCCCTTTTTCTTCTTTCTGATGTAGTTTTAATTTTTTTTCTAGCTGAAGTAGAAGTATTTTAATATTTTATTAAAGTTGTTTATATCTGTCAAATCCCAAAACAGCTGATTGTCTCGCCCTCTCAAAAATAAAAACAAAAGACTCACGCTACTTTTCAGCCATATCTAATAACTTAAATTGATTAAAAGAATTTATTTTGATCGGCAATTCATTTCGGAAAGAAGTGAAGTGAATAGTTGCATATGTTTGTTCACTTTCTAATAACTCACGCGTGCTGCTTTTCATCTCGTTAAATATTACGAATTTCTTCCATTTGAATCAGATTCCGAATCATAATATCTGATAAATATGCCTCGTTTTAAAGATAGAATATTTTTTAAAAAAAGAAAATTTGGAAGAAATTGTAAAGAAAGTCTAACTTCTAAGGATTTGAATTAAGTAGAAGAACAACCTGAGCACCATCATAGTCGAAATTGGATAAGTTTAGGGATGATTATGTTTCGTTTTTAGATTCATCTGAAAACTTTTGTGAAATAATTCACATTACACTGTTTTCTAGTGCCTTGAAACAACATTTATTACTTGTAAAATGCAAAAATCCAGGTATTCAAATCAACTTTGGTCGCCAAGGAATGCATTTTTATATCTTCTATTGAGAAAGTAAGTGTATCTCTTGCTCATTAACGAGTGCTCTCGAATTCATGTACGTAAACAAGTAAATGTTGTTGGAAATCACTTTCAGGAATTTCTTCCCATAGGGACATTTATACCAGCCAATTGGACTTTAACTGATTTAGGAAAAATTATAATATTTTGTCTGATTCTCAAAGAACTTTATAAATAGAAAACAATTTAGCGCAGAAATAAATAACTGTCTGAAACCAGTCAGATGATTAAATGTACGTGCAAATACAGGTAAGTTTTTTAATCAATAATAATAATAATAAAATAAGAAAGGGTAATAATTTTAACAAACATACTTATTTTTCGTATAATACATAGAAGGGAGAAATTCTGAAAAGCAGCAATCGTCTACACAAAGAGCTGCGATTTGCTAGCCTCTGAACTATACTAACAGCTTGAATACGTTTAAAAAAAAGATAAACTTGAATAAATAATCATGCAATTAGTTTATTGAAGAAATTGCACCTTTCTATATATGTCGCAGGAAAATGACGAAATTAGGAAAATTTCATGAAAACTCTAAGGGATAGAATCAATTAACAGTAGATGATAAAATAACGTCTCTTTAAGATCAATTCAATAAAGAAAGTAAGTGATTTTATCAAACCCTGAACTGTTTCAGTGAAATGATAAAATGAACTATTCAGGATTTGCATTGACAAAATGCTGTCCAGGGAACATCTGGGGGGTCCAGTCCTTTGTACTTCCTAACCATACAGGTAGTACTATCGATTCCCGAAATATCAACCCCATATCTTTAAAAAATGGCACCATAGGATTAACATATGGGTTGATATTTAAGTGTGTAAGCAACCACCGAGAGAAAAGATGTTACACATAAAAAAAATACCGGCCTAATTTTCTAATTACTTGTTAATTAGTTTCGAATAAATAATTTGTATTCCATCGACTATTGTTGTATTACTTACTTTTACTTTTAGTAATGCACCCTATTTGTTAAATCAACACTTTTAAACTCTTGAAATACTATTTCATCATTTCAATGAATCAAGAATTTGTTCAAATCCCTTACTTTTATCAGGGAAATGACCTTCAAGAGACGTCATTTTAACATCTACCGTCAAGTGATCACCTCCCTTGGGCATTTGATGAAATTCCTAATTCCATCACTTTCCTGCGATTATTATATAACTATATAATTCCCTTTCATTTCATCCTGAAAAACTTTTAAAGTTTTCATGGTCGTATCCTTCAGGACTTGCGCTTAAATATTTAACTAACTGACCCGCATAACCTGGATTTAATCGTAATCGTATCTGGAAAGTTAACAGCTTGCATTTTTTTTAAAGTAAGATTACATCAGAAACTATTGAATGATAGTTTTCCACCAATCATAGCTTCCATAAGAGGAAGTCACGCGGGATTGCCACTTCATACAAATAACCAAAACTCTAAACGCTCCTTCTCTTTGTCTCCTTGTCTTGTGTAATTAGCTGTTTGGTTTTGTCTTCTTGTCTGTTTCCTGTTATGTCAGAACGCTATGTGAACATCGTATAAATGTGTTGAAGAAAAAACAAAAATTACCTGGTTCTAATCATGCATCCTTCCGTCAAAAGTTGGAACTAGATCACCATAACCTATACAAGTAAATAAGTAAAATCACCCCCACCCTCGACCATGTCCTGCCATATATATATATATATATATATATATATATATATATATATATATATATATATATATATATATATATATATGTTACCATTAAGGTATCTGGCTACGTTTGGAATCGTGATTTCGCAAAAGCATATAAATGGATAGTATTTTTGATAGTGTCACTTAGATTAGAAAATGTATATAAAACTGTTTTAAGAATAGTATTACAATAAAAAAATTTTAAGTACAAGATTTTGGCAAAAAATGAACATAGAATGACCAATTTTCAAAATATTCTTCTTTTGTGAAAAATGCTTCTATTACAATAATATTTTACGTGTATATAGCTCGGACGTCTGTACAGAGACCCAACTAGAATTTTTGAAATATATAACTTAAAAGAGTGGGTTTTTATCCATGTTTTACGACAAAAGAGGGGAGAAATTTTAAGAAAAAAAAAGCCGATCATTATTTCAATGGGTTGTAACTCTGAAATAATGTGAATTTTTCAAAAATCATAGTCCAGCCTCTGTACAGAGGTCTGAGTTATAGACAGGCAAAATATTATTATAATAGAAGCATTTTTGACAAAAGGAGAATATTTTGAAAAAAGGTTATTCTAAGTTAATTTTTCGCCGAAATATTGTATTTAAGTAATTTAAGTCAAATGTCCTAAAAACAATTTTATAGCTTTATTCTAATCTAAGTGACACTAAATATCATAAAAATTATCCATTTATGCGCTTTTTTAAAATCACAGTTCCGAACGTATTCGGATACCTTAAAGTGTGAAATACATTATTTCATAGAATAAATAGGTATTTCATGAAATAACTAGACAAGTCAAAGTATATAAAATTATTGACTTCTACAATATAACTAGGTGTTCTATAACCCTTTAAGACCCAACCCGCACAATCGTGCGGGTTAGACAATCTTATACATTTTTGCTTCTGAAATAGTCGTATGTAATAAAATCCCGAGTTCAATGATTGGACGTGTTTGTAAAAGGCCTAAGGTATTATTTTTTATCAACAGATGTGGTTGTAGTTCATGCTTTACTTTCAGGTAGCAAATTTAACTTGGTTTTCAAATACAACGAAAACTGTCGTAAAAAGGTAATAATCAACATATTTCTAATTGCTTGGATACAAATTTTTGTATTAATGTTTAAATAATTGTAAAATAGAAAAAATATTAATTACACTCTATTAATGTGGCTTCTACGGCTCCGGATTTCGTTACCCGCACGATCGTGCAGGTTGAGCGTTATTTGAGACACTGCTGCTGTAAAGGTAAGTACTTACCATGCCAATTTTCTTTTCTCTTTCAATAATTTTGATGAAAGCCTACATAAAAATGAAATATATAGTTATATAATTAATACCAAATTTTCTTGGGGGTCGCCATGGATGAGTCCCTTTTTTTATTTCTCTCTCTCTCTCTCTCTCTCTCTTTTTGTAATTAATTTTCTTTTCCATACATTTGTTGAGGAGTATGGCATTTTTATCCTCTCCACAGATATTTGCATCCATATCTCTCCCCCCACCAAAAAAATCTGGGTTTTCCGGTGGTAGTTAGTATGGTGTGGTTTAAATATATATATTTAAATAAAAAAAAAATTATACATTTTACTATTTTTCATGGAATACTGTGTTAACTTTTAACCGAAAACATTTTCAGGTGTCTAAAAGGAGAAGAATTCTCACAGAAGAAATTTTTAATTGATGAATAAATCAGATTGAACTTAGATCAGAACATAGTGATCTCTCGGACTATGACAATGCTGCAAACAAAACATATGAATCGCGTATACTGGAAGAAGAATCACAAGTTCAGATGAGAGTATTGAAGAAACACATGGGAATATTTGAAATGAAAAGACAATTTTAGATCATTCTTTACCATAAAAGTCTCATGAACACATTCATTACATTGATTTAGCTGTTGTAAATTCTTGGTTTCTGTGCAAACAAGATGCAAAATCAAGTAAAAATCCTCTACAAATCAAAATGGATTGCTTAAAATTTAAGTTAGAGTTACTTGAAGCGTTATCAGGCTCTCCACATACTACCAAAAGTTTTTTAACTGATGATGACGATAACAGTGTTGTAATCTCAATCGCAAAAAGTTTGAAGCGTTATAATCCACCTGCTATACATGTCATGGCTTTTATCCTGGCCATTCCAGGATAAAAGGCTTGACATGTATAGCCCTTTTCGATGTGTTGATGACATTTCAAGGCCTCGCAAGTGCAGATTTGAAAACTATCAAAGCATTTCGAAAACATGTTGTGAAAAATGCATTTGTTATTTATACTTGTCAAAAACAAAACAAAAGATTTTTGCAGCAAAAAAACGATAAATTAATTAGAGTTAATTTTCATCAATAATTTCCTTATTTGTAACAATTTTAGTTGAATTAAGATTGTTTATTTTATAACTTAGAGCTAAAAATGTATAACTCGTAAAATTTCATGGGTGACCTGTTTCACAGATAATGCCCAACCCACCTGATCGTGCGGGTACCGTCTACATTCCAGGGAGGGAGCGGAAATTTTTTTATTATTTTTCTCAATGTTGTTGGGGCTCATATAGTATTAATAACTAGAAGAATATAATATTTAAAGATAAAAATAAATCGGGTCTTAATGGGATATAATAACGATTACTTGATCGCGTTAAAGTATGAAATACGGCACTCGTCAGCTCTTTGAACAGGTTCTATCTGCTTTTAGTCAGTTTTGTACCTCTTATTGCTGCTTTGTAGTGACGTGTGTGTGTACACTTCATTCTGTTGCTTTGAAATATAGAATTTAGACGGTGTATTTATGTTAGCGTTTTACATTTTGAATTATTGATAAATATTTTTGCAACATGTGTGTTTTCAAAAAATACCTACAGGAATGGAAGACTAACCTGTAAATAAAAAAACTCAATGCTAGAGATTTAAATATTTACTAAATAAGCGTCGGATAAAGGAAAAACTACTGCACTTACTCGTGAAACATTATTAACTTTGATAGCAGAAGTAAAAAGTCCTAAGACAACACACAAAAAAACAAAAATACTACGGGACTATTGGTTACTTCCGAATTATGATATTCTTGAAGTTTAAGGAGTAGAAAAGTTACTTGTGCCAATAACCGATGCAAAACATTTTTTCCCTTTCTGTTTTTGAGAGGCTGGCATCTCTCTCTCGGACACCTAAATGTGTGGGAGGTAGAGAAGAAACACTCAACATGGTCCAATTAATTCCAATCCAATCCAATTTATCACACAATGAAAAGACATAATTTCAAATAATAATAGTAAGAGGATGTCTCAATGCTAACTGCGAAAGTGGAGCAACGACGGTCAAACGCGAATGATTAGGAGACTATCAAACTTGATCCTTACCTTATTAAAGGATTTAACCTATCATCCGATTTAATCTAATATCAATTCAATCTCAGTGAACACACAATCGTCACTTTAAAACTTCTTCCTAAAGAATTCTTAATCGTAATAATTCAAATATGATACCTTCAGTAGCAATCTTACCTGATTCGAGTATATCTCCTCCCCTACTCTCTATTCAAGCTAGAAAACTTCCACTATACATAGTAAGTTAATTTAAATATCACGATTCTGTTCTTTCGAAATGTTAATTGTGAATAACGCGAATTGATAGCTCAAAGATTTCCCAAGAGTATTAATTGAAGGAACGCGTATAGATCCGTCACATGTTTAACTAATGTTAGCAATATGAGTAATAATAAATTATATCATCTGCTTTTCCTTATTATTTATAAATCAATCATCCACAATAGGAATAAGATGTATTATAGGCGAGAGATTTTAGCAATTTATAATCAATTAATTTATAAAATAGCTTTGAAATTATTTATTTTTCACTTTAACGGTCTATCATTAGTTATTTCATCGAATAACTAGTTATTTCATGGAATAACTAGGTAGAGCATGAAATGTTTCCTCTATTATATACTTTAACTGATGTGCCGGGTTATTTCATGAAATACCTAGTTATTATATGAAATAACTGAATTATACACTTCAACGGTAATTTATATAATAATAAAGGTTGCCTTAGAAATTATATATTTCAGCAAAAATCATACAAGCTAATGAATTTAATTTTAACCCTGTAAAAATTTGTAACTGAACTGTAACGCGAGTGAAAGTACTAGTCTTAAAAGTTTAAAATTCCCATATGGTCCTAAGTGGAGTTGTGGAAACACTTCTCCATAGCGAGTTAATGGTTTGACCTCCAGACAGGTTAATGCCCGACCAAAGTAACTTTTATTCGATCGCTTTTCGCTACCGACTATTTAACTTAATCGCTTGAAATAAACCTTGCTGTAACTATTTAAATAGCGATTTAATAGCGCTGTAATATTGAAAGCAACATTTTATCTAAGAAACGAATATCTTGTGAAAACTAATTATTGATCAATGTGATGTATCATGCTTCCTACCGAAAATCAAAGCTGATCTTATATTAATTTTTATACTAGAAGATGCATTAGGGGTATTTTAAGGGGTATGTGTCTTATTTTCCGTACATAATAATTTCCATTTACACATTTTCCAGAATCATATTCATTTACATACTAGACGTTAGCCACTCCCCCTGTTTCACTGGGTATTTCACGATGTTGTATGAATATATACTGCTTATATTATTTTATATTATACTAAAGGACCCGACAGACGTTGTCCTATACACACATCTTAAATTCAAAAGATATTAATTAAAAACGTTAAAAAGCGTGAATCGTCTGCATTTTCGTAACAATAAAGACCGGGTTTGGCCAGTTTGGCTGAAAATCAATTTTCGACGAAAACTTACGTCTTTTTCAATTCCTACTATTAGCTCACGATCTCTATACATATTTTATTTGTTTGTTTATTTATTTATCTTAGTGGAATTTTCAATCGTTAATAAAATACATTTTAAAGCACTCAATTGAGCTGTAATGTAATGTACATGATTATTTTGGATGACAATACAATAATTTAATTATAATTTATAAAAATTGATTAAAACTAATTATTTAAAAAAATTACAAATACAGCCACGTTGGCGACTTAACGACCCTTTTGGCGACTTATGTCAAAATTTGAAAAGGTTTTTTCTCACGTGTTAAAGCATTCAGTTGAAAGGAAATTTTATATACACGATTGTTTTGGATGACAATACGATACTTTAATGATAATGAATAAAAATTAATTACCACTTAATGTTGTGATTCTGTCATATGTATATACATATTTATATTAATTGCAACTATTTAAGGGGAGTTGGAAACCTCTCTCTCTCTCTATACTGACAATGTTCAATTGGCTGTTTTCGATGTACTTTTTCTCAAAATCTGTTTTATGTACATGCTTGAAATTTTTCATACTATTAAAGTACACCTCTCTCATTATACTAAAATAAGCTTTTAGCTAATTTTGAATTTTTTAAGAAATTATGAAATATTTTATCAAACATTGCGAAATTTGACTCATTTTTTACTTAAAAAATTTGTAAAAATTAAATTTTTGAGTGTTTTAAAAAAGCTCATTTTAGTATATATTAGACATCATTATAAATATTTCATAAAAAATTTACATACCTGTGCACAGTAGTTTATCAGAAAAGGTACATCGCACATTAAAATTTACATTTTGAGCTAAATTGATTTTAATGTATACAGTGAGACTTCTAATCGGCTGGGAAATAAAAAAATAAAAGGCTCAATTTCAAATAAAAGATACATGTTTTGATTTATATCAATCGTTACACTTTTAAGCAAAAACAAAGTAATTTGTTTACAATTTTCGCCATTAAAATGGGCGTGGCCCAAATTCAACGAATATTTAAAAATACATTTTAAAGGCTTCTAAATACCCCAGAGGTTCAAGTAAGGTATTTTTAGAAAGGTTAAAATCTATACAATTTGAAAATGTAAAAACCTCAAATTGTCAAAAAAATATTTTAGCTTTCCAACACCCCTTAATAAAAAGTAGCTAGAATAAATTTTTTCTTGGTTGATCTAAGTAGGAATTGATTTAAAAATTTTTTTATATTACTTGTTTATAACAATAGCGTTGTTACAACAATGCAGGTGAATGTTGAGTTGTATTTTTTGAATGTTTTTAATTAATATCTTTTTAACTAATTGCGATATCGGACCGAATTGGGAATCTAAACCATTCTCGAATTTACTTGAACCCAAACAAAAAATTTCATCGAAATCGGTCCAGCTGTTTAGTAGGAGTTTAGTGACAAACACACGCACAGAAGATTTTTATATATAAAGATATACTGTTTTTTCATATTTAGCCTATATTAATCATAGCATTATGCTTATCATCCTCAAATTTCATGTCTGTAGGTTTAATAGTTCACAATCTGGAATTTTTGCCTACGAGGCACACAAAAAAAAAGCGAGGCTGGCCCAGTAAATCATTGTATTTACAGAATCAGTTCTCCGTGTGACATTACCACCATCAAAATAGTTCCCTTCAGCATTCATACACTTGTAAATTCGGTGCTGGCATTGCTGGTAATGGTTTTTGGACGAGGGTTTTGGAAGTCCTTTTAGGAGATTATCCTTTTTTGCCTGAACCGGTTCAACTAAGATAAAAAATGGGTTTCCTTTCTGCAAGATTTATCTGTAGGAAATAAAAAAAAGTCTCATGAGGCCAAATCAGGTGAGTAAGTAGTATGCCCTATCACAGTAATGTTTTTGCTGGTCAGAAACTTCTTGATAGATAGGGCCGTGAAAGCGGGTGCATTGTCTTGGTGCAACAGCCATATCACTCCCCAGGTCTGACCATTTTTTCCTAACTTTTTCACGAAGTCTTTTTAATACTTCCGTGTAAAAGTGTTTATTAATAGTCTGACCTCTGATATGAGTGGTAACCCACTCATACCACGAATTTTGGCTAAGTTTTGGTCTGTAATCGGTGACCGTGGGCGCCCAGTAGGCTAATCATTTTCCAAATAATCAATTCCCCCTGAAAACCTCTTATACCATTCATACATATGCGCTCCAGATAAAGTTTCATTTCCATAAGTGTCGGTTAATATTTGAAATGTTTCCGTGGCTGATTTCTAAAGCTTCACAAGAAACTTGATGTTCATTCGACATTTTTTTTTTTGAACAATGCAGCTGCATGTGTTCACTAAACGATGTAGTACTCCCAATTGGCATGATCTATTGAGATGAAACTGGCCACATGGAGGTGCATGGGATGGCGTCACCAAAACAGTTGTTGCTTACTTCTCTTTCAAGCTACACACTTAGCCTCGGTTTTTTAGTGTTTGCATGTCACACCTTGTATAAAGCCTCCTTAACCCCTTGGAATTTGATTTCCGTAGAACTCTTTCATAACGGATCTTTACTCGAAAGAAACATGTTTACCAAATTTCAAATTTGTGGGTCTAGCAGTTCAAAAATGGGAATATTTATCTATAAAGCCCCTTAACCTCTCTTGTAACCCCCCCCCCCTTGGGGTTTAGATTTATTAGATTTCCCCGCTTTTAGCGGATCTCTACTTCATGAAAAAACAGGCCTGTCCAATTTCAATTGAGTCGCTTTTCTCCTTTATATATATAGCGAGAGAGAGAGAGATTCCTGTACGCAAAAACACTTACATAAATATAAACATGTATTTTTTTTTTCTGGAACTTTGTTATTAAGGTCCTAAGTTTCGAGCTGAATTTGTTGCGATTCCGTTTTTTCCTCTCATCTGGAGTAATATAGCTTTCTGCGTATATCGCCTGCTTATAGTACATTGGCAGCACAGTTTATTCCAAAAAATTTTCATCCAATTTACGATATCTTGCAGTGTCGACTTCTTAATATTTCAGCACTAATTTCGCTTCATTCTATTTTCAAATAGTCACCGATTTTCATGCTCAGAATGCTTTGATTGCAATAATTAAAGTTTGTAGATTTGTTGTTATTCTTGTGGCCTTCTTTTTCGCGATACTCTTTAGCCATCATATATGCCCATTTGTTGTATATGAACTTCGATTGGTTGGATTGGTCCGGTGCTCAGTGGGCTGGCCATCTTAACTGATGATTATTTGCGAGTGAAAAAGCTTGTATGGGAAACAACCTAAAAAAATCCCACTGGTGCTTAATTTCCGAGTAAGTATTTTTGAGGAAACACAAAAGTTTTTTTTTTCTTTTTAAGAAATTTAAGGTATCCGACTACTTTCGGAACAATGATTTTGCAAAATCGTATAAATGGATAATATTTATGATATTTAGTGTCCCTTAGTTTAGAAAATGTATATAAAATTGTTTTAAGAATATCATTACAGTAAAAAA
Organism: Trichonephila clavipes; assembly: GCA_019973935.1. Lineage (NCBI taxonomy): Eukaryota > Metazoa > Arthropoda > Arachnida > Araneae > Nephilidae > Trichonephila > Trichonephila clavipes. The sequence goes on from BMAU01020628.1 coordinate 147,572, forward strand.
TTATTTAAGCACAATATTTTGACAAAAATGAACATAGAATGACCAGTTTTCCAAATATTCTCCTTTTGTAAAAAATGCTTCTATTATAATAATATTTTGCCTATGTATAGCTCAGACCTCTGTACAGAGGCTCAACTAGAATTTTTGAAATATATATCTTAGAAGTGGATTTATTCATGTTTTACAACAACAAACGGGAGAAATTTTAAGAAAAAAACGCCGATAATTATATTAATGGTTGTAACTCTGAAAATAATGTGAATTTTTCAAAAAAAAACAAACAGTTCAGACTCTCTGGAGAAGTCTTTACTTTATATACGCCTTTATACAAACAAAATATTATTATTTCAGAAGCATTTTTTAAACACAATTTGGGAAACATAGTGTAATACTAAGTCTTGCGCTGCAAAGGGAACATAGATAACATCGGCTTTATTTGGATTAGTTTTCTTTTTAATTTCTTCTCGAACAGCAAATTGCACATTGCGTTAACAATTTCTGTTCTTTATCGAGTATTTTCAAAAATCTAAATTCCTGCCTTCAATGAAAAATCATCGCCTTCACCACAAAGAAAATCCCGAATGGGAAGTATTCCAATACCATAGACAACTCTACATGTCTTAAAAACATTACCTCTAATAATCTCACTATAAGGATGAAAAATACGTGCAAATCAAAGACAGAAATAATAAAATATCAAATACCCGTACAATTCAAGGGCAAAACTGTTGTGACCAACTTTCGGGTGCCTATACGGTGTACGGGCAAACCAGTTAAACCTTTATCTACCACACTATGATTTATTGCAGTTTTTTTCATACAATATTTTTTAATCACTACATTGAAAACATATTCATAAAAAAATATTCAACTTTGGGAAATTTAATCCGTTAAAGCTAATTAATAAATTGAAGATATTCAACTGTAAAGTTAGTTATAAAAGCTGCGTGTGTGTTCACTTAAAGTAAATAGTCAAATCGTTTTTTCTAAGGTCTTCATTTACATACAAAAAAATAAGACACTTATCTTTTGACATTAATTATTTTTTCGAAACAAAAATTACAATCTACGCAATCCGCTGAAAATGTCGTTAGCTGAAAACGCAATTTTTGCTCTAAAACTATTCATCTTCCTCGCTAAAATACTCGTCATAGAAACCGTGCTTCCATATATCTTGAAAGAGTAGATTTAAAAGAATATTCCTGCTAAGTATCAGAGTATTCGTAAAAATGGTTATTCTATGTAATTTTAAAGTGAGTGGTACTGATAAGTACCGTCGGTGTGTAAAAGGTTGAGGGGGTTGATGCGAGTGTAAATTGTTTCATATATGTATAAAATTACATCCAAATTACTTAAAACTATTTTTAAAGTGCTTTCGAAAGCAGAAGAAAAACAAGCAAATACATGAAAATCGTTTACTTTAACAATACACAGTTGTCAAAACATGCAATGACATCAATTTGAGAAAATTACAGAAACTATATAGAAACACAGTTGCTATCCCCAAATTCAAAATAACTAGTATAAGAATGTTTTGACTTAAGGTATCCGACTACGTTCGGAACCGTGATTTTAAAAAAGTGCATAAATGGATAATTTTCATGATATTTACTGTCACTTAGATTAGAATACATGCCTAAAATTGTTTTAAGGACATTTTGACAAAAAAATTTATTTAAATATAATATTTTGGCAAAAAATTAGCTTAGAATAATCTTTTATTCCAAATGTTCTCCTTTCGTGAAAAATGCTTCTATTATACTAATATTTTGCCTGTATATATCTCAGACTTCTCTACAGAGCCTCATCTAGAATTTTTGAAAAATTCACATTATTTTCAGATTTACCACCCATTGAAATAATTATTCGCGTTTTTTTCTTAAAATTGCTCTCCTCTGTTGTTGTAAAATATGAATAAATCCACTTCTAAGTTATATATTTCAAAAATTCTAGTTAAGCCTCTGAACAGAGGTCAGAGCTATATACAGGCAAAATATTATTCTAATAGAAGCATTTTTCACAAAAGGAGAACATTTGGAAAAAAGATTATTCTAAGTTAATAATTTTTTGCCAATATATTGTATTTAAATAAAAAAATTTTGCCAAAATGTCCTTAAACCATTTTATGCATATATTCTAATCTAAGTGACAGTAAATATCATGAAAATTATCCATTTATGCGCTTTTGAAAATCTCGGTTTCGATCGTAGTCGGATACCTTAAGTAAATTCGGAGTCATAAAGAAATTCCCATTCCCAAGTACAGAAAGCGAACCTAGAATCAGACATAAGATTGTACCAACACTGTAGACAAATGTCATACTTTTTTGCGTCGAAACTCGCCAGGAAAAAACATATTCTGTGTTAAAATTCTATCCTACCCCAAATCTTAAGCCCATGAGTGACATGTTTTCCAATGAACGGTCCAGAATCAGGTTCCAGTGCAATCAGCCCTGCAGCTGGGGTTGGTGCAGGGGCGTCATCCTCCACAGGGCGAAATTTTTGTTTTGCTGACTCAGCTTCTTCCGATACACACCCAGTGTTAGGATTAGGATAACATGTGGTGGGGGACCGACCAATAATTGCTGAAACACATAATATGTAGATCATCTTCCCATCTTGTTTATCTTTACATATGGAAAAGCTAAAAAAAGCAAATATGGAATCAATGAATTTTAAAATAGTTCCGTTAAAGTAGGTCCAAATTTTAACATATATTAACAAATTATACATAAGCAAGTAGCTATGTAATAAATTTTATAACTCTTATGTTATTTGATATTTATGTATTAACATTTATGTTGCCTATGGAAGATCTTGTAAACTAAAAGTTAAGACATGCAACTGACAAAAAAGAAGGAAAACAGATTTCTCTCATATTTTCAGTTTTTACATAAAATGAAGATACTTTAAAATTTAAATGTATACATTTTTATTTTTGTCTGATGTATAAATGAACAAAAACATGATTCTTAAACTTCACAGCGTGTTAATCGAAATAATGAATTTAATGTTGTTAAGAGAGAAATAAGTTTTTTAAATACGTTTCATAAAAATATGATTAGGTGTAAACTTTTGTTTGTGACAACCAGTTTACTAATATTAGGCGATTCTTTCATGAGATTGTTCATCATTTATTGTTCAAAGCAACACGAGGGCTATTGGCGTAATCATGGTCATGTGATAAGAACGATACTCAAACTGGTATCCCACTCTTTGAGCTTCCATACTACACCAATGTAAGGATTTTAAGCCTCAACACCGATTTAACATGGACCAGCCCCTCTGCACACCAGCTCACCCTACTAGTGATTGCAATACCGGTATACCGGGATACCAAATACCGGTATTTTGAGCCATTTGTACAATTTTGTAATACCGGTATTCACAAGTTTAAATACCGTTTTTTCGGTATTTACTAGAACTTTTTCAAATTGTCTCCACTATATATCCAGGGTCCGCTAACATAGCAAAATAGTATACCTTTTTAATTCCATGTCTTCCTAATGGGAGAAATTAATTACTCCATGAGTATGAAGTTGCATCGTATTCACCGCTAACCTGACCCAGCGATGAAACCTGGAGTTAAGTAACCGGCAGTCAACCCCAGGTTAGAACTCCAATTCACCGCTCTTTTTCGACCTCCAGTTACTTGACTCTGAGTTTCTTAACTTGGATTTACTCGTCAATTCCCATTGGTCGAAATAAACCCCGTGACTTCCGGCTGGAGCTACAATTTCTATCTTCGCCTCGTGCCAGCTTGTTTTTAACCTCGTGTATCGCTATCTGTTTAAAATGAATGCCAACAGAATTTATTTTACGCAGTACGAAAAAGAGTTGGTGTTGGCTTTGATGAAGCCGCACTTACATATAATAGAATTTTTTGACTTTTCTGGTTTCCAGTTTTTCTAAAAAAATCCAATTGAGTAACAGTGGAAACTTTCTGAATGGTATTCATCGTAAACTAAACATCTATCAAAACTCAAACTACTTCAAAACTTGCACTAAAACGTGAACACTCGAAAAATCGCTTATTGCGCATGTGCGTTTAAAACTAACCCATCTGTGACCCTGGGTAAGGATATTTTAACTTGAACCAGAGTTAAGTTATTAACTTGCGATGGTGAATAACGTTTTCGGCGAAATCCCGGTTTCCTTCCTGTAACCGGCGGTCAGGTTAGCGGTGAATATGGGCGTAAGAGAAGTGATAAAATATGTGAATCATCCAAGGAGGTGGGCCTAAACTATCCTATTACGGTTCAGAGCGATACTGCATGCAAGCAGGATTCGTAGTTTAATATTTGTATCTGGGAAAACAAGGTTGTAGTTCTGAAAAAAGTGTGTAATATTTAGATATTTTTTTTACTTGGTGAGTTTGTTATTCAGATTGCATTTGCATATCATACTTTAGGGTACAAAATCTTGTTTTCAGTTTCATTATATATATTCTCATAAATAATAACTCATAATAATGAACACGAATAACTAATAGCTCAGAAGAATGAAAAAGAAGAAAAGAGACTAACTAATTCAAATTTGATCAAGTTTATATTAAATTTCCTTAAAATACTTTACCCACAAACCTTTTCCTATTCTGAAGAATTCTGTACAGTTATCGAAGATGAAGATGACACTAATGTAGAGAGTGAAAAGCAATTGTCTCTTGAACAAAAGTCAGAATTAACGATAGCTAAAAAAATGTCAACAAAACAAAATACAATACAAAAATCAGCTATATCCAAAATCATCAGACGAAAAATAGACTTATTTGAAGATGAGGGATTTAGAGGTAAATACATGGCTATTTACAATTTCTTGTAATTTAAATAAATAAGATATGTTCCTTTATACATTTTTGTGAATCTCTTTACATACTGTCATAATTTATAAGTTACAAATTATTTTCTGTGGGATTGCACCTGTGTTTTCCTTCCTATAGGTATTAACCCTGTTATACTACTCATTATTGTAACTGTATTATAGATATAAATGAGCAGAATATAAACAAGTAATATTACAAAAAAATTTAAGTCGATTCCGACTTAGGTCAACAAAGAAAAAGTTTTATTTTAGTTACTTTTTATCAAATATAAGTACAATGAATAAATACATATGACAGAATCCTAATATTAAGTTGCAATTAATTTTCATTCATTATCATTAAATTATCGTGTATTATTATCCAAAACAATCATGTATATAAAATTTCAGTTCAACTGAATGCTTTAAAACGTGAGAAAAAAAATCCTTTAAAGTTTTGATCCAAAACTCTAAAAATGTAGTTAACGTATCTGTAATTCTTTCAATAATTAGTTTCAGTCCATTAGTTTTAATTAGTTATAGTTAAATTATAGTATTGTCACCCAAAACAATCGTGTATAGATATTTTCAACTCAAATGAGTGATTTAAAATGTAAGAAAAAACCTTTTGAAGTTTTGGCACAAGTTGCCAAAATGGTAGCAAAAACTGATGCCAACGTGGGTGCATCAGTAATTCTTTGAATAAATAGTTTTAATCAATTAATTTTTATTACTTATAATTAAATTACCGTATTGTTATCCGAAATAATCGTGTATATAAAATTTCAGCTCAACTAAGCGCTTTAAAATGTATTTTACTAAAGATTAAAAACATGAACAAGATAAATATATAGAGAGCAGTGTTTCTCAAACTGTGGGACGCTGAAATAAATAAATCCTTCGAAAACACTGTCAAGGTCATTTTATTACTTTTCAAAGCCTTCAGAATAATTTTATGGATAGCAGTTCTAAGAAAAGACAGTACTTCCGAAAGACGTATATATAAGTCTGGGTCAATTAACACACTAGCTGAGTGAAACGTTTATATACGCCGGGGGGACTTAAAAGGTTAAAGTTGTATTGTAAGTTTAGCGTCAAAGTATAGTATTATTGAATTAAACACATCGTTATAGTATGGAGGGGGAGGGGGACGCGATGCAAATTTTGATTTAATAATGGGTCGCAAACATTGAAAGTTTGAGAAGCACTGATATATAGAGAGAGAGAACTAATAGTAGGAATTGAAAAAAAGAGATGGGGGAGTATTTGCGATTCTATTGGGTTAATTTGAAACTGATCAAACAAGGGGAAAACTTGATGAAGTAATGGATACGTATTAATCATGATAAGGAAAGTAAATTTCAGAAAAGCGATGAACATGAAACGTTTGAGTTGAAAGGAAAATATTCGAATGCCGCCTAAAAAACTCCATCAAGAAAGATAGAAAACCATAAGTGTACAATAATACACACCGAGTCAAAAAGACACAGGCAAGAAAAAGTTCAACATGTTATTTGTCAATCATCAAAGGACAATAAAACTGCAACAACAACTTGAACAAAATATGACAGTTTTGCCTACAAATATCATTCTTATAATGCTAGCGAAACACGTCAGTGATTAAGGTCCTTTATTACAGTTACGCGCATTTGAAACATTTTAATTCAGTTTAATTGGCTTTTTTTCAAATTATCGCAGGAAATTTGATAAGTCCTTAGAAGTTGGTAAGTGTACTTTCTCTTCATTTTGAATTATTCACTGTAATAACGGTTTTTATAGTGTACAATGAAAACAGTTATAAAAAAAAGGGCTGAGGTTACTCAGTCACCCCCGCGCGACCCCTGACATTAGTACAGAGTGCGCGCCTTCTCCCAGGTTAACTATGTCAAGTTGAAAATGGCTGTGGTAACCCGGATGACAGCGTTATGAATTTGTAAGACATTGGGTCTTATGATTCTAAATAATGATCATCGTGCACCAAGTAGAAGTTGATGCGCACTCAGTATGCCTCCAATCAAATTTTCGTGATTACGTACAAAGGGGTGCCTGTTCAGGTTTCTGCCTCGTCAACTGATAGCAGCCACTAGTTAAAAACAAAAACATCTACAGAGTGTGCCAAATAAGACTTACTAATGTTAAACACGGATGGCTCTTGTAATCATTTTTTATTTTGATTAATTTTTTTATACATTAAATATATTTTGTGGAAAATATGTTTGAAATGACATCAAACTAATGTCCACTATTTTTCTCTATACAGAGATCGGCTCTTTTTAACGCGTTTTCCATTACACACGTAATATTTCTGGTTGAAGGCTCAGTATTTCGTCTCAAATATTCTGAATCAGCTGGCTACACTTTGTCTTTTAAATATCCGCATAAAAAAAAAAGTCGGGCGCAGTTAAATCTGGCGAACGAGGTAGCGAAAGAAAATCTGAATTTTTTGAAGTCAGAAGTTCGCCAAAAGTTTCACGCGGCAGGTCTATAGTTTACCTAGCAGTGTGCACAGTTGCCCCGTTTTTGTTGAAACCACAAATTAGGATTCTGCTCCGCCATTGGCGTAAAAAGCTTTCAATCATTGTTCTGTAAGAAGCTCCGGAAATCGACGAGTTGAGACAGATGAACCATCTGCAAAACTCTGCCGCACAGTTTCCACGGTGTCTTCTGTGCGAATATTTTGATGGGCATCTCTTCCAGGACGGTCAGCCACTGAACCCAGTTCCTCAAAATGACCGACCAAACTCCTAATCATGAAGGCTGTGGAAGCTGATCTGGAATTAAAACATTGCTGATTTTTACGCGGCGTCATAACAATTGATCGTTGACAAGAATAGAAAAACCTGATGGTTTTAACACGTTGTTTTGTACTGTAAGGTTCCATAATAAATTTCCAAAAATCCAATTATAACCCACAAAAAGAAAGAAATAATTATATCAAAAAATAAAAAACTTATTTGTGTTCAACATTGGTAGGTCTTATTTGGCCCAACCTGTATATAAAAATATCGAATATTTAATTTTTAAGTGTATATTTTCTTACACAAAAGGGTGTGCTGGATTCTGAACTTTTTCAAAAGATATTTTACCTTACAAACGCTTTAAACACCTATGTTCTTATATCAATGGATAGGCAACCGGTTATTTTTAACGGTATTAAACCAACGTAGCATGTACATCGTGTCGGACACAAAGCTCATTTGGGCAAAAAAGTCACATTCCAACTCCATTTCACTTCCTTGTCATCGATAATGGAAAACATTCTGGTCGCTCGACCTGGTTTCCAGACCAGCACATCCAAGACAATGGCAGCGATAATTCCAGGGCACAGTAAGTGTATAGCACAGCGCGATAGCCTCAATCGATAGCGATAATTCGATGTGGGTCCCCCATCGCTGACTTCTGGGCATCTATCGATTCCCTGAAAATGGCTTTATTGGACCTCAAGGGTGAATATCGACCCCTTGCCTTGCCTAATTTTTGCGATAGGGAAATGCCTAACATGCTGGGGATGTAACAGTGGGGTAAGTCAGGGACAGTGTCTGGATTGACGTGAAAGGAGCAATCGATTTGTATTTTTCTGATGTCATAGTGTAAAACATTGAGATTTGTTGTGAAGCTATGTTTGTTAGAGATTTTTTTTCATCCATTTCGTGTTGTGTAATATTTGAGAATGTTTTTTTAGAGTTAGAAACATAGAGAGATACCTCGAAGTTTAATACCATGAACTTTATATCCTGAATTACTTTCTTTACATGGAAATGCCAAATCATTGTTGATCACCCTTCATGCAAAACTTTATTGAAAACATGAATTAATTAAATCAAGATAAACGGGGGGGGGGAATATGCTTATGTTTCAACTTTTAACAGAATTAGTTTTCTCCACTAACCAGAGAAATTTTTAAGAGAATAGAGAAAAGGATGATCAATGCTCTGTCTGAAAAATAAGTCATTTTCTCCAGCATATTGCTATCTCGGTACCACATTATTCCTAAAAAAAACTAATGTGACCCTCATTAGCCTAGTGGTTATGGTCCCGGACTCTTGGCTGGAGTGTCACGGGTTCGAATCCTGTTGCCACTGAAGACCCGCCGTGTAGAGTGAGGCGATGCACATTAAATTTATAGAGGCTCAAAGTCTTTCTGTTGATGTGATGTGGAAGTTAGGGGGTGTATTTTATATTAATATAACTCATATCATTTTTTGTGTATTCCATTATCAATGACTTACAATGGCGCTGGTGATTGAGTGTTTATTAACACTACCTTATAAAAGCAACACGAGGCTATTGGTTAAGGACCTCTTAATTTTGAGCCATGGTCAAGTGATGACACCTGCACTTCTGCATATGCTCCATTCACCAAGCTTCCACATCACGTCAACGGGAGAACTTTGATCCAAGATATAATTAATTTGCATCCGTTTCTTTACACGGTGCGTCTTCAGTAGCATCAGAACTCATGATACACTGGTCTCGAGTTCATGACCATGACCACTAAAACTGCCACGTCCCCCTCCCAATCGTATAGAGGGAGGGACGTAAGTTTAATCTATCGAGGCCGTAAGTATTCATATTTGCGTGTTGTGGAAGTTTGGAGAGATAGTTCCCAACCTGAGTGCCGTACTCCTTAAATTCAAAATAATAAGTTCCATTGTTAAAAGATGCCGTGATGCTTCAGAATAGAATATTAACGAACACTTAATCAAGCCTTTTAAAAATGTAAGTTATATTCTATACATATTCTGTTTTATGTATCAAACACATAATTTGTCTAAATACAGTCAAACCTCTATATAACGAACCTCTATCGTGTGAATTTTTCAATATAGATAACTTTTTCCTGGAACCTTGAACATTTCACGATTTTCTTCGTAAAATAGCCTCTCGAAAGCGGTGCATTTTCAATATAACGAACTTTTTCTTTTGGGATTCAATTTTTCTTCTCCTATTTTAAAAGTATTTCTGAAAAAATTTCAAGTTATTCTCTCTTTGAACCCATTTTATGGTGGTCATAAATCTTGAACTGGTTTTTATGAGATCCTAACTCACCGAGAGCAATAGAGTTCTGGACGTTTCATCCAAGAAAAGCAGTCTTTAACCCCATTAACCATTTCACTAGAAACATCTTCAATATTCTCTTTCACCCTCAGTGGAGTTGTCCCGTGTTCTATTTATAAAATAATGAATGTTTAATTTTACTTGGATGCTTTAAATTATGAAATGTCCTTAAAATTCAATAATTTTTGTAGAAAATTATTTTCTTAATATTGAAAATACAGTGAATTCTTCAGTATTATTTTTCTTGCTTTCCTTGCAATTTTTCTTTCTTTCTTTCTTTTTTGATGGGTGAAATATATAAAGTAAACATGTATTAATTTAAAAAAAGATGTGAATATAATTACTAGTGTAGTGTTATTTTTTGTAGTGTTTTTATGAACTTAAAATTTGTTTTACGTGGCTTATAAAGTATATTAAAAGATGAACCTTTATATAACGAATTTTCCATATAACGAACTTTTTTCCGGGATTAAGCTACTTCGTTATATAGAGGTCCGACAGTATTTTGTGAATGCATCTAGTAGATTTCATGTTCTATGAATTTCAGAAAGTAAGATTACCATACCTTCAACCGAAGCCATACATTGCAAACGGCGATTGAATATGAAGAGTAAATTCCTGATGTACTGATTGTACACGTCATTTGGCACATCTTTATCACTTGCTATTAAGACACCGAAGATGTCTTCTCTCTCAGTCCCCCTCCCATCAACTGCGAGATTAGGTCCGTGATACAGTTTCTGAAAGCACAAAACGTCACGGCGATCGAAATTCATCATCGTTTCTAGTGTATGGGTCAGATGTCAGAAGCAGACAGATGGCTCGTCATTGGCGTAGCCCATTTTGCCATACTTGGCAGAATGAGTAAGATGACGAGTCCGCACAGCAGCCGTTTCTCTTTGATGACGACATTGTGGAGTAGGTGTGGCAATGTACCTGTAGAAACTCCAGTCATGTCAGCATTTTCCCTGTGACAAAGGCGTGCAGATGCAGACAGCTGCCACAGGCTGCCTTCGACTACATTCGGCACACGTTATGACAATTGTATGAGTTCTGAGGGTTTATATGTTGAAAAGTAGCTCAAAGGATTGCTATACCAGTTCCAATAACAGGCAAATATGTTTCTTTCTATTTCTCGCGTTCTGAAAGGCCTTCGTACATCTGGAAGAAAGCATAGTTCAGTACAGGTGTGGACAATGGGCTCAATTCATGAAGTCACATGATAAAGACAAACACGTGTTCTCCATTTAATTCAAAACAGACATTAAACTAATTGTACTTGTTGTTCTATTTGTAAAACTCAGATAAAATTTCAAATTTCATATTTGGGTACAGATATTTAAATGTTAGGGAAAAAAATTCTCCAAAAAGATTTTTTTTAATTAAAAAAAATCGTATTTTTTATGTTTATACTTTTAAATAAAATGCATTTTGTATACATATGTTCTTTTTAAGAGAAAGTTTCTGCAAAGAGCAAAACTTGGCAACACCGGAGCGCGTGAACTGATTAACTGGAAACACTAGATAGTTTTTATCGTGGGACTATGACGCCGCATGAGTTTTTGAATTGATTGGCTAGAATCACGTGGCTTTCACTATCATGTGACTATGACGTCACATGAATTCAACCCATTGTTTTGGATTGAAGGCTACATTGTGGAAGCGAAGAATACCGGAAGGTCACGCCTTTTTGCATCTCAGAAAATGTATACCATTGTACCATAAAAATCAATAAAAATGCAAATTTAATAAAATCGTGACGATTTTATCCATTTTATATATCCATTAGGGTTTGTTGTCCCGGGATCCCGGGTTTTTTTCCAATCCCAAAATTCTGGGATTAAAATAGCTAATCCCGACATTAAATGTTAGTCTGAATTATACTTTAAAAAATTTTTCTCATCAAAATGTTCTTGAAATAAAACTCTTAGAAAATTTATGTTCTCTCTCTCTGTTTATTAAGGTGATCCTTTTTTTTTTCAAAGAAAAGGAGGACGAAAAATTTTAAGAAAAAATTACGACTTTAAAATATGTGAAATGTTTTATTAATTCAAACAAAAATACGCTAATTACACTTACTTTTATTTTAATTATTATCTTAAACGAGTATTTTTCCATTGAATGATTTTTTGTCAACATATCATTTTCTAATATATCGGAAAGTTCGAGCAAAAAATATCCTTCATACTGAATTTTACAGCAAGCACTGTAGCTAAAATATTAACATTCAATATTGATTTCTCACTAGTCACTTCACAAAATCCATTACCAACTAAAAAAACTCTTTCAACTGCTGCCTTAGTTCCAGGGTAGCACAACGTAAATTCAGCAAGAATAATTACATTTTCGTATGGAATGAGCTCACTCTTGAAATTTTTTAGGTTAATTTCACCCATATTTTACCAATTTCTCAACATTTTGATTTTCCATTTGTTCTAACTTATTAGAATTTAACTATACATTCAGTCTTCTTTCTACTTCAAACAGACAATTGTCATCGATTTTAATACCAGACATTTCTTTCAATAAAAACTCAACACAATTTTCTATGTCTGCCCAAATCAAGAAATACCAAACCAAGAAAATCAAGAAATACCATTGAAAATTTTTATTTCCTGTGATATTTGTTTCAGACCATTCTTCGACATTTTGGAAACACGTTTGATTCATCTCTGAATACAGATATTAACAGATCACTTAAAATATTGAAAAGGAGGACAATTTTCGAGGAAGCACAGAACCTCTAAAAGGAGGACGGTTGGTCACCTTATGTTTTTGAAATATGTACATACAATTTTTTGTGCAATTATAAGTGCTATAAGTAAAATATATATGAAGCTCTCATTTCTCGTATGGGAGAACGTCACACAGATCTAAGTGGCGCACTGCAATACTTACACAATAATATAAGCAACATCTCAAGAATGGACTTTGTCACAGTTCCTTCTTCAATTAAATGTCGTTAATTTATAGCGGAACTGCTTGAAAGACTTGAGACACTCCAAACCCCATTCATTTCTAACAGCTCATGGAACTGGATTTTCTATTTCAAAAAAAGTAAAAGTCGAAATTGATTCACATTCTGATTCAATAACTGGATCAATTTATACACAAACACCATTAAGCTGTCTTCGGTAAGAGTACGAAAGCTCTAACTAACGCGAAGCACACTTTCAGACAGAAAAATACCTCAATTTCCATGGAAATTTGCAATATTATAACTCATACCTCAGTTAACAATATAGTGTTTGTAAAAATTTCAAATTATTCCACGAATATTTTTTTTTTCGTTTTAATACGTGAAGGCATAGCCCATTTAACAGTACGGTATAGGAGAAAAAACGCGAAACACACATTCCATACCAGAAAAAAAGGATCAATTCTGTTAAAAATGAGATGTATGATAAAAAAGGCTACTCTCTAAGGGAAGTGAAGCTAGAATATCATATTAATTTTTCATTTCTTTTATATCTGAAAAAATGTTCCAAATTCGGGGTCTATTCTTTAACATTGACCGAAAACAGCCTTAAGTGCTAGATAAAATTATCAAAGAGAAATATGGACCAATGCAGTCTATTACATCTGAGACACTTTCATCAAAAATTCAAAAAGAAATGTGAAATGTGTGTTTTTTGAAAATGGAGGGATATTTTTGTGTGGTGACTACCTAAAAAAACATATTCCTATTTAATGACAATAACACTTAATAGTATAGAATCCGAACGAGCATTTTCTTCGGTAGGATAATTCTTAACAAAAATAAGAAGCGGTTTCAACGATGAAACGCTGGACAAGTTGTGTTTAAGCTTATTTACAGAAACACAAGAAATGAAAAAATGGGTTTTTTTTATGTTTTTTTGATGAATTAAGTTTTTTTATATTTGTTTTAATAAAATTAATATTAAACCAAGTTTTAATTATATATATTTTCAATTTTATTATACAATTTCAACTATGCTAATGTGTAAGTACAGTCAGACCTCTAAATAACGAAGTCGCTAAATCCCGGAAAAAAGTTCGTTATACGGAAAATTCGTTATATAGAGGTTCATCTTTTAATATACTTTATAAACGACATAAAACAAATATTAAATTCATAAACACTATATATTAAAACAAGTAATTATTCACACCTTTTTTAAATTAATATACGTTTATTTTACATACCTTACCCGTCAAAAAACAAAAGAAAGAAAAACTACAAGGAAAACAAGAAAAAAAAATGTCGAAGAATTCACTGTATTTTCAATACTAAGAAAATAATTTTATACTAAAATTAATGAATTTTAAGGACATTTTATAATTTAAAGCATACAAGTAATATAACCATACATGATTTTATAATTAGAACACGGAGACACAGAACAACTCAACTGAGGGTGACAGAGGATATCGAAGATGTTTCTAGTGAAATGGGCAATGGGGGTTAAAGGTTGCAATTCTTGTGGATGTAACGTCCAGAACTCTATTGCTCCCGGTGAGTTAGGATCTAATAAAACCAGTTCAAGATTTATGACCACCATCAAATGTGTTAAAGAGAGAATAACTTGAATTTTTTTTTCAGAAATACTTTTAAAAAAAGGAAGAACAAAAATAGAATCACAAAAGAAAAAGTTCGTTACATAGAAAATGCACTTTGCAATAGAGAGGTTATTTTACGAAGAAAATCGTGAAAAATGTTCACAGTTCTAAGAAAAAGTTCACTATATAAAAAAATTCGCGACATAGAAGCTCGTTATATAGAGATTCAACTGTATGTTTAATAAATCGTCCAACCCTAATCCCGGGATTTGGATAGTGTAATCTCGAAATACCGGGATTGAAAATATAATGCAGGATTACAAACCCTAATATCCATAACTACAAGCTCATATAATTTTACTTGAATCAATTTAATGAGACAAATGTGCCCCATCACACTTTTATGTAATATTTTTTTTTAATTTGGAGTGAGATTAATTGTTGAAATTCTCCCCAAACCCTGCAAGCTAATGTTAGGCAATTTGCCTCTATATTTACTTTTGTTAATCTTCATGAAAGCAAAACTTTGCTCAAATATAGAGAGCATTTTCTGTCTACTTGGTTTTCCGACTGTCTTGCGGGTCACAAAAAATTTGGGGCGTGGGGGGTGCTGTTTGTCCACCCCTGATTTAATAGTATTACAGTCGAACCTCCATATTACGAACCTATATTTTGCGAATTTTTATATATAGCGAACATTTTCCAGGAACCAAGAACATTTCAAGATTTTCTTCATAAAATATCCTCCCTTTAGTAAAGTGTATTTTCTATATAGCGAACTTTTTCTCTTGTGATTCCATTTTTTTCCTATTTTAAAAGTATTTCTGGACATTTCAAGTTCTCTTTTTTAACACAATGTATGGTGGTCATAAATCTTGAACTGTTTTTATTAAGTGCATAACTCACCGAGAAGAAAAGAATTCTGGGCATTCCATCCAAGTAGTGCAACCTTTAACCCCCATTGTTCAGTTCACTAGAAACATCTTCGATATCCCCTTTCATCCTCAGTGGAGTTGTCTGTTGACATTGAACTTGTCTCCGTTCATTTGTAGTGTTTGTCAGTGTACTGTAAACTTCGTTTCCTGTAGCTCGAAAATGTCAAACCGTAAGTGCTTGACCCTCAAAAAAAAATAAATTTAATTCTTCAGGAAACGGATAAAGACGTCAAAAAATTTTCCTTGCAGTTTTTCTTTTTTTTTTTTTTTTTTTTTTTTTTGATAGATGAGATAAATGAAATAAATACATATTAATTTACAAAAAGGTATGAATAATTACTTTTTTAATATATAGTGTCTATGAATTTAAAATTTGTTTTATGTTGTTTTATAAGGAAAATGGAAAGATGTACCTCTATGTAACGAATTTTCCATATAACGAACATATATTCGGGATTTAGCGACTTTGTTGTGGCGAGGTCCGACTGGACTTTTTTTGTAAATAACATCAAATTGGATAAGAATGACAGGGTAAAAATGTTTTATACAAAAGAGAAAGAAACCCAGAATATGAAGAAAACTGAATTAACGGATAAAAATATATTGAAAAGATATTTTTTAGTCATCTAATAATATAATATCTGTTTAATAATGGACTTCAGACATTTCAATGGCACTTTTTTCCTATTTTATTCATTTTTCCCTAAGAAATAAAATGAAAATCAAAATGATTTTGTAACCCAAATATTTCCAAGACAGCTGCAATTTTTTAAAATTTAAATTTTATTCCGTTATAAAAACAGTTCTTCATTCGGATTCCTTTAATAATTTATTTAAATTTTCACCATTGAAATGCTTTCAAAATGTTTAACCATAAAACAAAAAAAATTATTTTAAAATTCCTTTTCTTTTTCTTTTTTGTTGTTGATTAAATGTAAAACGCATGCGTTATATTCAATATTTTATATTTAAAAATTTATAGCGAGAAATTTTATTAAAACATTTTAAACTAAAATACCGCAAGACAAATTTAACTAAAGCGAAAAATTGTAAAAATATTACAATTGCAAAACGTTATGAATATTTTTAAGAAAACAAACATTTTTATTTAAAAATGTAAGCCCATATTAAAACATTCATAATGCAAATTTCAAGAAGATTGAATCAAAATTAGTGATATTAACGTTTTCCCCGTGTTCTTTCACAATTGTTTTTTTTTTCAATTCCTACTATTAGCTCACACACTCTCTAATTATGTATTTATTTATCTTCGTGAAATTTTTAATCGTTAATAAAATACATTTTAAATCGCTCCATTGAGCTGAAATTTTATATACACGATTGTTTTGGATGAGAATGCGATACTTTAATGAAAATTAATAAAATTAATTACCACTTAATGTTGTGATTCTGTCCTATGTATATACATATTTATATTAATTGTAACTATTTAATAAAAAGTAGCTAAAATAAAATTTTATTTTGTTTTTCTAAGTAGGAATTGACTTAATTTTTTTTATATTACTTGTTTACTTTTACGACACGATTGTTGAAGTCGTAATCATCACACTTTTATATCCCTACAAATTTTATCAAGCAATAATCTGTGACTATACTTCCTTTTTGACGAGGAATTTTTTACCCCTTTTTTCTCTTTCTCTCAAGATATTCATGAGACTTAAGTCCTAGCTTGATAACTTTGCTTGAAAATTAAACATATACCTGTAAATCACATTGATTTTTGAAAATTTAAAAACATGCAGCAAACACATGTTTTCTGTGGTTAAAACTTTCTTGTGTACTGTAATCATTATTTTGTTCCCTCGTGTCTACTAGCATTTTCTGTTATCTATTTTTGCATTCTCCAAAGGCTCACAAACTATGCATCTCATAATTTTGAGTCTCAGTCAAATGGTAAAGTCGACACTTCAGCATTCCCCTACTATTTACATACATACCACGTTTACGTAAAAATTTTAAACTCCGTTGTAACGTACAGGGTTACCACGATTGAATGACTGGATTTTAAAAATATATGTTTTCGCAACTGAAAATAAAGCTAGATTTATTTTCAGTTACAAATTGTCATTGGGTGATCCTTTTGTTTTCACGACAAATACCTAATCTACAATTAAGTTCGTCCCCCCTCCATTTTTTTTATTATCATACTGTATATCAGGGGAATAATTAATAATAACCCGCCTTGAATAATTTTGCGGCCCACGAGATTCTTTACAACTTTACAAAACTCGTTTAAATTTTACAATATTTTTTGTTTAAAGAGGGTTTTTTTTGTAAAAAATAAATCCCATAACTGTTATTATTTTATCACGTTGCTTCTGCCATTGAAAATCTCTTTTTTTTTCTAAATTGAAATTTATCGTACATGAATCTTGCTCAAACTTAACGCACGAAAATATGAAACATCATTTACGATACTCTAATACACATGCATTGAGATCAACATGAAAAAACTAAGTAACAGAGTTGAGAAACAGATATCTCACTAATTGAATTAATTAAACATTATTTGATCATTGCATTATTATTATTATACTATCTATGCTTGTATACATGAAAAACAATGAAAACAATAGTAATGTATCAGTCTGTTTTAAATTTTCACTCCAACAAATGTTTATACTGGATCTAATTCTAATATAAAGACATATATTTTTATGTGCGGCCCGTGGGATTGTGAAGTTCTTCCAAAGTGGCCCGCAAGGTCATTTGGGTTGGCCACCCCTGCTGCATAGGATCCCTAATATTGCACAAATGCGTTCTTCAAGTTCTAGCAGTGCTTTTGATATCAGTGGTGCAAAAAAAGTGCCTTTGACATAACCTCATAAAAAGAAATTCCATGGTTTAAGATCCGGGGAACTTGGTGATCTTGTGATTAAGAGTAAATCGCCTCCTCCATTGGTGTGAATGCTCATAGTTTTTAAGCACGGACATACGAATACCAATGGGCTACACACAACCCTGTCGAACATACAAAATTTGTGCTGTCCTCACGGGGAAAATTACAATTGTGACGTGTCCAGATAATTGATGCATCTTATCATTTTCTTAGTAAAGAAAAAAGGCCCGTACAACTTTGCTTCTGACATAGCACAAAAAAACTTTCCCTTTTGGGGAATTTCTTTGTACAATTTCATGAGAAGTTTTAGAAAAAAAAATTAGTGTATCTTTCTTTAGCTTCGTATTTCACTTATTGTAATGTGTGTAATGGCTTAGAGAAAATACAAGAGAGTTTTTAAAATTCATTCATTTGGGCTAACTTCACTACCCCTTCACTGATGTTGTTACTAATCTCCCGTCTGGTCAGACGATGTCAGTGAAACCGTTGACTTTAATGAAGTCCGGTACTAGAAGCGGACTATCATGGAAATCTTCCCAGACCAGTCCAAGGCAGTCCAAGATGTGCTGAAGGGAAGGCTGTTCTAGCTGGCAATTAGGAAACCTCTTATTGCCTCGAGAAAAAGTGAAACTTTTTACGGGCCCACTGGGAAGTTGAGACAGACAAGTCTTGGACTGTCTGTCACAAGGAAGATATAAAGGAACCCCTGGTCTTTTGCCTTTATACCATTTACGAAATGGAGGTTTTAACCATTTGTCTTTATTTTGAGCCTTTTACCTAGAGCAATGCTTCTCAAAGTTTCTATGTTCGCGACCCAAAATTCAATCAGAATTTTCATCGCGTCCCCCCTCCATACAATAACAATATATTGAATTCAATAATACTATACATTGACGCTATACTTACAACAAGACCTTAAAATCTTAAGTGTCGCCGACGTATATAAACGTCTCTCTCAAACAGAGTGATAATTGCCCGGGCGTATATTTACGTCGTTCCGAAGTGTGATCTTTTCTCTGCACTGCTATCCATAAAATTATTCCAAAGGCTTTGGAATGCAATAAAAGGATCTTGGCAATGGTCGCAAAGGATTTAATTATTTCAGATTATTTTTGCTTCTTTTATTCCTTCCCCCCTCTCCACTACATCATATACGCGTGTTTACGTAGAAAACGGTTTGCATTGGGAAGCGAATAGCATAACTTTTAATTGGAAGTTAAGGGATTACTTATAAATTATACAAATTATAAGGAAAAGGGTTAATTTTTGTATATAATTTTATATATGACAATCCCAAGGGGTCACTGGTAATTATTAGACTTATTCTTGACTCAGTATTGAAAATCATTTATAAAATACATTGTGTAGCAATGGCATATTTATAAGTGTAATATATCAGTGTAAATGTTTATTTTATTTTTTATTATATCCGAATGTATTTTGTTTGTTTAATTTCAATAAATTAATTTTTTTTTAAATAATCTCTTGTTTTCGATTTTTTAATATGCTCGCCCCCTCTTAGAGTCATCACGGTCCCCAAGGGGGTCGCGCCCTACAGTTTGAGAAACACTGACCTAGAGAATAATTCTAAATACGTGCGCTCTGAGGTGGAGGGGACAAGATGATCTAGTTCAGGGATGGCGAACCAATGGCACGTGACACAATATTTTGCACACGCCACCGATCAAAACAATTTGCACACATTTTAGTTCAAAATAACTGTTCACTGTGAAATATTACGTCCTAACACACACACGAATGTTTGGCCGTAGAGCGCGTGGCGACGGGGAGCATACTCGTTTGTTATTGTCATACTATCTGAACATAAGTTATTTGTCATCTAATCAGCAACAACAAAAGTCGCACTAATATTACTTTAATTTGAACTACACGCATAACTAAAACATTTGCAACAAAACAGTGCAAAATCTATTTTTTTCGTAGTAACTAAAGAGTTTTGAGTTGTTAGTATATGCATTTTTATAATTTTCCCAATAATCACAAGTCAAAAATTTTTGACGGTTCGTCTATGCCTCTTTAAACATTTTTTTCGGAAAAAACAGCACCTTTATCCGTAAAGGTTCACCACCCCTGATCTAGTCCCTCCTTTGCAAAAGTGTCAACGAATTCATTTTCATAGATATTGACATAAGACGGGATCCATTGAAAATGTACTTAGTGATGGTGGAAGATGAACTTAACTTTTTGTAGGATAGATGAATTGATTTTATCTCTGTCAACATGTTCAGGGAGGAAAAGTGTAGCTTCTGTCGTCCGAAGACTGGAGCACCATGAGGTAGAAGTCTGCCTTGGCTGTATTCCTATCAGCTGGGAAAAGCCCCTTCACTGAAAGATCTTTAATGAAATCAGGACTCGAACACATGTCTCGAAAGATAAACATCCAGCTACGAATTCAATGGTATGATGCCTCAGCTACTATGAACATAATTTTGTTTCTCGACTATTACCGATTTCTCCAACCTCGCGAATAATAACATCGACAGGTTTGAAATGGTATCATAGAACTCGTACTCAATGATGTTTTAGGCAAGCCATGTGTTCCGAGTTCTGTGTTCTCTAATGATTCGTTGCTTATAGGGGCTGATGCATATTAAATTTATATGGAAAAAATGAGATCGAAATCCTCCCATTGGAGTGATTTGAATGAGAAGAGTAGACTGCAAGTTTAGATGTTGTCACGTAACAGTAGCTCAAAATTATGAGTAATTAGGATTAACAGATTCTATATCGAGAAAAAGAAGTAGTCAGAAAGCGTTACAATAAACAATAACAGAATAGTGCCCCCATTCTACGTCAGAACTTCACAAAAAACAGATTTTTCACATCCCAGCTAGAAGTCCATTCAAAATGCTATAAATTGTAACTCCCTAAAATCAACAAAAATGAACAGTCGGGAGAATTTTCCATGCAAGTAGTTCGGAATGGCGTTATGTGATCTGCTTTGAAGTACTTCACAGAAATTTTTCGTATTTATCAAGATTGCTCACATTTCAAAAATGACCAAAACATTGAAAAATTTACATTATGTAATTATTACATACACTAAATTGTAAACCTAATTTTATCGTAAAAACTGGCAGTGAAAAAGATCTTTTTATGCATCTCTTACACGTATCTTTTTCAAGCATTAATCCAATGAGCTAAATTCATGATGGTCACGTGATAACTAGAGTCACGTGTTCTCCATTGAACTCAAAACCGACACTAAACTTGAACTTGTAAAATTTAGATAAAGTTTGGTGTTAGTTCGGTAAAGATGTTCAAATTTTAATATACTTCAAAAATTCTTTCAAAGTTAAAAAATAAATTTTTAATTACATGTACATTTTGTTATTATTAATAATAAATAAGTACATTTTAATAGAAAGTTTCTGCCAAAAGCATAAGTTGGCAACAGAGAAGCACATGAACTTTTAGCTGGAAATATGTGATTGCATTTATCATAAGACTATGGTACACGAATTTATGAACTATTTGGCTAAAAACACGTGTTTGATATTATCATATGACAATGACATGTGAATTTATGAACTTGGCTGAAAACACGAAATTGCTGCTGTCATGTGACTATGATGTCAAGTGAATTTTGTCCATTTTTTATCTTCCTTTGCTTCATTATTTAGTATTAAAATGTTTTGTAATGCTTTTTAAAGCCGCTTCATTACGTGAGATTGTGAGCGCGCACCGTGCTGAAAATTGTTTAATGAAAGTGTAACGTTACTCTAGTAGGACTCAAGTCGAATATTTCTGTTGCGCAAGAACAAAGCTTGATTTAATTATTTTCTTGACTTTGACAGGGCAAAAATGGCAACATAATTTAAAATTCCATGCAATTTATTAAGCAACCAGTTTTTAAAGTTCTCTAACTGTTAACACGAAAAATCATTTAAATTTTATAACTTTATTCAGTTTTGTTTTCTGTATTTAAGGCTACACAGTACCCTGTAAATTTTATATTTACCGAAAAAAAAATTCGAATTTTATTGGGGCTCATGTTATGGAGAAGCTTGCCACTAAATTTTAGATCTTTTAACGAATTAGTTTTTAAGATATTTGAAATTTTCTGAGTTTTGGTTTTGGCTTCGGTTCATTTCTGATCATTTTTCCGTTCTTGAATTGAATAAATTAAAAATATTTTTGAGCACAATTAACTCTTTTAATGTGAAATAGTATATTAATTCCAATTTTCATTACTAAAATCATTTCTTCTTGATTATTTTTTAGAGATTTTGAGTTCTCATAATTAATTAATATTGATTTCAAGGCCAATTTTAGCTTTTAAAAATAGTTTATATAAGTTTGAAGCTTTATCGTTAATTTTTCCTGTTGAGAAAATTCCATGACCAAAACGCTCTCAGGTTGGTGTGAGAAACAATATTTCTCTAAGAGATGAATTACTACTGAAAATGATATATCTAAGAGTCAGTCCTCAGCTGATACAGCAATTAGACTTCCAAATACAAAGTATTCTGAATTCAAGTACTGCAGATAAAACTGAATATTTCCTTGATGTACCAAACTACATTACACTAAACATATTGTAGTACTATATTTTAGTATTTTAAAGTTGTAGAAGAGCTAAATCTTCCTAAACTGTCCCGATTTAAAACTGAAAAAAATTAAATTTTATTAACAAACCTGGGGCTATTTTTAGCTTAAGATAGAACCATTATTATTCTGTACATTAATGCTTTGTATTTCAAAACTTTTGTGAAAATATTAGATTAAGATTAAGCTTAATATACTGTCGTCAAGACAAATGCTATCAATATCATATACAAAAGCATATTTTGAATAAAAAATATTATTTTCAGTCAAATTTAATTAAGATAGTGTTTAAATGTAAAACATACATTGGAAAATAACATATTAAAAAAATTAGAGCTTTACAGGCATTGTAAGTTTTTATTTTATGCCTTTAGAACCTTTAAATGCATTTTTCTCAGACTATCAATGTCGAGAATTCATAAGTTTTTTCTAATTCCTAAGGCTTATTTTCTGTTCAAGACACAGACTTGAAATTTTTTGTTTATACACCCAAACATATGGTCTATAAAAGTTAGCATGAATTTTATATATATATATATATATATATATATATATATATATATATATATATATATATATATATATACATAGGGGGCTAAGTGATCGCTAGTTATTTTTTCAAAAATTGCTAAAATTATTATTTTAATAATTTTCGTGTTTTTTTCAGATTTTTCTAGAAAAATAATTATTAAAAATAAATAAGGGAATAAATTTTCAAACCCACATGCTAACTTTTGTTTGTAATAATCTAAGGAATATAAATAACTTAAAATTACTAAAAAGTTTTAAAAAGTGAGCATTTTATAAAAATTTGAACAAACTTCAAAAATTCTTCATTTTTTTAAAATTGTAAGATAATGGCTGTTCAAACTGACTTTTTACTTTCAGAATCAACTTAATAATATAATCTTAATATAAAACATAAATTACTTTTTTACTGCTACTGTCTCCAAAATTTTTTTTTGAAAAAGAGTACTGTGTAGCCTTAAAAAATTGACGAGAATCAAGAGAAATTTTTCGCCAAGTAGCTGCGCAACACTTATGTTATGATGCCTTAAAGACGTTTTCAAGAGCAAAACGAATTTAATATAAACCATAAGCAAAAAAAATTTAAACACTCCTTAGAGAGAACAAAATAATAGCAACATGAGAAAATTGTAAATTATTACTTTTTAATGACAACTGTTTATATGCTTTCCAATTTATTTTGCTTGAAAGCAAAAATGGGAGAGATATTTGGTGATTATTATAAAGGGGCTACGTATCAAAATAGAATAAAAAAATTCAGCGCATATTTATGGTTGTTTAAAGATATGCTAGCATTATAAGCAAGACATAAAATATATTTAATAAAAACAGAATATGTGATTTTTTATTCAAAAATGAATTGTTATTCTAGATAAATAACAAAATTAATGTACATCTTTTTAGGAAGGAGGAAGATTTCCTATCACACTGAAGTGGATGAGGGATAAATTCAATTGAAATTAAAAAATTATTTATAATTGAATACCCCGTGCTCATGCGTGAGCATGTAAAGGCCCTTTGATACCTCAGTTATCTTGTTTCACTTACAGCTTGGCCCTTCTTTCACGAAAGTTTTCGAATCTCTCTTTCAAAATAATAACAGAAACGACGTAGCTTGGTAATTGGCGGTGGTTAATATAGTTTTAAAAATAGGTATTTTGGAATGAATGATTTGTGATAGAACACTTAGTAAATAAACAGTTACGACGACTTTGGGGATGATAAAAACGCATATAATTGTCACAAAGTAATATGATAATGCCTGTGAGTCGGAAACCCCTATACAGACAATGTTAAACTGGCTGTTTTCGACGTACCTTTTCTCAAAATCTGTTATGTATACATGCTTCAAATTTTTCATACAATTAAAATACACATTTCTCATTAGACTGAAATGAGCTTTTAGTTTATCTTGAATTGTTTAATAATTTATGAAATATTTTATCAAACATTGCGAAATTCAATCCATTTTTCACACAAAAAATTTGTAAAAATAAATTTTTGAGTTTTTTACAGTATGCTTATTTCAGTACATATTAGCCATCATTATAAATGTATCATAAAAATTTACATACCTATGAACAGTAGTTTCTCAGAAAAGGTACATCACATATCAAAATTTACATTTTGAGATAAATTGATTTTAATGTATGCAGTGATACTTCTAATCGCCTAGGAAATAAAAAATAAAAGGATCAATTTACAATAAAAGATGAATGTTTTGATTTTTATCAGACGCTCAACATTTAAGCAAAAATGAAGTACTTTGTTTACATTTTCGTCTGTTAAATGGGCGTGCCCCAGTTTCAATGATTATTTAAAATAAGTTTTAAGGGGCTTCTAATTACCCTATAGGTTACAGTAAGGTATTTTTAGAAAGGTTAAAATCTGTACAATTTAGAAACGTAAAAACCTCAAATTGTCAAAAAAAATCAGAGTTTACCTTTCCGACTGCCCTTAAAAGTTAATCTTATCAAGTTTTAAGTTAAATCTAAGTAGCTTTCTTCAGTGTCAGTATACTTTTATAGAAGAATTCTTCAAAGATTAAGTCTGCGCAAATCTTTCATTTCTATGAATCAAAGAGAAAATTTTGCTTTTATGGCCCTTTCGTGGCCCCAAAGGACCAATTTCCTCTTCGGGAAACAAACGACGTCTCAATGGCTACGTAGTTTCACGTGGGAAAGTATCCAAGACAGAGAAATCCGAAGCTTATGTTCTTAGGCAAGTCAACATTTTACCTTCCGTTATCCAGACGACAGAGAAGGGACCGGTGAAGTTTCCACCCCAAACTCCGGCTTCAAGCTCCACCGCAAGAATGGTGACAAGGATCAATCACCGAATAATAATCCCGGCTACGTCCAAACAAAAGTGATTCTGCGTCATGTGGGGCTTGGAAAGGCGTGGCGTATTCCATTCTTACAGAGACACCAAAAGGGGAAACCCAGAAACTTCAACACTCTACGACAGTGTTTCTCAAACTGTGGAACGCGCCCCCTAGGGGGCATGATAACCCCAGAAAGGGTTGTGATAATACCCCCTAGGGTGATTATCTCTCGGAGTATCAGCGTGAGCTAGAGGCGTAGGATTAATAAGAGAACTAGAAGGAAACATTATCTTAATATGACTTTATTAAGATATTCAACTTAAACCTTTAACAAATTAGATTATAAAAGTTTATGTGAGAGAATCTACGATGGTAAAACACACAACGCACAATACATTTATAATAACGACTTAACCTAACTCGGACCACTATCAATAACTGAATTGCTTACACTCAATTATTATACAATCACTGATCCTAATATTAAATAATCAATCCTACCTTGTTGTAGTATCAGTAAATGATCACACTAAATTTAGATGAGGTCTTGCGATACTTCGCGTGCAATGGTATGCACCTTGATTAGTGGATCTCTATCACGTATAATTACTATTGTTTGTCACGTAACGTTATCTAAAACTTCTTCAATCTAGGACCACGAACTATGTTAATATTCCTCTACTTGCCATCAATTAACTTCTGATATTTAAAAGGTTCTTAATTTACATCTTTCTTGAATTTGGTTGGAAAAGAGTTGCCATTAATTCTGGTCTCAAAGAACCCAAAGTACATGTTAAAGAAAAGATGCGTGAGCCCGTCACAGGGGGTACGAGCATATTGAAAAGTGGAAAACAAAAAACTATTTTAAAAAATTATTAATTTACTGAAAGCAAACAAATAAAAAATAAAGTACACATTTACACTGATATAATACCCTTATATATATAAGAGTACTGCGCTATTAATTTCATAATTAATTTAACAATACTAAGTTAAGAACAAGAACTCCCATAGGCT
Source organism: Trichonephila clavipes (assembly GCA_019973935.1). Lineage (NCBI taxonomy): Eukaryota > Metazoa > Arthropoda > Arachnida > Araneae > Nephilidae > Trichonephila > Trichonephila clavipes. The sequence continues at coordinate 174,182 of BMAU01020628.1, forward strand.
TGTCACATATAAAATTAAAAACAAAAATTAACACTCATCTTGATAATTTATACGGTTTATAATTAATCCCTTTAATGCCGGTTAAAAACTACGTGATTCGCTCCCTTATGCTACCGTTTTAACACATAGATGTGCGTGTGTATTTGGACAAGGAATGAATAACAAAATCCTCTGAAATAAGTAAATCTTTCCAAACACTATCAAGGACATTTTATTGTATTCCAAAGCCTTTGGAATAATTTTATGAATAGAAGTGCACACAGAAAAAATCGTACTTTGGAAATTCGTATATATACGTCCGGGACAATTAACACACTTTCTGAGCGAAACGTTTATATACGACGATGGCACTTAAGAGGTTAAAGTCGTACTATAGGTTTAGCTTCTAAGTATAGCATTATTTAATTCAATACATTGTTATTGTATGAGAGGGGGGTGCAATGAAAATAATGATTGAATATTGGGTCGCAAATATTGAAAGTTTGAGAAGCACTGCTCTACAACGCTCCAACACAGACTCCCAGACTTTCTCTCAACCTGGTTTCCAAATTGGTTTGTACGCTTTCACACCTACATTGACCTATCAAGGCTGTAGATAACGAGCATCACGATGTCGTCCTAACGCAGCCTTCACACCAATAATCCTGCCTTATTAGCACCTCATCGGTAGAGTACATTAACAGCCCCATCAATTGTATCTACAGCAATTGTATCTCAAACTTTCAGTATTTCCGACCCAATATTCAACCATAATTTTCATCGCGTCCCCTTCCATACGATAACAATGAATTGAATTCAATAATACTATACTTTGACGCTAAGACTACAATATATACGTCTTTAAACTTCTTAAGTGCCTCCGGCGTATATAAACGTCTCCCTCAGCCAAAGCGTTAATTTTCCAGGACGTATATATACGTCTTTCCGAAATTCGATCTTTTCTGTGCACTGCCATTCATAAAATTATTCCGAAGTCTTTGGAATGCAATAAAAAGCCCTTGATAGTGTTTGCAAAGGATTTGCTTATTTATTCCTTTTCTCCTGTCCCCTCCAATACATCACATACATATGCCTGTGTGGAAAACGGTAGCGTTGGGGAGTCAGTCCCGTATTTTTAATCAGCAGTAATGGGATTAATTAAAAACCGTTCAAATTTTTCAAGAGAAGTGTTAATTTTTGTATATAATTTTATTTATGGCAAGCACACAGGGTCAATGTGTGGTAATTGTTAAACTCATTCTTAACTTAGTATTGTTAAATTAATTGTAAAATATAGTGAGCAGTACTGATACATTTATAAGTGTATTATATCAGTGTAATCGTGTATTTATTTCTTATTATGTCAGAATGCATTTTGTTTGTTCACTTTCAGTAAAATAATAATTTTTTAAAATAATTCTTCTTTTCGACTTTTCAATATGCTCGTGCCCCTCGTAGAGTTATCACGCCCTCTAGGGGTGCGTGCCCCACAGTTTCAGAAACGCTGATCTACCAAATGAAAACGATTTCCAACGTATGTTTTCAGAATGTTGAGAAACAGTAACAGCAGAAGGATAAGATGGATGTTTCATAACTTTGGTATATTTTTGATTGAGAAATTAATAAGAAAATTAAAAATGAATTATTACGGTCTTCTAAAATTAAGTTATTGAAGAAGATACTTAGTGATGTACCAGTGAACCATAACTGTCTTGTCCTCCCAATTTAATAACTCAGATCACTCATGTACGTGCTGTCAATAACGTTGATGAGGGAGTGAATACTAACGTCGCACTGTTCAGCTACACGAGGGCTTTAGGCGACGGGACATGTAATTTGAACCATGGTCAAGTGACGTGAACGACATCTGAGCTGGCATCCCTTCTCCTAACTACACACCATACCAACGGGAGGACGTTTGAGCTCTTGACATATTCAACGTGTATCGCTTCCCCTACATGGCGGGTCTTTAGTGGTACTGGGATCGAACTCATGACAAAGCCAGCCATGATCCGATACCTAGACAACTCGGCTACCGCGGCCACCAATAACGTTGATAATACCATGTTGTGTAGAAAGTGACAGGAACTGGACTATCGCATTGATGTATGTATGATGTATCAAAGGTTCACACACATAGCACACCTGTAAATTAGGCAAATAAAGCTTGATTTTTTTTTTCATGTAATCTTTTTTCCTGCATTCGTCTTAAATTTTACTTCAGCGCTCCAAAACCTTGGATGGGATTATGAAGAGAACTTTGTATTTTTTTTTTCATGTTCCATTTTTTAGGAAATAAACAAAAAAAGTTAGTTTCGTTATCCTTATTAATTTACAGAACGTCGTTTATACGATTTTTATTATCCGGAGCGTCAAATACCCGGACTAGTTTTATTTATTTTTGTAAACTACATGTTCTGTTTTTTGAATATGTTTTCGAACAGTGCAATGCTCAACAGTTGTTTCGCGTGAGGCCAAAAGTGACGGAAAACCCAAGGTCAGGGATATTCAAGGAATTTCAGTTATGTGAATAGGTAAACATCTGCGTGGAATATTGGGCCAATTTGTTTTCATGTGAGGGGTGTATACGTGCTCTTTTTGTTTCGTTGCGAACTGCTATGGCTTCGAATTCAAAACGGAAGCACAACGTCTTGAACATAGAGACAAAACTTAAAATGCGACGAAGATGTAGAAAATGGATGACATAAGATGCAGAAGACTGTGGATTTCAAATGCTAAATGATGACGAGATTGAGACTTCTTTGCACGAAGAATCCGATCCTGTCGATGATGAAATGGATGAAGACGAGGGCAACAACAACAACGAAAGTATGAGGGGTCCATCAAATGCTGACTCGTTTCCTGCGTTAGAGACAGCTATGGAGTGGTACGAACAACAATCAGAGTGCTGTCCTACTCAACTACTGCTTCTCAAGCGAATCAGAGACCTAGTAGCGAAAACAAAGGTGTACAATGGTGCAGCAAAAAATAAGTGATTATTTTCCACGATAAAGGTTAAATTGTGACATTTTGCACCTATTTTGCTTTTCTTCAAGCACGTTTCCCGCATGTGATGATTTTCAACATTCGTATAGTGTCCGGTTTCATATACTGCATGGATCCCATTCGGTTATCGGTTATCCGAACGGTGTCCGGTCCCAATTGATTCGGATGAACGACGTTCTTCTGTACTTAATTTATTTCTGGCAAACTAATGTTCAAAAAAAAAGATATTTATTATTTTTTACTAATTTATGCTAGTGGTTATTTATTTTAGTCTCTCGAAATTTTTATAACTTTATAGAAATTAGGTGATAGTAAGACCAAACGAAAAATTGTTGACGAACTTCTATAATTTTATGGATTAGAGAGAATTGAAATATTTTTTTTCTCTGATACACTTAAAAAAATAAAATAATCTGCTTGGTTGTAACAAAGTGAACTACGTAACACAAAATTTCACTGCAGATACGTCAAAGCTATGTAACTATGAGCAGCGTAGTTACATAGTACAAATAAACAGAAACAGAGCATGTTACACCGAAAGTAAACTATTAAGAGGTCTCAGAGGCGTTAACTTCGTCTCGAGGACTGAAAATATAAACAATTTTCAAACAGATACAATTCTTTGAAATTAAAGTTAAATAATTCAAATATTTAACACATTATTTAAAAAAGGAATGAAGCTTCAAAAAGTGTGAAATGCTTAAAATATAATCTTAATTTTAAAAATTATAAGCATATGAAAATAATTAATGTTCCTTACAGAAATGTTTCTGAAGTTTTACCCTGCGCATGATATTATCTAAAATAGTAGCTCTAATTACTAGCAATAAGTTGATTTATAAAGTTAAATTATATTCTTATTATATACACTGTAGCTATTTTTATATTAATAAAATAATAAATTATATTCTGCAAAGAATTAAAAAAATTACATAATTTTTTTAAAAAAATTCAATATTTTTTTTTTTTTAATTTTGAAATATAAAAAATATGTAATGCTAAAATTAGGTAGGGTTTAAAGAGTATGATACATTTTATAATTCTACAAAGTTTTATACGTCAAAGGGGCTCCTATTTTAAAAAACAGCATGCTCAACATAAAAATTACTTAATATTTATTACAGAAATGTTTCTTATTTTTTATATGCTTATAATTTTTTAAATTATGATTATATTTTAAACATTTTGTACTTTTTTGAAACCTCATTTCTCTATAAATAATGCGTAAAAGATTTGAATTATTTAATTATAATTTCAAAGAAATATATCTATTGTAAATTGTTTATATTTTCAGTCCTCGAGACAAAATTAACACCCCCTATTAAAGAAAAAAACTACCACATACGGTGACTTTACTCATGGCTGAAAATGAGTGAAATCTTTAATTTAAAAAAACATCATTGTTCACATATAAAAGCTATCTTAGGCTGTAAATGTGAAAATTTCAACAATTAATAATTATTATTTAATAATTGGTAAATATAAATATTGATGAGTATATGTCGTCTTTACTAAAAGAGATGTAAAAATAATACAACGAAGTATTTTAAACTTGTAATTTCGAATGCAATTACACTTTTTAAGTTACTAGATATTATATTTTCCAGATTTCTTCAAAACATTCGAATGTAATTTCGAGTGATACAAATAATTGACTGATGTTAGGCATGTAGGCATTATGTAAAAGTAGCTGAATTAACAGACATTTGGGAAGAATTGGATTGGATTTTTAGCAAAGCTTTATTTATAGCAATTAAAAAATATGTATATAAAAATCGCAAATGTTTAAGTTTTTATCAAATTTCTATTTCTTTCTTTTATTCAAATAATCAGTTAAATATGAATTTGGAAAGAAAAAAACTAAAATGATTCTTTATAAAAGGATAAAGACTACATTTTTATAAAAGGTTATATTATTTTTATACATATTATAGTTATTTTTGATATTTTTCATAAGTAAATTAAATTATAGTTCATTACTAATATTACAAAACTCCTATTGATTAAATTAGAAGAATTTTGACTTGTTCAAGTGCCATCCAGTATTTGGCCAATTGGCATAACGTGAGGGTTCGTACAGGTACAGACATCCTCAAGATGCTGAAGCGACTTTCCCTTTCTCATGAGATCCACTTCCAGTGGATCCTGTCCCATGTCAGCATTGCTGGGAACGAAATTGCGGACAGCTTAGCCATAGCTGGTGCTGGCGAAACTACAACAACTGCCACTCCTCTTACTTATTTGGAACTATTTTCAAAGTATAAAGCAAAGAATAAGGCCATTTGTATGATCCCACTGGTGCACCAATGGTATCAGAGCAAATGCCCTGGCGGCTCCTTGGTTCGGCGCAGCAGTAGACGAGATCAAATTGCGCTTACTTGTTTCCTTAGTGGTCATCTGTTGTCATTGACTTTTGTCGATGGCATTAAACACTTCGAAATTTGCACTAAGGGCTCTTCTGCTCATGCCTCCCCTGGCCACATTTTATCTTGTTTGGGGCTTACTAGGCAGGACTTGGTTCGAGATCCCCTATTGGTTTTGGACTTCTTCAGGAGGAATGAACTCATGGACCTGATCTAGCTCTGCAGATCTCGGGGATGAGAAACAACAACAGCAGAAGAATTTTTACATTTACAGTAATGCAATTACTGTTAATTATATAATTAAACTTATATGTATAATATTAAATTTATTCAGAAGTGAAAACATATACACAAACTTAGATGAAAATGCTTAACATGAAATACGTTCACTTCTCTTACAGATTTGATGTCACTAAAACATAAGATAGATTGTCCAGTTTTTACTTAAACTGGACAATCTAATCAAAGAAACAAAAAATAATTGCGAACTAAAATCATTTGATTTTGAAAAACTCCAAGAAGAAATCTAAATTGAGAAGGAATCGTTTTAAAGTTTTGAAACACAAATATAGTGGATTTACAATTAATTTGTCATTTTTGTGCTCTAAGTATGATGCAAATAATCAATTCGAAATAAACTAAATTTTTTACCTTTAAATTAGGACGTAACAAAGACAAGAACTCATACTTACACGTAAGAACATTGAAAACAATCTTGGCATTCTAAAATCTAACTAAATCAATCAGTAAAAGTAACAAGTTTTTCTATTAAAAGGTCAAAAACATATATCAAATTCGAATTCTATAACACAGTCAACAATTCTTACATAAAAATTCATTACAAAAAGGATGCCAGGTTTAGCAACATAAATTATAATATCAAACGATTAAATGTCGGTAAATAAAACAAACATTAAGAAAAATTAGAGTTAAATAAATTATTATAAAGCAAAGCACAGATGATATATAGTAGTATGAAAAAGACAATAATTTTTATCGTTAAAAAATGTATTGAAAATAATTTCTAAGAACATATTTCATATTTACATATTACATATTTTGATTTATATTCAAATCTAAATCAGCTACGTGCAGTTTCATTTTTAAAAACAGCAACCTTCTTGAGTATAGGTGGCGGGTAAAGAGTGATAATTGGCTGTTAAAAGTGCGAGAGAGAGAGAGAATTATCGCTCTTTCCAATTAATTTTTCTACAACAGTTGTCTATAAAGTCTGTATATTTTGTTCGCATTTTCAGCCATTTCTTGGATTCGCGATTCGTATAAATCCAGCCAATATATATATAAATAGAAGAATACAAAAAAAAAATCCTTAGTTTCTATATGAGTAATACTTCAGTCTAATAAGGACATCAAGAGAAATTTATCATTGTTATAACAATTTTTTTAAAATTAAGTTCATTACTGGTGAAAGCAGACACGAACGTTAACACAAACACATACCATGTGTGTAATATATATTTTTTATTTTTTAATTTCATATCATCCACTTTTAAACGTATATTGTTTTTAGAAAGGTATATTTTCTTTTACAACTGATTTCTCGAACACAGAGAAATCAAAGAAAGTAAAAAATTTTACTGTTTCAGAACACACATTCGTACTCAGATTCAGTTCTAAATTGATTATTTAAATGGGACGTCGGCAATCTATGGCACGTTTGCCACATTTGGCACGCAGTACAATCCCCAGTGGCACTCTGCGCTTCTCTATAAATTTGTTGATTTTTTAGTGGATGGAAATTGATAAATTTCCAATGGACCTAATTTAACAAACATCTTCAGAATTATGAATATTTACGGAATCATACAAAAAAATCTGAAAGATAATTCTAAAGATAAATTTCCAGCTATTTCGTAAATTATTGAATATGAGGAGATTTAATTGCTTCAAGAGAGAAAATTGTCCTTACTATAGTTTCCATTTTTGGTTTTACATAACCCAGTGCTTCTCAAACTTTCAATATACGCGACCCACTATTAAATAATCATTTTCATCCCCTCCATACAATAGCAATGTACTGAATTCAATAATGCTATACTTTGACACTAAAGCTACAATACGACTTTAACCTCTTACGTGCCACCGACGTATATAAATGTCTCGCTCAGCCTAATCATTAATTTTCTGGACGTATATGTACGTCTTTCCGAAATACGATCTTTTCTGTGCAGTGCTATTCATAAAATTATTCCGAGGCCTGTGGAATGCAATTAAGAATCTTGACAGAGTTTGCGAAGGATTTACTTATTTCAGAGGATTTGCTTATTTATTTCTTTTCTCCTCCTCCCCCTAAATAAACACATCAAAATACGCTCGTCTGCGTGGTAAACGGTGGCATCGGGGAGCGAATCACGTAACTTTTAATCGGCAGTTAAGGAATTAATTATAAACCGTACAAATTATCAAGATAAGTGTTAATACAAGCTCATGGGGTCACTGATAATTATCAGACTTGTTCTCCACTTAATACTGATAAGTAAATTATGAAACACATTGCGGAGTAGTAATACATTTATAAGTATATTACATCAGTGTAGATGTGTATATTTTTTTATTATGTCATAATATATTTTGCTTTATTTTCTTTCAGTAAATTAATAATTTTTTAAATAACATTTTGTTTTCGACTTTTCAATATGCTCGTGCCCCCCTTGTAGAGTTATCACGCCCCCAAGGGGGAGCACGCCCCACAGTTTGAGAAACGCTGATATAACCCTTTAAGACCCAACCCGCACGATCGTGCGGGTTAGATATACGTTTTTGCTTTTGGAATAATCACATATAAGAAAAGCGCGAATCAAACGATTGAGAAGATTTGCAGAAAGTGTAAAGTGTTACTTTTTATCAACATACGATGGTTGTGGTCAGTGGCGCACACAAGGAGGGCTCATGTGTGTCCGGACCCCCCCTCCCAAATCTCTTGATTTTTTCTCGTAATTAAGTATTTGTTATTAATGATTAATTTTATTATTTAATGCTAATTATTTATTCAATAATTATTTTTTACTGTATTTTGTTTTGTTCCCGAAAATCGACAAAATCAAAAGGAGCATGATACACACAAGAATGGTAAACTTTCTACCCCAGACCCTCCCCCTCTTGAAAAATTCCTATGTGCGCTACTGGTTGTGGTCCATGTTTTACTTTTAGCTGGCAAATCTAGCTTTGTTTTCAAATACAACGAAAAGACGTCTTTTTATACGTCGTAAAAAGGTAATTATCAATATATTCCTAATTGCTTGGATACAGGTTTTTGTATTAATGTTCAAATAATTGTAAAATAGAAAAAGTATTAACTATACTCTATTAATGTCGCTTGTAAGACACGGGATTTAGTTACTCGCACGATCGTACGGCTTCAGCGTTACTTGAGTCACTGCAGCTTAAAGGTAAGTAAAGTGTTTTTTTTTCAGGTATAGAAGTTTAAGTTGGCATTACTTTCCAAGATGGCGACCGATTTAACAGCTGTCAAGTTATTTATTCTCAGTTTGATTTGGCAATTCATCGAAACGATCATCAAGCAAGGCGTAGATTCGTCGAATGGGCCCAAAACGAGATTGCCGTTGTTCCCGATTTTCATAAGCGAATTTTGTTTAGCGATAAAGCGCACTTCTGGTTGAATGGCTACGTCAACAAACAAAACTGCCGCATTTGGAGTGAAGCTAATCCACAAGTGTATGTCGAAACACCGTTACATCCAGAAAAATTGACTGTTTGATGCGCTTTATAGGCTGGTGAAATCATTGGCCCGTACTTCTTCAAAAACGATAAAGGCCACAACGTTACAGTCAATAGTGATCGGTATAGAGCCATGATTACTAACTTTTTCATTCCTGAATTGAACAATCATGATGTCCAGGAGCTGTGGTTCCAACAAGACGGCGCAACATGTCACACAGCTCGTGCCACAATCGATTTATTGAAAGACACGTTTGGTGACCGCCTAATTTCACGTTTTGGACCTGTGAATTGGCCTCCAAGATCTTGTGATTTAACACCGCTAGACTATTTTCTGTGGGGCTATGTAAAGTCATTGGTCTATGCGGATAAGCCACAAACGCTTGAACATTTGGAAGACAACATTTGCCGTGTTATTGCCAATATACGGCCACAAATGTTGGGAAAAGTCGTCGAAAATTGGACGTCCAGATTGGACTACATCCGAGCCAGCCGTGGCAGTCATATGCCAGAAATCATATTCAAAGTGTAATGCCACAAGATTTTCTTTCGAATAAAAAAAATTCATGTCAATCGAATAATACATCGTTGTTTTATTGCAATTTAAAGTTCTATACCTCTAAAAAACACCCTTTACTTACCATGCGAATTTCCTTTTCTATTTCAATAATTTTGATTAAAACCTGTATAAAAATGAAATATATTGTTATATAATTGATACCAAATTTTCTTGGGAGTCTTCATGGATGAGTCCCTTTTCTCTCTCTCTCTCTCTCTCTCTTGCCAATAGTTTTCTTTTTCATACATTTGTTGAGGAGTATGACATTTCTATCTTCTGCACAGATATCTGCATTCATATCTCTTCCCCCCACCTCTAAAAAAAATCTGGGTTTTCCGGTGGGAGTTAGTATGGTTTGGTTTAAATGTATATACATATATATATATTAAATAGTAAAATTTTCTGATACATTTTACTATTTTTCATGGAATACTGTGCTAACTTTTAACCAAAAACTTTTTTAGGTGTCTAAAAAGGAGAATTCTCACAGAAGAAGAAATTTTGCAATGATGAATAAATTAGGTTGAACTTAGATCAGAACTATGTGATCTCTCAGATGATAACAATGCTGTGAACAAACATATGAATCTCGTATACTGAAAGGAGAATCAAGTTCAGATGAGAGCGATGAAGAAAAACATGGGAATATTTGAAATGGAAAGACAATTTCGGATCATTCTTTATCATAAAAGTCCCTTGAACACATTCATGACATTGATTTAGTAGTTTAAAATTCTTTGTTTCTGTGAAAACAAGATGCAATATCTAATAAAATTCCTCTAAAAATCAAAATGGATCGCTTAAAATTTAAGTTAGAGATAATTGATGTGTTATCAGCATCTCCATTTACTAACAAAAGTATTTTAACTGATTATGAAGATAACAGAGTGTGTGTTGTAATTCCACTCGCAAAAAGATCGAAGCATTATAATCCACCTGCTATACATGTCACAGTTTTTGTCCTGGCCATTCCAGGATAAAAGGTTTGACATGTACAGCCATTTTTGATGCTTTGATGACATTTCAAGGCGTCACAAGTGCAGATTTGAAAGCTACAAAGCGGTTCGAAAAAATGTTGTGAAAATGCAATGGTTATTTATACTTGTCAAAAACAAAACAAAAGATTTTTACAGTAAATAAATAATGAATTAATAAAAGAGTTGATTACATATCAATAATTTCCTTATTTGTAACTATTTTAGTTGAATTAAGATTGTTCCTTCTATCAACTTAGAGCTAAAAACGGATAACGCGCGTAAAATTTCATAGGTGACTTGTTTCACAGATATCGCCCAACCCGCACGATCGTGCAAGTGCCGTCTATGTTCCGGGGGGAGGGGGGGCAGTGGGAATTTTTCTTTTATTTTTCCCAGTGTCATTGGGGTTCATATAGTATTAATAACCAGAAGAATTTAATATTTAAGGATAAAAATAATTCTGGTCTTTTAAAGGGATAAAGTAAAAAAATCTTTCCTCATTGTGAAAAATATTTTGATCCCACAAAGGAATTATTTAACAACTGAATGTTCAGGATCGTGTCCAATTGAAAGTCACACATTATACCCCTGATTTTGCGATATGAAAGTAAAGCGGGGAAAACACTAGATTTTCGTTAATTGTTTATCTTTTTATTTAATTTTAATGAAGGGAACTACTTATATTTTATGTTTATTTCTTATTTAAATATATAAATATGTTTAAAAACACACATAATATATATACAATCTTAATCACTTTTATTTTTAGTTATTAGTGATAGCCATCTCTTCATCTACTCGACATAAATCTGTAGGAGGTAAGAATTGATGACCCAAGCTATATAGCCATAATAAATCCAATTTATTATTATCCAGTATAATAATCAAAGACAATCTTACTGTAGAGGGAAAATCTAGAGTGATGTATCGTTGCTCAAAATCTTGTGTGAATAAGCGCCTGAAATCCTAACTGCTTAACTTTACTAAAAAGTTATATACCATGAATCCTAACTTCCTTAATTTATTTGAATAGCTGAAGTCCGTTCTATAATTATGCGTCTAAGTTCAGATCCTTACCGTAACCGCACTGCGTTCAGCTTCCTTTCCTCCTTTTTCTTTCTCGATTGCTAAACCTCCTCTATATATATACTAACTAATCTGCATATCAAGATTTCTTCTTGAGAGGGATGGCTGTGAAATAACTCAATTAATGGCCCCCAAAGATTCCCCAACAGGATTAGTAAAAAAACTCCTTAAAGCCCCGTCACATAGTTATATTTTATGCTTTTTTATGTTTATGTTAAGAAATGTTTTTAAACGATGAAAAATTAATGTATTATAAACGTAAATATCTAAATTATTGACCTCTGTTCTCTAATTTTGTATGTATTATCACGGGAATCCAATTGTTTCAAAAATGTTCAACTGTGTGGCATGCTGAGTCATATTGGTAGATTGTTTTGGCACACCACAGCTGAAATTTTGCCGACCCTTGATTTAAATCCTTGCACCATCAAAATTATAAACTGAGGGGCATCTACACTAAAAAGCAAAAAAAATAAAATCTTTTAAAAGTTGTATTATCAAAATTACTTAAAAGTAACGCATGAAAAACATTTCCTAAGACTTCACACTACTATCCAGCTTCACTGGTTATTTCGTGATATTGTAAGACCAGTGGCGCACACAGGAATTTTTCAAGGGGGGGTCCGGGGTCGAAAGTTCACCACTCTTGTATCATGCTCCTTTTGATTTTGTCGATTTTCGGGAACAAAACACAGTAAAAAACTAATTATTGAATAAAGAATTAGCATTAATTAATAAAATTAATCATTAATAACAAATACTTAATTAAATTTTACGTACTATATACTTCGGATTATAATCAATCGGAACAAAATCAAGGGCTTTGGGGGAGGGTAAGGACCCCCAGGACCCCCCACTTGTGTGTGCGCCACTGCGTAAGACTATACATTATTTTTAAATTATTGTTATCTAAGTCCTAGCATTAAGCTCATTAGATTGTATAGAAAAATATTCTTATCATCCCCGCCTTTTGATTTAAAAGGGACTCGACATTTGGTTTTTTACAACAGAAGTAGATTTTTCCCTGACCCTTTCGCACCCTCTAAAGTTGATTTCCTCAAACTTCATTTCTAGTGGATCTCTATTCAACAAAAAGAAATTTACATGTAGGAGTCCAAAAATCTGTAGGTCTAATTACTCAAAAACCAGAATTTTTTTCATTCGTAACATTCCCGTAACCCCTCCCCCCCTTGGGAGTTGAATTTCGCAAAACACGTTCTTAACAGAACCAACGAAAGAAACGCGATAACCAACTTTCGAATGTGCAGGTCTAGCTGTTTAAAAGGGCATTTTTTTAAAAAAATCTATAGCTCCCTCTTATCCGCCTCCCCTACTTGGAAGTGATCCCCGTAAAACCATTTCTTCACGGGTATATGCTCAACGGAAGAAGCGTTTTTGCCGAATTTAAAGTCTTTTAGTCTATAGTTCAAAAACACGGGAATCCCCCCCCCCTATCTATACCGGCTCCGCACCTGGGTATGGATTTCCGCAAAATTGTTCTTAGTGAGTTTCTACTCAATGAAAGAAACAGTATCCGAATTTCAAGTCTGTGAATGTAATAGTTTAAAAATGGGAAATTTTGTCAATAACGCCCCCGCAATCCCCTTTCGGAGTTGATTCTCTCAAAATTTGATCTTAGCTCAGGGCTTCTCAAACGTTCAATATTTGCGACCCAATATTCAATCATAATTTTTATTTCGCCCCGCCCCCTCCATTTAATAGCAATGTATCGAACTTAATAATACTATACTATAGCGCTAAATCTACAATACGACTTTACCTCTAAAGTGCCACCGGCGTATATAAACGTCTCACTCAGCCAATGCGTTAACGCTCAGGAAGTATACATACGTCTTTCCGAAGTACGATCTCTTCTGTGAGCTGCAATCTATAAAATGATTCCGAAGGCTTTGAAATCCAATAAAATGACCTTGACAGTGTTTGCGAAGGATTTATTTATTTTAGAGGATTCGCTTATTTACGAGGTGTGTAAATTAAATAATGAGACTGATTTTTTTTTCACTTGTTTATTCCGATAAACTTACAATTCAACCTTGTCTCCTTCAAAGTAACTGCCTTCTGAAGCCACACAGCGCTGGAGACGTTTCTTCCACTCCTCATAGCACTGGTGGAACTCGGATATGAATGTTTTCCAGTATCCCAAAATGATGTCCCTTGAGGTGATTCTTCAATTTCGGAAAGAGGAAAAAGTCACAAGGACTCAAGTCGGGTGAATAAGGGGGATGAGGAGCAACAGGAATGTTCTTACTGGCCAAGAAACGGTTCACCGAGAAAGGTTTTTCGGAACCATTTTGGCGCAGATCTTTCTCATCTTCAATTCACTGGTCAAAATCTGATGAACGGTGGTGTGATTCAAATTCAACTCTTCCCCAATCATTCTGACTGTCAAGTGACGATCTGAACGCACAAGATCCCGGAATCTAACGACATTTTCAGCGGTTTTTGAAACTGAGAGCCTTCCGCTGCGAGGTTCAACTTCAATTGACTCTCTTCCTTCTGAAAATGCCTTAAACCACCGAAAAACCTGGGCCCTTGACAAAACACTGTCTCCTTAGGCTTGCTGGAGTTTTGCAAATGTTTCCGTTGCGTTGTGTCCAAGTCTGAAGCAAAACTTGATAGCACATCGTTGCTCGTTGTCACTCATTTCGGAACACACAAGAAAAACCTGTTTCACTAAACAAATCACTACAGACAATTAACTTGACTCAGCGACTACAAACTCATACTGATGACGCATCACATGTTTACCTATCTCCCCTCCATGTCTCACTTCCCCAGTGTTGCCAGATCAAACACTACGCTACCAGTCTCATTACTTAATTTACATACCTCGTACTCCGTTTCTAACTCCCCTTCCAATGCACCATACATTCTCGCCTACATGTTAAAAGACGGCATTGGGGCGTTAATGGTGTAATTTTTAATCAACAATTAAGGCTGTTTTCCCTGAAAGTAAGAGAGCTTGAACTAAACGCGAAGCACATTTTCAGACAGAAAAAATGCCTCAATTTCTATGGAAATTTACAATATTATAACTCATACCTTTGTTAACAATATAGTGCTTTTAAAAATGCCAAAATATTCCATGAATACTTTCTTTTTTTTTTGTTTTAATACCTGAAGGCATAGCCCATTTAACATTACGATATATGAGAAAAAACGCGAAACACATTTTATACCAGAAAAAATGAATAAACTTGGTTAAAAACGGGAAGTATAATAAAAAAGTCTGCTCTCTAAAGGATAGTGAAGCCAGAATATCATATTAATGTTTCATTTCTTTCATATCTGTAAAAATGTTCCAAATTCTGGTCCTATTCTTTAACATTAACCGAAGACAGCCTTAAGAGATTAATTATAAACCGTACAAATTAAGTGTTAATTGTTGTAAATAATTTTAAATATGACAAGCCCATGGGGTCACTGGTAATTATTAAACTTTGTTCTTCACTTAGTATTATTAATTTAATTATAAAATACATTGTGCAGTATTATTATATTTATAAGTATATTATATCAGTGTAATTATGTGCTTTATTTTTTATTATGTCAAAATGTAATTTATTTGTTTACATTCAGTTAAATTAATAATTTTTAAAATAATCAATCTTTTGTTTTTTCACCTTTTCAAAATCCTCTCGCCCCCCTCGTAGGACTATCACGCCTCCCTAGGGGGTGTCCCCCCACAGTTTGATCACTACTCAACGCAGAAAAAACGTGCCTGCTAAGTTTCCAAGTCTGTAGGTCTAATAGTTTCAGTGAGTGAATATTAACGTTGCACTATTCAGCTACACGAGGGCTTTTGGTGGCAGGACCTCGTAGTTTTCAGCAATGAACAAGTGATGAGGACGACACCTGAGCTGCCCCCTCCCCTTCCTAACTTCTACACCAACGGGAGACGTTTGAGTCTCGACAGATTTAACGTGCAGCGGCTCCATCTACATGTTGGATCTAATAGTTTCATATATACCGTGAGGAGGAAGTGAATGAATGATTA
The DNA here is from genome assembly GCA_019973935.1 of Trichonephila clavipes. Lineage (NCBI taxonomy): Eukaryota > Metazoa > Arthropoda > Arachnida > Araneae > Nephilidae > Trichonephila > Trichonephila clavipes. The sequence goes on from BMAU01020628.1 coordinate 189,869, forward strand.
AGTAGCTTATCTCCTATATAGAGTTAAATGAATCATTTACAAATTCTTTTGAGGAAAAGGTTTATATATCACGAAAATCCTTAAATTGGAATAAAAATATAGGAATGAAATCGTTTTACTTCTCTCCAATTCATTTTATTTTTAAAATATCTATTATTTTTCCTTTTCCGGGGGAAAAATTGAATAACAGATGATGAAAAATTACAAATAAACACACTTCGGTATTTTTTGTTTTTATTTTCTATTACCGAAAGATTTTAAAAATATTTAGAATTGTTCTAATGAATTTAGGCTATAGTTGTCTAATAAGAAAGAGCAAGGAATGTAAAACTGCAACACAAATTATTTTCAGCATTACGGTACAAGAAACGAAATACGAAACGAATTTTATTCTCGAAAGAATGAATTAATTCAGAAATAAGTGATGCAATGTAAAATACATTGATGTCATTATTTAATGGTAAAATCAGGACATTATATTAGTGGAATTTTTCATCAGAGGGAATATATTCAAATTTAAAATTCTATTCTTTGAGAATAAGTAAAGATAATCCTTACTAATATTATAAACGTGAAAGCTTGAGTGGATGTTTCGTACACTTTTTCACGCAAAAACAACTCAATGGAGATTTTATTGAAACTTTACATTAATACAGCTTATATATCAGAATAACACATAGGCTCTAATTTATAAAGATATTGCGTTAAGTGTCCAAAATAAAACGATAATTGTCAAGTAAGTAGGAAAACATTTTGCCATCTGCAAAAAAGCCCGCGACATGTATATCTATCTTTTATGTGTGAAGCAAAACTCTGCATTTTGTTTTGTCTGCTCCAGCAACTGCGAAAGCTTGAACAGGCGGAGTGTATGTGTGTGAGGCTGATTAAAATTTTAACATAAAATAAATACAACAAAAAGTCATATTAACGTATTACGCTTCCAGATATAGATCATTCACACTATTTTAAGCGTTCATTACACAAAATGTGTAACAATGTCTTACTTTTACTGAGCAGAGATCAGCTTAGGAAGGTGTTTTCAAAAATCGACCCACAAGAGAGCTACGGGGAGTTATAGATAAAAACAAAATCCTTTTTATCAGCTATAGATCTACAGAATTAAAATTTAACAAACAGGGGTTTTCTTTTATTCAGCTGAGATATGCAAAAAGTTTTTTTTTGTTTCATTTGCAATTCACGTAAAAGTAACTCATTAAAAACTTCCTTATCCTTCAATATGTATTGTTTAATTTTTTCAATTCACCCGTACGAAGAACGGGTATAACAGCTAGTTCAAAAATATGTTTTCTAAAAGTCGTTCTAATTTTAGAATCTATCTCGTTTCAATCTTGTTATGATTCGATAAAGGTCAAATGAAGGACGAACTTTATGACTGTTGAGCTTTGGAAATCCAGCAACCAAAATGTATCGCGACAGTTTTCGATCCACGAATGGTTTATTGTTTAAAAGAATGTGAAAATTCGGCAATCAAAGTGCAATTGTGAATCTCTTCCTCCGAGATCGTTCTTGGGGATGTTACAACAAATGGGGAATTGATTGCTAGAAAGGTGCTGACTGATTTTCGATTGAAATTTATAATTGTCATTTTAAAACATCATTTCAAACTGCAACGAAAAGGTGTTTGGTTTTACAGGTTTTGTTTGAGAAATACTAAGCAGGGGATGTACATGTATTGTATGCGATAAGAGCAATCAAATTGCTTAAAGGAAACTTTAATTTGAATTGAATAATCTTTTTTGTGTAGTATAAAACAAGATTTATGTACACGGTAAAATCGAAAAATTTTCATTCTGTTGTCTTATGGTGTGAAAACTTTTCTCTCTATGTCAGAGATGGACAATTTTTTGGTTCGAGGCTCACATTGTGAAGGCGGAGGATGCCGGGTGAGTGAGTGAATGAATATTAACGTCACACTGTTCAGCTACACGAGGGCTTTTGGCGACAGACCACGTAATTTTGAACCATGGTCAAGTGACGTGGACGACACTTGAACTGGCTCCACCCTCTTCTAACTACCACACCACACCAACGGGAGGACGATTGAGCTCTCGACAGGTTTAACGTGCATTGCTGCCCTACACGACGGGGTTTTAGTGATATTGGGCTCTAACTCATGACATGCCTGCCATGATCCGATACCTTGACCACTGGACTACCACCACCCGGAGGATGCTGGAGGTTCGCCCCTTTTTCAAATGTTTGTTTTCATTAGTTAAATTTAAATCTCAAAAAAAGGCATAAACTGTACCCAGTGGGGTGACGGAGAATATTAGCCCCTTGCAAAGTCAGTGTTGGGACCTCAAGCCACTTCTTACAAAGGACTGCAAAGCCCTAATTCTTTGGGGCTCTTAGAATCCTGTCCCCCCCTCAATGAGGGGGTTGTAGGTTACGCCACTGATTATACCATAAAAATCAATAAATAGAAGTTAACTAATCAGCGGTGGTTTTTTATTCAATTTATTTATTGCGCTAATTTCATATCATCTAAAGTTGCAAGCCCATTTAATTTTAGAATCAGTTTACAATGAGACAAATGTACCCTCCACCACACATTTTTTTAATTACTTATTTTTTTTTAATCGGGAGTGGCATTGCTTGCTGAAATTCTCATCACGGCCTATCCATACTTATTCTTTTTTATCTTCATGCAAGAAAAACTTTCTTCACAAACCCAATATAAACATGAAAAATATTTTCCCCACATTTAGTTTTCTGACTGTCTTGGTGGGCCACGAAAACCTCTTTGTTACTGCTGTTACGTAAACGTAATTTAAATGACAATTACACTCCCTGTGCTATCTAGTCCTCCAGATGCCATTCATCAGCTAGACAATGCTGGTCGATACACTACGCGATTTTCCTAATAATATCTTTAAGGATATGACGTACTTCTGTGGCCTGCAACGTCACCTGACCTATCGCTAATATAGCACGTCAGGGACTTGCTTGGAAGCAATTGCAGCCATTCCGGAATACTGGTGAATTAACTGCCCAGTTGCAAAGATTATGACATGATCATCCGCAGGAGGTCACAGGGGACCACTGATTTGATGCAACCCCGTGTTTTGGCTTGTATAGCTGCCAGAGGTGCATTTACATCCTACTGATTTGTATTACTTTCATGCCATATCTTTTTAATAAAACAATATGTTCTGAATTTGTAATCATTAGCTAATCTCCTCACACACTACATACAAGTTAAGTTTCGTGATAGTAGCTCGTTTCCTTCTGGAGGCATATATTTTTATTGTGACGGAGTGTATTTAGAATCCCCTTCCCCCAAAGCTGCACAGGCACTATACATTTACAAACACCCTTGCCTTCTCCGGACTTCAAACCCAGGCTCTACAATACAGTAGTCAGCTCTACAAACCACTGTACTGTCTGAGCGGTAAACTATTGTAGATTGTGGGAGTGATACTTCACCAAGGTTTTTCAAAACTGATTAGCCCTTTAGCGGGCAGTCGTTAATAGGTCTAGCCGCATATTAAAAAATTTTACTCCAAGCGGGTGTTGGTTATTTAGTCAATCCATATGCGTTCATTGAAGCTAAAACGCATAAAAATTAATACGGATGGCAGCACGATACCTTTTTTTATATTCCATGTCCTCTGATGGGTAGTTAAAAACAGTTTTTCTCGGTGTGAATCTACGAATTGTAGTTTGATTACGATAAATAAAATTTCTGATCTTTGATCAAAATTTCGACATGTCTTAAGTATACTTTTCTCTCATCTGAATGAATTAAGCAAATGTGCAATTAAATTAAAGGTTTTATTTAGGTTTCTGGAAAGCTTTTATGTGTGGATAAAGGCTCTATCCACTGCCCATATAGAACAGAAAAAGTACCCATTTCCTTTACTCGAGAGAGAACTCGTGAGAATGTTGCAGATGGAAATAAAAACAAACTTTGTTTACAATATGTGGAACAAGATTCTCGGGTTCGAAAATTTTTCATTACAGCTTTTTCTGCTCGGAGAAAACGTTTGCATATTATTAAGTTCCACAGTAACACAGCTCATCAAATTTGGGAAATATAACTAATTTAAATCCTCAAAAATATTACTCTATTTCAAACTTTTTATACTAAAATTAAATAAAATATAAATTGTGGGTATATACCAATCTCAATGTATATTCTAAGTATTCTATGTATACTCTAAATAAGAATTCTATGTTGTACAATTATTCTATTACTATTTTATTGCACTTTTATTTTGTATTTAATGGTTTGTTATTGAAATAAAAAAAATTATTAGCATAAATGTTAATTTTTCACAAAAAAGTTTATTGTAAAATGATTTATTTTTTCTGTCCTGAAAAGTAAGTTTAACGTCGTAAATACGCAGTGGCTATAACATCTAGTCACCACCCAGGAATAAAACCCCTGATCAGATTTTTCTGTGACTAAATAATGTGTATAGAGGATGAAAATATTACAGTTATCAAATACTTTATCACAGAAAAGTGTATTTTAGCTCTGTGCCCGTTAAAGAGTTAAAGTTCCTCATCACGCTACATTAAATTTTTTAGTCTTGTACATTATTTTTTATTCAATTAATACATTCAAAAGCCTATTATCCTTTCAAAAACTTATTTTGAGCTGGTGGTCATCTGACTCTTTGATTCTAACTATTTTAAAGGATTGTTATACCTAAAATAAGTTTATTAAAACGCATTTTAACAGCATGTATGAACAATTGGAACGTGTATATTGCTCAAAGGCGATTCAGAATTATAAAGAAATTCAGAAATTGATCGTGAGTGAACAAAAAATTCATTTTATTAATAACAATACTTTTCAAATGCACGTAGTCCGGAGGAAGGGTTCGAAATCGCCTCATGAGCTCTAATCGGGAAATTACGATACTATGGCAAATTCTCGGCGTTCCAAACACAACCGTGCCAAACATGTAGATAGGTGCGACAAAATCATCAGCAATGTCCTCAGGGATGCTAAGGCTTTGAGGGGACCTCAAGAAAAGTAATGAAGGCTGGTTAGATGTGAATAAGGTACCAGCCAAGATATAGGCCACCACACCCGATCCACAATTGTCCAAATGTCATATTTAAATATTGACGAAGACCATAACTGAAATGGGTGGGGTGCCTATCATGCTAAAACCATATTTCATGGCTGTTGCTCCTCGAAGACCCCAAAGTTTGAATTCAACTACTAAAGTTTAGATGTATCAAGCCATCTTCCGGTAGAAATGTTGCCCCACCCCCTAAAAAGACAGAAGTTATTGGTAAATTACAATTAATTACGATCTAATTTAATCTGATTTCAGGCATTTTATAATCTGACATACGTATATTTTTAATGAGCTAGTTATAAAAATTCAGTTGCTTATTACACAATCTTTATAAAACCTATAAAGATTTGCCTACCTGTTGGAATCATTGGGGCAGAAATTCATCAGAATTTATCTTCCTAGTCACAAACTATAAACTACAAACTAATAGCTTAATAAATTAACTAAAAACTAAATTGTCAACTAAACTAACCTAATTTAACTAATTTAAGCATAGCAATTTAACAAGATAAAAATATAGTTATTGTTTTATTTATTTTATGTCAATATTTAGTCTCTACAAAAAAATACAAGTTTGTTTTCCTACACATATATAATTCAAACTCAGTGGCGCAACAGACGATGAGGACCAGGGCCTACTATGCCCATCCCAGTATACGTGACCATTGGGTGCTGAGGTGCATGAGCAGATGCCCCGATCAGGTGGTCAGTCTGAAGCGAGACCCCCAATGTTTAAGTCCCGAAGCAAGCTTTGTACTCATTTATCGACCCACTGCAGTAGGAATGAAAGGTTGAGTCGACCTTTGCTTCGCTCGAGAACAGAATGCGGACTTGTGGAATACTATTAAAATTATTGTTAGAATATCTCGATTTTATGTTCTAAAAATTAAAGGATAACTTATAGTTAATTATCGTCTAGTATGATATGAATAGTTCGTATTTAGGGAAATAAATATTACATATATTTACAAGGAAAAAGGAATGAATAGGTACATTAAGATATTTATGAGAGCTCAATTAATTAAAAATAAGACTAAACACTGTAAAAAAAGTAATAATAATAACTATACTGTTGCTGTATATAGATACTATATGCAACAAAGTCATATTTACAGAAAACATATACTTGGAAGAGGGACGTTAGTTTGCCTCCAAATTCAATAACAATAAGCAAAGTATAAAAATGAAAAAGTAGGAAATTACGGTAATACCCCGAAAATTTACGCGATATTTGTGGGTCCTGTGTTATATCCGCGTAAGTCTGGGTATGATTCCGCACATAAATACTTAGAAATTATTTTTTATAGTGGCTGCAGACGAAAAAAATAATAATTTAGAGAAAAAAGATTTCTTAGAATTTTAGATCAGCGTTTCTCAAACTTTAGTGGGGGCGTGATAACTCTACAAGGGGGGGGGGGCGAGCATATTGAAAAGCCAAAAAAAAAGATTATTTTTTTTAAAAAAAAATTACTAATTTACTAAAAGTAAACAAACAAAAAATACATTCTGGCATAATAAAAAAATAGAGTACACATTTACACTGATATAATACTCTTATAAAAGTATCAGGACTACATAATGTATTTCATTATTAATTTAACGATACTAAGTAATAATTACCACCATGGTTGTGTCACTATATACAAAAATTAATACTTATCTTGATAATTTGTGCGGTTTATAATGAATCCCTTAACTGCCGATTAAAAGTTATGCTGTTCGCTCCCCAATGCCACCCTTTTCCACGTGGGCGTGCTTATATGATGCATTGGGGGGGGGTGAGGAATAAAAATAAGTAAAATATAAGTACATCCTTCGCTAACACTGTCCTTTTCTTCTACTCCAAAGCCTGCGGAATATTAGAAATGCACAGAAAAGATCGTACTTTGACAGACGTATATATATATACGCCAGAGGAAAATAACGTTTTAACTGAGCGAGACGTTTATATACGCTGGTGGCACTTAAGAGGTTAAAGTCGTATCGTAGTTTTATTATCAAAAAGTATCGTATTATTGAATTCAATAAATTGTTATTGTATGAAGGGGGCGTGGTGAAAATTATGATTGAATATTGGGTCGCAAGTATTGAAAGTTTGAGAACCACTGTCTTAGATAACGCATAGACAAAATCGCGAACAGAAATTATTTTTGTGTAGAAAGATTCACAAAACCTAACTAAAGCAGTCTGCCGGCACAAATATTTTTTTCCACCCGCAAAATTTCCTCGTAGCAGCCTAGTAATTTTTTTATTCCTTGTTTTGTTGAAGAAATACCCTCATTTTTGGAGTCTATATTTTATAAAATGAGTAACTTTTTTTCAATTAAACTGAGGCCTTCTATCAAATTCTCAATCGTCATTCAATCTTCTGTTTGAACTGGGTCTAAAAACTTAAGCTCTTCGATGGCTTGCTGTACTCATGTTTTTGTATAAGCTGATCAATCATCAGCTCCTTATTGTGGGAAACCAGCAGTTCTTGAATGTTATCACTATCCTAAATTTATTTTCCTGGCAAGATCAACAACTTCTTCAATCATATTATCAATTTTGCCAAATTTTTTTTCTTTAACAAAAGACAAATCGATGAGATTTGAAAATTGCGTAACTGCAGGTTCACATAAGATGGAATAGCGTGAGTCGAGGTATTACTGTATTTCAGACTTAAATTATTCTTATTAATTATTCTTATTTTAGCAAAAAGAATTTATATATATATATCTGAGATATATATGTAACGTATCGTAGTAGCGTGGCCGATATTGGTTGTTGTCGTATCTGATTTATTGAAGACATCTTCAGAATAAATTTTCCTCCTTTATTATGAAGCTCACATCACACACACAGCAGATTAAAGCACAATTGCGGTACATTTTCCCATCTATTTGTTAAAAACCACGAAAACAGACACGTATAACAGAAGCGACATCTTGACGGACACAACACAAAGATACAGAAAGCTGCAGTTACTTACATTCATACATGATGAAGGAAAGCAGACAAAAAAGAGCGGTTACACCAGATTTTTGCTTTTATATCAACAGTAGTTATTACTTAATAATAGCTCTGATTGGCTAGAATGGGTGGGGCAGAGATTTCGGACTAGCCGTTTACGATTAAGATTACAATGTTAATTTTAAATCAAAGAGTTAAAGTTATTTTAAATATTAGTACAAAGAGTTAATTAAAAGGATACTAGAGGGAATTATTACACACACACACATATATATATATATTATACTTTGTATATATAAAGTGTAAATCGTCGGAATATAGGAGCACCCAAAAAGTTTGAGATCTGGGCCAGGATATAAAACCCACTAAATCTAAATAGTAAAAGATTATGTAATAGATCGGGAATACGGAATTTACGAATATTGAAACATTTCCATCAAATTAACCTTAATCCTAAAGTAACAATAAATGAAATGAATACATTGATGATAATAAAATGGTACATAATTGTGATTTGTCAGAAGAGATAGCTGCTTTACGAAGCATATGTTTAAAGCGTATAACTAAATTATATTAATTAAAGTGTTGGATTTTTTTTATTTCCCGCTAGATTCCTGTAGATTTTATTGAAAGACTACCTTCAGTATATAGGTAGTGAAACATATGGGGAGAGCTGCATCCCTAACAGAACCACAAGGGTAGTAAACAGTGGCGTAACGAAGAATATTATGGCCCCCAAGCAAAGTCAGGTTTTCTGCCTCAAGCTGGATCTTGCAAGGGATTGCAATACCATAACATTAGGCTTTGGGCCCCTAGAATTTTGTCCACCACGATGCGGGAGTTGTAGAGAGTATGTTACGCCACCGGTAATAAAGATCAATTTTTAATGAAGTCTTGGAAATTGTCCCACATGAAATATAGTCTTATTATCTACAAACAAGAGATAACATTCAACAATCACATTCGAAAAACACATATACAGTAGGAAAATCACACAATGAAAGGACACATGAGCATCCGAGATTGAAAATTATAAAATGGATGCTGCAGTATTATAAACATTACTGACTTAGGACAGCTAATATATAAAATAATTTATATAAAAGTAGGGTTGAACATGTTTTTTGGCCAGCCAACCTTCCCCCTTTATGTAAATAATACTGAGCAAAAACCTATTGAAAATAATGGATAGGAATATCTAAATCCATTACAAAATAGAGGTAACTTACCTAAAAATTGCACTTAAAAATGCAGAGCCCGCGCTAAATCTGAGTGCAATAAATAAGTTATTGCCATATTCTGGACCCTAATACAGATTTAAATCATGTGAATGGCTGAAATGTAGCATTTAGCAAAAGTGTAAAAAGAATGAAAATAAAAATTAATAAGAGAGTTATAAATTACCATATGTTTAGTAACACTAGAGTATATATGAGTAAAATAATAATAAGTAATTTTATCTAGAATTAGAATATGGAGGTAACTATAACTATGAAATATGTAAGTTTATAGTAATAAACTATTATCAATCTCAGAATTTTTAATCCATACTATTTTGAATAGCTTTATTCATGTAACTATTAATAAAATTAATTGGGCATTTCTGATTTAAGCAATATTTAGTAAAATATTTATAGTTATTTATTATTTCTAATTTTTTGACACCAGAAATTTATTGCGTTGTATATAATTAATAACAATATTTCTGAATATAGAAACATGTACATTACTCTCCCAATGAGGAACGTTTATAATATTGAAATTAAAATCTTCTCTTTTATCATAAATATTATAAACTATTACATTATCTTTTAATTTGATATGTATGTCAAGAAAATTTGCTTCATTGTTGTTACTATTTGTCTGTATTAAATTAAGATATTGTGGATAAAAATTAATGTTAGGTATAAAATTGACTTGTTTGCCAAAAATTATTATGTCATCTATATAACGATAAATATTATATATATAGAGAGAGTGACCTATGTATATATATATATATATATATATATAGAGAGAGAGAGAGAGAGAGAGGTCTATTAAATAATATCAGACAATATGCAAACAAAATATTAGTAATAAACAGTACCACCAAACACACAATATACAATATTGTTACGTTTACATGTAATCATGAAGCATAGGTCTTCACCGCCATTCATACATGTGAGTTATATACAACGAAGCATTCTCATCTTATGTGAAATATCGCCCTTCTGTGAACAGTGCAGAAGCAATAAATATGGTCTCGCCTTTTCCTTCTGAAAATACCCAAGAGCAAATAAAATCCATTGTGAAAAATCATCTGACTTCAATTGGCAAACATGGTGTCTCTATGGCATGGATAGATCTGCTTCTCGTTCACTATCCTCCATATCCATATGATAGAATGTGGAAAACCTACCCGGTGGCCGATTGCTTGTAACTCGTTGAGTTATCTGCACGACAAAGTCCAATTTCCTCGATTTTAGAGGACCGTCTCGTATTCAATAGTAGACCTTTGGCAGCGAATCAGTCTCGCATAACCTCTTGTGCAGTCGTGCAAATACTGTATGGTTGGGAGTAAGCCTCACCAAGTACAGCTTCTGGTACACATACACAGAGAATCGCCCTTTGCAGTTAGAGGCTCCGTTTTAGAGTTGCATATCGGTTCAGTCTGCGTTTGTGTGTTGTCGGCAATTTTGTTATTCCACGATTCGGGATGACTGTTTCTTGCGAGGACTTCCAGCAGTCTCGCAGCCGTACAACGTCATCTAAACCGTTTTCTTTTCTTACTGAAGAGAGATAAAAAAAAATTCCCTCTCAACACAAGTATCACACGGTGCTTACAAAAAAATAAGTAAAGCAAACAAAATAAGACGAATAATAAAAGGATAAATAAAAAAGTAAAAGTTATAAAATAAATGAAATTACAAAATCAAACAATTAAATTACGGTGTCAAACAAGTAGATACTAAACAAGTAATACAAAAAAAAAGTTAAGTCTCAATTCCTACTTACATCAACAAAGAAAAATTTTATATATATATATGTTAGCTATACTTTTTATTAAATAGTTACAATTAATATAAATATGTATATACATAGCACAGAATCACAACATTAAGTGGTAATTCATTTTAATTAATTATCATTTAAGCATTGTATTGTCATCCAAAACAATCGTGTATGTAAAATTTCACTTCAACTGAATGCTTTAAAACGTGAGAAAAAAATCTTTTAAAATTTTGACCCAAGTCGCTCAAAATGAAACCGACGTGGCTGTATTTGTAATTCTTTAAATAATTAGTTTCAGTCAATTAATTTTAATTAATTATAATTAAGTAATCGTATTTTTACCTAAAACAATAGTGTATAGAAAATTGCAGCTCAAACAAGCGCTTTAAAATGTGAGAAAAAAAAACCTTTTCATGTTTTGACACAAGTCGCCAAAAATGATACCAACGTGGTTGAATTTGTAATTCTTTGAATAATTAGTTTTAATCAATTAATTTTATTAATTATATATAAATTACTATACTATCATCCAAAATAATGATGTATGTAAAATTTCAGTTCAATTGAGCGCTTTAAAATGTATTTTATTAACGATTGAAAACTCCACGAAGATAAATAAATAAATATAGAGAGTGTGATCTAATAGTAGGAATTGAATTAAACAATTAAGTAACAAAACCAAGGCAGAGAAGTAACTTAAGCAAAACAATGATGTTATAAAATCAGAACAATGAAAATATAAAAAAATTAAATCAATGAAGCTACAAAATAATGCGAAAGTAGATTTACTTGAAATAAGTTGAATAAAATTAGGAGACCAGTTGAATTTAAGAGCATGCAGTTGAACCTTCAAGCATTTTCTTTCTTTAATTTTGAACTAAACAGGATAAAATATTCAACACTTTGCTCACCACCAACGTTGCAGTCACAAAGTTTAGAAAGGGCACAGGTTGAATCTGTTAAAGCACACTTTAAAATTATGACCATAAGGAAATGTATGATTTTAAAATTTGTAAAAAGACATCTATAGCTTATATAAAGAGGAAGTCTTCCGTCACTGAAGGGATATATGATACCGATTGACCTTTAAGCAACTTTACAGAGGGAATACTCTCTATATACTATTCAATTTAATTTTTCTTTAAATTTTATATTTCAATTCCTACAATTGGCTCACACTCTCTACATATTTATTTATCTTGGTGGAATTTTCAATCGTTAATAAAATACACTTTAAAGCACTCAACTGAGCTGAAATTTTATATACATGATTATTTTGGGTGACAATACAATGATTTAAATTAATTAATAAAAATTAATTGATTAAAACTAATTATTCTAAGAATTACAAATACAGCCACAATGGCATCATTTTTGGCGACTTAGCGACCATTTTGGTGACTTGTGTTAAAACATGAAAAGGTTTTTTTTCTCTCTCATTATAAAACGCTCTTTTGAGCTGAAATTTTCTATACACTATTGTTTAGGGTAAAAAATACGATAATTTAATTATAATTTACTGACCGAAGCTAATTATTTAAAGAATTATAGATACAGTCGTGTTGGCTTCATTTTATTCCGACTTGGGTCAAAACTATACAAGCGTATTAAAGCATTCTGTTGAACTTTTCTATACACTATTGTTTAGGGTAAAAAATACGATAATTTAATTATAATTTACTGACCGAAGCTAATTATTTAAAGAATTATAGATACAGTCGTGTTGGCTTTATTTTATTCCGACTTGGGTCAAAACTATACAAGATTTTTTTTTCTCCCGTATTAAAGCATTCTGTTGAACTGAAATTTTATATACACGATTGTTTTGGATGACAATACGATCTTCTATAATGAATAAAAATTAATTACCACTTAATGTTGCGATTCTGTCATATGTAAATACATATTTATAATAATTGTAACTATTTAATAAAAAGTAGCTAAAATAAAAATTTTCTTTGTTGATATAAGTAGGAATTGACTTAATTTTTTTTTTACATTACTTGTGTGTGTGTGTGTGTGTTTTATATTACTTTGAATAAGCGAGAGTTTTAAAAACAATACTTCTGTATTTAGATGTTTGATGTAAGGGAATAAAAATAAAGCTTAAATCTTCCATTGTTAAAAAGAATTTAGCGATTAGCATAAACTGCAATTTTTGCAAGAAGAATTTTGGAAAATTGTTTCACTTTCTCTGAAAACCTTTGTGATCTTTTTTCCCGCTCTCTTAGAAAAATTTCTATTAGTAAATATTTGGTTTGCTCTTTCCGGTACCGTTCAATATGTGTAGGAAAATACAAGCTGTAACTTCTTTGAGGCAGATTGCAAAAGATTTCGGTTCTAATTTTCTGAAACCTTTTGTAACTGGATACGGTACATCTCATCAAAATTTCAAGTTGAGCTTTATTTTGGTGTTGTTGTTGTTATTGTTTCTGTTGCCACTTGTCTGACAGTATAAGATCAAAGCCCATGACAAAGGGGTGGAGATGTGCGCCTGTCGTTAGCCGTAACTTTGAGCACCATACAAGTGACAGAACGATTTAACTCGGTTTTACCCCCCAACTTTGAGTGTGAACACCTAGCTATAAAATTTCAAAGCAATCAATAAATATATATGGACAATGGACAAATTTATGTGTCGTCCATCCGGTATAATGTTTAATGACGCTGACTGCAGTGCCGTAGGGTCTGGGCTCAAATCCCGGAGGAGGCATGGATGTTTGTAAATCTATAATCAATTTGCAGCGTGGGGTTGGAGAGTAGGAGACTTCTGACCACCCTCAGGTGTGCTCCCTCTAAAATGGGGCAGAACCGAGCCAATTCGTACTTTCACCAATTCAACTGAGCTTACTGTCTGTTTTATGATTCTTTTATGCAATCGTTCGCACCAATGCTCATGACGAAAAATAGAGTGGGTGGTCTTTTGTTATCAATGATGGTGTGGTTGAAAACATGAATAAGAAAAGTCGTGAAAACAGACGGTTCACAATATGATTACTTTGTGCTGAGTTTTCCCAAAGAGTTGTTCAGCAATGGCTCTCTTTACTGGCGGCATCTTTCTTTGAAGAGGGTATAGACAAGATGTGGTTCCCCGATGTGAGTGTTGTCTGAACAATAGTGTAGAACAGTGCTTCTCGAGCTTTCAATATTGGCGACCCAATATTCAATCATAATTTTCATCGCACCCCCTCCATACAGTGATTAACAGTGCATTTAATTCAATAATACTATACTTCGACGCTAAAGCTGCAGTATGATTTTAATCTCTTAAACGCCACTGACATATATATACGTCTCACTCAACCGGTGCGTTAAATGACAGGACGTATATACACGTCTTTCCGAAGTACAAACTTTTCTGTTCACTGTTAACCATAAAATGATTCCGAAGGCTTTGGAATGCAAAAAAAGAACCTTGAGAGTGTTTGCGAAGTATTTATTTATATCAGAGGATTTCCTTATTTGTTCCTATCTCCCCCCCCAATATATTACATACCCGCGTCTACATGGAAAAGGGAGGCATTAAGGAGCGAATCGCGTAACTTTCAATCGGCAGTTAAGGGGTTAATTATAAACCGTACAAATTATCAAGATAAGTGTTAATTTTTGTACTTAATATTATATGTGACAACCCCATGGGGTCGCTGATAATTATTAAATTTGTTCTTAACTTAATATTGTCAAATTAATTATAAAATACATTGTGCAGAACTGATACATTTACAAATGTATTATATTAGTGTAAATGTTAATTTTATTTTTTATTATGTCAGAATGTATTTTGTGTTTACTTTTAGTAATTTAATAATTTTCTAAAAATAATTTGTTTTCGACTTTTTATTATGCTCGCGTCCCCCTCGTACAGTTATCCCACCCCCTAGGGGGCGCGCTCCACAGTTTGAGAAATGCTGGTGCAGAAAATTAGTTTCCTACATGATCTTTCATGTCTAAATAAATTTTGTTTTGAAAAAGATTTTTATGCGAGTTTTTCTAAAAGTGTGCTTAAGTTTCCGGACACAGCTCGAACATAGCACAGATATATTTTTTTTAATTAATTTTATTACTTTGAGTAATTTAGTCATAATTTTTCACATTTTAAGCTCTTAAGGGGTGTTGGAAAGCTGAAATCTTATTTTTTTGACAATTTGAGATTTTTACATTTTCAAACTGTATAGATTTTAACCTTTCTAAAAATACCTTACTTTAACCTCTAGGGTATTTAGAAGCCCTTAAAACGTATTTTTAAATAATCATTGAATTTGGGCCACGCCCATTTTAATGGCGAAAATTGTAAACAAATTACTTTTTTTTTGCTTAAAAGTGTAACGATTGATATAAACCAAAACATGTATCTTTTATTTTAAATTGAGCCTTTTATTTTTTTTTATTTCCTAGTCGATTAGAAGTCTCACTGTATACATTAAAATCAATTTATCTCAAAATATAAATTTTAATGGGCGATGTACCTTTTCTGAGAAACTACTGTTCACAGGTATGTTAATTTTTTATGAATTATTTATAATGATGTCTAATGTATACTAAAATGAGCTTTTTTTTAAAACACTCAAAAATTTAATTTTTACAAATTTTTTAAGTAAAAAATGAGTCAAATTTCGCAATGTTCGATAAAATATTTAATAATTTATTAAAAAATTCAAAATTAGCTAAAAGCTCATTTTAGTATAATGAGAGAGGTGTACTTTAACAGTATGAAAAATTACAAGCATGTACATAAAACAGATTTTGAGAAAAGTTACATCGAAAACAGACAATTAAAAATCGACAATTTAACATTGTCAGGATAGAGAAAGAGAGAGGTTTCCAACTCCCCTTAAATCTCTTCATTTTTTCAAAATCTAAATGTTGAACACCTTCAATTGTTGAACATCTTCAATTCACAAAGTTTTTGTTTGTTTTTCTAATCAACAAAAATATACAGTAGGACCTAACAATTTTTTCGTTAAGATTACACAGTAGCCTTTTTTTTAAAAAAAAAAAAAAATTGGAGATAGTAATAGTAAAAATAATTTATTTTTTATGTTTAGATTGCATTGTTAAGCTGATTCTGTAGGTAAAAAATCAGTTTGACCAGCCATTATTTTACAATTTTAAAAAAATTGGAATTTTTGAAGTTTTTCAAATTCTTATAAAATACTCAATTTTTAAAATTTTTTACTAATTTTAAGTTATTTATGTTTCTTAGGTTATTGAAAACAAAATTAGTATTGAATTTAAAACCTATTCCATGTTGATTTTTAATAATTATTTTTCTATAAAAACCTGGGAAAAACACGAAAGTTTTTAAAATATCAACTTTAGCATTTTTTAGAAAAATAACTAGAGAGATTCCAGCCCTATATATATGTACCAGGTGTATGCATATTAAATGAGATGATTACTAACAGATGTCGCCACGCATATATGCAAACAATACGAAACCGTGATACGTGATTTTTTTTACAGTTTGTCCTTTGGTACTCATGTTTAGTTTACATTTGGACGAGTTTCAGCGTGTAATGTATTTTTTTTTACTGTGTTGAAATCGTCGAATTTTATGCCTTCCGACCACTATTTGTGGACAGCATTAATTTTTTGTTACCATCTGAAGAAAAATGCTGCCGGATAACATCAAATGCTTGTAGATGCATACGGTGACAATGCTCTGAGCCGTGCGCAGTGCTACAGGTGGTTTGAAAAGTTTCAAAATGGTGAATTCGATGTGAGAAACGAGGAGCGTGGCAGATCAGCAAAAAAATTTGAAGATGGTGAATTGCAAGCATTAGTAGATGAACATGATAACCAAACGCAAGAATATCTTGCAGAACAATTGAATGTTGACCAGAGCACTGTTTCCGGTAGTCTCAAAGCAATGGGCAAGATAATAAAGGGCGGTAGATGAGTACAACACGAGCTAACGGACCGTCAACAGGAAAACCAAAAATTCGTACGCGAAATGTTGCTTGCCTACTACAAACGCATGTCATATCTCCATCGTATTGTGACTGGCGAGGAAAAATGGATTTATTTTGGGAATCCCAAGCGGAATCGATCATATGTTGACCCCGGACAGCCGTCCAAATCGACCGCAAGGCCGAATCGCTTCGGCAACAAGACAATGCTGTGTATTTTCTGGGATCAGGAGGGACCAATCTATTATGAGCTTCTCAAACCCAGCGAAACCGTTAATACTGATCGCTACAAGCAACAATTACTTAATTTGAACGATGCTATACTCGAAAAACGCGAGCAATACAAGAAACGGCAGCACAAAGTGATTTTCCTTGATGACAACGCACCTAGCCACCGTGCTAAACTGACCAAGGACATCGTTAAGACGTTCTGCATGCGGCTTTTTTTGCCAGACTTGGCTCCTTCTGATTACCACCTATCTGCATCATTGGGACACACATTGGCTGACCAGCGCTTCACTTCTTACGAAAACGTCAAATATTGGCTTGATGACTGGCTGGCCTCGAAAAACCCATTTTTTTTCTTCGTGGTATTCACAAATTGCCCGAAAGAAGGGGGAAATGTGTAGCTAGCGATAGATATTATTTCGAATAAAGAAATATTAACAGTTTTCACAAATTTATTGTATTTTTTTAAAACAATCGTCTGATTTCATTTGCATACACCTGGTCTAAATACATACTAACTTTTATAGAACATACGTTTGGGAGTTTATACAAGAAAATTTAAGGTTCTATCTTGAACAGAAAAAAAAAGCCTTAGAGTCCAAACAAAATAAATTTTTTACACTTCCCATTTGGAAATTTTGCATTAAGCAACTACACAAAGAACATCCATGGTTAGAAATTACATACTTCTTATTCAACAGCTAAAAGTACTATTAGCAAATTAATAAGCACCAGTTAATGGAAATTTTAAAATACTTACTAATAGACTTTTGACAATCTTTCTGATTCTTGATTCGCAAAAATTCTTTTTCGACTCTATGCAGAGAAGAAGTAAATGTAAAGAATGTAAATGTATAGAGAAGTAAATGTACAACTTACTGCATGAGGTATATGTTTTCTTCACAGTTTGCAGACAATGTAAAGCATTAAAAAATGTAACAGTTTTGTGATAGGAGTTTCATTATCAGTATATCTCTTTCGATTGATTATAATTCTATGTATGTGTCGCAAGAAAATGATGAAACTAGGAATCTCATCAAATCCCTAAGGGAGAGGATCACTTGACAGGAGATGTTAATGTTACGACTCTTCAACGTCATTTCCCTGATGAAAGTAAGGGATTTGAACGAATCCCTGATCTGTTTCAGTAAAATGATGAAATAATACTGTCAAGAGTTTAAAAATGTTTATTTAACAAATAAGGAGCATTATTAAACGTAGAAGTAAATAACACAACAATAGTCAATGAAATACAAATCATATATTCGAAACTAATTCACAAATAATTAGAAAATTAGGCTGGTATTTTTTGACGTATAACAACTTTCCTCTCGGTTGTTTACGCACTAAAATATCAATCGCTATGTTAATCCTATGGTGCCATTTTTTTAAAGACATGGAGTTGATATTTAGGGGATCGATAGTACTACTTGTATGGTTAGGAAGTACAAGGACTCGACCCCCAGGTGTCCCCCCCCCTGGACAGCATTTTGCCAATGCAAATCCTGACTAGTTCATTTCATCATTTCACTGAAAGAGTTCAGGGATTTGATAAAACCACTAACTTTCATCACGGAAATGACCTTGAAGAGACATTATTTTAACATCTACTGTCAAGTGATCATCCCCCTTAAGGATTTGATGAAATTCCTAATTTCGCCATTTCCCTGCTACATCTCTATTCTTTGGTTATAACAAATCAACAATTTATTCTATTTCAGTTGCACATGTAGCCAGTCCTTTATCGAATATAACACAATCGTTAAAATCTTAAAATATCGCCCATATCGGGGTAGTGGATTGCGATAAGAACAGGATTTCCTGTCGTATTCAAAACTCACACGATAGGTTACTCTCATAAACTCATTTTCACCTTTAAAGCCTAATAATGGTCTGCACCTTTTCCCTTTGAAATTTGCTGCAACAAGAATAGTCTGCACCGGATAAAAAAAACACACTGTCATTTTTATGAAAATTCCATTTTTTTCTAATACAAACTAATAAAAAAAATTTCAGCTGTTGAAATAATTCGTTAATTTGGGGTTTTTTATTCGTTAAATAAGGGTTTTTACCTTCCATTCAATCGGGGAAAGAGAAAAATCGTTAAATAGGAGTCCGACTGTATAGCAAGGGGGGGGGGAACACATTTTCAGCGTTTTTAATACAAAAACCTGGAATCAAATTTCCAAAAACAGAGGCATTAGCATAACTTTCAGGACGTTTCGTATTTGAACAACCTCACCAGCTTAAAAATTTTAAAGAAAGAGAAAAATTATATGAATAAGTATTATATATATATATATATATATTGTAAATCATAAATATATCAATGCACCGAAGTTTTAAATGAAATCCTGAGAATATTTGTCATCAAATATTCAATCCAACATTTTTCCCTTTTACAAAAATAATAATTCGAAACGAGTGCCGAAAATGAAATCCCTTTTCTCGAAATCCCCGGGAAACTTCAAAGAGGTAATGGGACCGAAACTTCCGTTTTGTTGATTTTTCTGCAATATCAATAGATGGCGCTGCTGTGAATTGAGTTGAGAGAATGAAAAGAAATGGATTCTTATTAATGGCGATCAGACTTCGTGAAAACTCCGGAGTGAATAGAACGTCAGTTTTCGGTTCGAAGCGTGTCAGACCATTTCTTCCCGCTTCCTTTTCATCAGCAAACGATGTTTTTCGAAGAACTTCCCGCGCCTTGAGCAATTTTCCAGACGCCGCGCATGCTTCTTTTCAAAATTTTAAATAATTCATTAAAAATGATAAATTTAACCGTTGAAACCTTGTTTTGTAGATTAAATTATAATAGTTATATTTAAATGTGCGAATTTAGAAATATTCTGATCTGATTTATAGTGAAACAGTACAATTGGTTTTAATTCCTTTTTAAAAATATTTTGGTTAGTGCATGGTTTAAATTCCAATTAAATGATGTAAAAGACTAATCTATAAACAGGTTTTAAAAAGAAAATATATTATTATTATTCCAAAGGAAAAAAATTTCTCGTACAAAATATTTTGAAGAAATCGTTTGCTTTTTCGTAGAAGCTTATTAAATATATTAAATTTAAGAAAAAGGAAATTATTTAATTATTTTTTCTTTCGAAACGTAAACGTTTTTCTTTCATTTTCATTGTGTTTGAGAAAATAAAAGATGAACGTAATTTAATTATTGGCTTTTGAAAACAAATGCATTCCTTTTCGTAAAGATATGAATTTTAAATTTAAAGTGGTACATCTGAAACGTTTTGTTGTTGTTGTTAAACGTAATTTCAGTGATATAATTAAATTGTTTATAGGCTTAAGAAAATCCCTTAAACTTCAAAAAACATATATGCAATAATTATGGTAATAAAGCACTCTTTTTTAAGGAAAATAATCGGATATTTATATTTAACTGTACGTAGGGATCAAAAAACTCTTTTACTGTGAATTTTTTCAAAAACTTAACTGTCAAAATTTTTATTATTTTATAGTTTTACATATCATTGAATTGTATATACATATATATATATATATATATATATATATATATATATATATATATATACAGTCCAACCTCTATATTGCGAATTTTTCTAAATAGCGAACTTTATCCTGGAAACTTCAACATTTCACGATGTTCTTCGTAAAATAAATTTTCTATTGCGAAGTGCATTTTCTATGAAACGAAATTTTCTTTTGTGATTCTATTTTTGTTCTTCCTTTATTTAAAGTATTTCTAAAAAAATTCAAGTTATTCTCTCTTTAACAGATTTTATGGTGGTCATAAATTTTAATCTGGCTTTATCAGATCTTAACTCGTTGAGAGCAATAGAGTTCTGGACGTTTCATCCAAGAAGTGCAACCTGTAACCCCCATTGCCCAGTTCACTAGAAACATCTTCGATATACTCTTTCACCCTCTGGGGAGTTGTCCCGTGTCCCCGTGTTCTAATTATAAAATAATGTATGTTTAATATTACTTTTATGCTTTAAATTATAAGATGTCCTCAGAATACATTAATTTTAGTATAAAATTATTTTTTTTAATATTGAAAATACAGTGAATTATTCAACATTTTTTTTTTCCTTGCAGTTTTTCTTTCTTTCTACTTTAATGGGTAAGATATATAAAATAAATATATATTAATTCAAAGAAAGATGTGAATAATTATTTTTTTTAATATATAGAGTTTATGAATTCAAAATTTGTTTTGTGTGGTTTAGAAAGCATATTAAAAGAGATGAACCTCTATATAACGAACTTTCCATAAGACGAGCTTTTTTCCGGGATTTAGCGACTTCGTTATATAGAGGTACGACTGTTTATATATATAAATCGGTCGCGATACTTAATACTTTCTGTCGAATTAGTTTTTGGTTAGTGTATTAATAAAAAAAAACCTAACCTGAACAAAATAAAATAAAAAAATCGTTTGAAATATAACCCCTGAAACATGGTTGATGTAGTAGAAATTTAATGCTCAGTGGTTAATTGTGCTCGCCAAGTTATCATCGCCGCGAACTTGGAGTCAATGTTGCTTTTGTTGAGTCATAAGTTCGAATCCTGATGCGATTAGAGACTCGCTCGTTTATGAAAGTTAAATATGTCAATGCAAAATATTCACGTTTGGATAGTGTGGAAGTTTGGAGAGTGGAGTGCCTGCCCAGGTGTCGCCCTTAACACTATGCCTCTGTTGAAACTTACGAGGTTCCTCATCAATAGTTTTCGAATAGCTTCTAGTTTGACCTTATTTTATTTTCCGCCGCACTATAGAGCAAAACGAGGTGACTCTTAATTTTGAACCGCGGTCAAGTGACGAGGATGACATCTGAGCTGTCACTAATCTCCTAACTTCAACAACACACCAATGGGAGGATGTTTGATCCTCGGTGTGTAGCGGCCCCTCTACAAGGCGGATCTTTAGTGACACCACTGAGGGCCAGTGGCGCACACAAGGGGGTCCTGAGGGTCCGGACCCCCAAAGCCCTTGATTTTTTTCCGCATGATTATAATTATATGCATATAGTACGTAAAATTTAATTAAATATTTGCTATTAATGATTAATTTTATTAATTAATGCTAATTATTTATTCAATAAATAGTTTTTTACTGTGCTTTGTTCCCGAAAATCGACAAAATCAAAAGGAGCATGATACAAGAATGGTGAACTTTCAACCCCGGACCCCCCCTTTGGAAAATTCCTGTGTGCGCTACTGCCGGGGGCTATGGGTTCTTTTTTCCTTAAAGCAAAATTATACTGATTAGTTACACAACTAGTAATCAAATAAAGGTAACCATCAGCATGAAATGCAAATTTAAGAGTGAAATACCAATTAAAATGTCATCATTTTTATTTAACTCAGCTAAAAAAAAAGACCCATTACCATCTTCCTCGTGTAACTCTTAAGTATCTCTCTATACATAAAAAAAGTTTTTTTATGATGATGTAATAAATATATTTATGATATTAGTACGCTACATGCCAAGTTGTTGATTTACGCCAAGTTGGGCGATAATATTACAATATTGCAATACTAATAAGGTAAGGTAATATTACAATATTACCTTGATTTTTATTGTTTGGGCTAGATTGGTTGCCGTCGTTATATTACTTATATTATAGTTAGTTTTTATTGGTTTATTTGTATAGGGATAACCCTCTTAATTTCGAATGATTATGAATCAATGTTCTTATATATTGAAATAGCTCGCAGCTTTTGTCTTCTGATTTTATTGGAGCATGGATATTTCAAACATTATTGGTAATTACCATGTTCTTTTACATATATATACAGTCGGACCTCTATATAACGAAATCGCTAAATCTCGAAAAAAAGTTCGTTATATGGAACATTCGTTATATAGAGGTTCATCTTTCGATTTTCTTTATAAACCACACAAAACAAATTTAAAAAATTCTTAAATACTATATATTAAAAAAAGTAATTATTCACACCGTTTTGTAAGTTAATAACATTTATTTTATCTATCTTATCATCAAAAAGAAAGAAAAACGGCAAGAAAAGTTTCTTGACGCTTATATCCACTTCCTGAAAAATTAATATTTTTCTTTGATGCTCAAACACTTATGTTTTGACATTTTCGAGCGACAAGAAACGAAGTTACAAGAACGACTGATCAACACTACAAGTGAACGGAGACGAGTTCTAGGACATGGGGACACGAGACAATTCCACTGAGGGTGAAAGGGGATATCGAAGATGTTACCAAAAAACTGGACGAGGGGGGTTACAGGATGCACTTCTTGGGTGAAATGCCCAGAATTTTATTGCTATCTGAGAGCTAGGCAACTAATAAAACCAGTTCAAGATTTACGACCACCATAAAATGAGTTAATAGAAAGAATACCTTGAATTGTCCAGAAATATTTTAAAAAAAGGGAGAAAAAAATTGAATCACAAGAGTAGAAGTCGCTATTGGCAGGTTATTTTACGAAGAAAATCGTGAAATGTTATTGGTTCCAGGAAAAAGTTCGCTATATAGAAAAATTCGCAATATAGAGATTTGTAATATGGAGGTTTTACTGTATATATATAAAAGTATCTGCCTGAACATCTATCATCACTAACTCTATCAGGAACGCCACTCGCTATGCTGAATTTGAAATTAGGCTGTATCGTCATGTTATTAAGAAATTTATGCATTACTGATGGATTGTGTAATTTTACAAGATTGGTAGGGGAAAATATGCTGTGCAGTGTGAAATTTTATCGTGAGACAAGAAAGACAAAATTATATGTATACCAAGGATCACATTGAATACTGGAGGGGACTTGGATTTGCCATTCATAATGACCCTGTGAGATTGGCATTTGCCATGATTATTAATAAATCACAGGGGCATAGTTCTGAAAAAGTCGTTTTATGGGAAGAAAACCAATATTTACTCAAGAACAATTGTATGTGGCTCTGTCAAGGTGAGGAAGCAAGGACGGGATAAAAATTCAGTGCAAGAGGAAAAGGTAATTAGGAACATTGCTTCTTAAGAGCACTAAGTAGAAGTACAAATTAAATTGTGGGGGATAAAGACTCAAAATTTATTTATTTATTTATTTTTATTTATTTATTTGCTTACAATACATTGAAAAAATATAACTAAATAATAGATGTAAATTAGAGTTTTACAATTTGAGCACTGAGTATGAATAGTTCTATAATCTGTACAAAGGGGGTTGGTCCGCCGTTCTGTAGGCAGGGTTACCCAACCCCGGGCCCGTAGTATAATTAAAAATTAAATTTAATACTAAAAAGGACAGACAGATTTTTTTCATCACTTAAGAAATTATAAATACGTACAATAAACGAGATATAATTTTCAATTTTGTAATAAAGACGCAGCAAAACTGCTTCACATAATTTTTGAATTGAAACTCGAAATGAAGTTGAGATTCTTTTTATTAATATATATTTCATTATAGCTCATTTGTACTATGATTTTATTTTTCATAAGGTGATCTTTTTTAAATTATGTATAACATTTTTTGAATTTTATTTCCGTTCTGATTTCCAATTTTTGCTCTTCTTATAACAAAAAAAATCCATGAACTACTTTTTTTTAAAATAATAATAATAAATTTTGTAGTTTATTTTCATTTTTTTATTTATTGATACTGAAATATATATCTATGGCCCTTATTGTGTTATTTACAGAAAGGTAGCATTGGGCTCTTGTGATTGGTCCAAACCGTACGCAGTCTTCTCCCATTGGTCAGCTAACTCATTTCCTGGTATTCCATAGTGACTTGGAATGTAATGATAGGAGATGTCATATGGGAAAGATATGGTATTAGAGAAGCCCCTATGTTTGCGACTCCAAATGCATCGTCGAGCACGAACCATATGCTGGTCATAGTGAGATAGTGGGGCTACAATATTTGGCCATTTATCACTAAATTGGCGCGTTTTAAAAGACGTATTTCTGAAATGAAACATTTGAACATTTAGCTTGAAATGTATGTAATGCACACTTTATATAATATTTCGACTTATTTTTTCTTACACTAATCTCGATCACTAAGGGAGTAGTGTCGTAACGTACATTCCCCGCAACCCCCAAATCGCGGGAAAGGGGGGGGGGTGCAGGATTCTACAAGGCCCAAAGCCTGACACACGCCACGTACATACCCTTTGTAAGATCCGGATTGGGGCCCAAAATCTGACTTTGCAGGGGATCCCTAATGTTTTGTCTGTTATTCTTCTGTGAGGAAGATATTGTTTTAATTATTAATAAATTCATCGATGTATATCACATTTCTATTATGTTACAACATCCATCTGCTTTCGCCAATAATGAACCTAATTTTTAAAAATATAATACCAATGAAAATTTTTTTTAATGTTTTATTCAATGAGATCAATTTATGACGGTCGCATGATGAAAGCAATCACGTGTGCTCCATTGGATTCAAAGCTGACATTAAACTAACCTGCACTTATTTTTTTATTTGAAATTTGGAATTTTATATTTATGGAAAGATTTTTAAGTATTATGGGGGGAATTCTCCGCGCGCAAAGATTTCAATATTTTTTTTAAAAAATATCTTATTTTATACACGTACTTTTAAATCATGTGCATTTTTCACACTTATGTGAGTTATTATTTTTGACAAATATGCACATTGTAAAAGAAGTTTCTACAAAACGCAAAAGTTGGCAACAATGAAGTGCATGAACTGATTAGCTGGAAGCCCGTGATTGTCGTCATCATGTGACTACGACGTCACATGAGTTTAGCTCATTGAGAGAGTTTCAATGTAAAAATATTATTTTAACCGCAAAGTCACTCAATGAAAATTCCAGTTTATTAAATAAAATTGTGAGTGATTAAGTGTTTGTTATTGTCACACTATAAGGCAACACGAGGTCTATATTGACGACGAATTTCGTAATTTTGGGCCAAGATCAAATGACGAGGACGACACATAAACTCTGACACTTACCCTCTTAACTTTCTCGCCACGTCAACGTGAGGACTTTGTGACGGATCTATACGCGTTTTTCTATTTAATCCTCTTGGGAAATATTTGTGTTGTCATTTCGCGTTACTCACAACCAACCCTTCAGAAGAAGTTAATCGTGATACGTAAATTAATTTACTATATGTAGTTGAGGTTTTCTAGCTTGAGGGAAAGTAGGAGAGAAGATATACTCAAGTCAGGTGAGATTGCTACTGAAGGTATAATAATAGAATTGTAGTGATTTGATTCTTATTAGGAGGAAACTTTAAAGTGGCGATTGTTCACTAGGATTGATTTGATATTAGATTAAACCAAATGATAGGTTTGATCCTTTATTAAGGTAAAGATCGAGTTTGATAGTCTCCTAATAGGTCGTGTTTTACCGTCGTTTTTCCACTTTCACGGTTAACATTGAGACATTCTCTTTCTATTATTAGTTGAAATTGTATCTGTTCTTTGTGTGGTAAATAAATAGATTAATTGGATCTTGTCGAGTAATTCTTTCCTTCCCCCACACATCTAGGTGCCTAAGAGGCCTCTCACAACTTAAAATCTCGACAGATTTAACGGGCATCAGCCTCTCTACACAGCGGGTCTTCATTGGCACTAGGGCTCAAACTTTGACCCTCCGACTACGAGTTTGTGACCATGACCACAAGCTACCACTACTATTATTTTAAAAAAGGTGTTTTTTTTTAATGTTTTTTTTATTTTTTTTTTTTTTTGTTGTTGTTGTTAATTTTACTTACTTTAATTAAACGCATCCGAACAATGACTCCGTAATGTTGGAGCATAATTCACCAAGAAAGATGAGAAGAAATCTATACCTTGTTCTTACATTAATAAATAATCTAACCACAAATTCAGCAATCTTCGTCGTGATTATTTATATATATATACATGCATCAAATAAGGTCATAAAATGCCAAGGTACATAAGAGGAAGAGAGATTTAAGAGCTGTCGGAAACTTCTGGTTTTGATACATTTCCCATATTAAGTGCTGAAATTGCATCCTATGTACCCAATGCTAATACTTCTATTTGTACAAATATTCCCTTCGGCACATGAGACCCTATTACGTTGTTTACACTTTTATTAGGATTTTGTGTACCTTCACGCGAACACTTTTTTAGCAATTCTGGATTAAATGTTTTGATTTCCATCATTCATTCAACTTTTAAGCAAAAAAAAAACTCTTTCTTTACATTTTTCGCCATTTAAATGGGCGTGGCCCAGTTTCAATGTTTATTTAAAAATAGATTTTAAGGGCTT
Organism: Trichonephila clavipes; assembly: GCA_019973935.1. Lineage (NCBI taxonomy): Eukaryota > Metazoa > Arthropoda > Arachnida > Araneae > Nephilidae > Trichonephila > Trichonephila clavipes. Next base: position 217,258 of record BMAU01020628.1, read on the forward strand.
CTAATTACCCTAAGGGTTTAAGAGAGGCATTTTTTGAAAGATCAAAATCTATGCAATTTGAAAATGTAAAAATCTCAAAATTATCATAAATAAGATTTTAGGTTTCCAACACTTCTTAATAAAACAAAAACAAAGACCAACTGCCACACATTTAGAAATATTTGATTTGAGATTCTGGACTGTACAATAAATCGACTGAGTCAAACCAGCTTTACAGTTGATTGTGAAGAGACAGTAAAAAGAATATAATTTACATTTCAATATATTAGAGAAGAGTATATAATTTCTGCTTTTTTTTTGTTTGTTCAAAAATTTTGAATGATACGCTGTTAGCCATTAAAATTGCAACACCATGAAGGAAAGCCAACATAAAAAAGATATTTATTGTACGTAAACAGTTTGGAATGAAGACAAAAGGATTAAAGTCGTTAGCAGTTGAGGAAGGGGTTACAAGAGTACGAAGTTTGAGTAGTCTAACGACGGCACTTTAACACAACTCACACCCCTCTATGCATGTCAAGTTTGGCATACTGAGAGTCAGTGCCACCTGGAACATTGTAGGGCTACAATAACACAGGTGATTCGTCTAATGAGCAGGAGGCAGAGCACATGGATTTGAGGTCATTATCCTTTATTTGGCTTCTGGACTTTTCGACACTAGTGTGACTGTGGCAAAATGGACGAGACAGAATCCCCTTGTGTGTCCATTTGTGACAAATCTATACGGAACTTTATCACTAACCTTCTGAGTCGTCTTTTTTAGGGACATTTAATTTTAATCTCACTCGTAATAATAAGCTTTAATGAGACTTTAATTAATATTTACCACACTGCAGTTCAGCTCAGCTTTTCTCTGAGATTAAATCATTTAACAAGAAATCTTCAATAATAAATTTAACTTCACTATAACTTTCTACTTCAATCTCTCTCTCCTACTGCTCTAACTTTATTATTCCGTTTGACTTAAATACTTTATCTAATCTACATATAACAAGGAATCCTGTCCTCTTTTTGGAGCTGATTGGAAATAGGTAGGGAATTAAATTTCCCTAAAAAAGACGACTCAGAAGGTTAGTGATAAAGTTCCGTATAGATTTGTCACACATTGACGGAGCCTGTATGACTTAGGAGACTGGCACCTCGGAGGACGGCAGCAAGGGACTTCAAAGAAGGAAAATCAAGAGGGACCAGGGCCATTGTTCGGTCCGCACTAGTGGGATGCTATAGAGAATGATGTGCAGGGTGCAAACTTTTGGGGCCTGCCAATGAGAGATGACGGGGGCCATGAAGTTGACCCAACCCTGGAATTTAAAAAGATCGATTCGAGAAGAGAGAGAAAAAAGGGAAGAGAAACGGAGGGCGAGAGCTGATATTTTGGAGTGAGAGGAAAAAAGAAGGCCGCGGCGGGTGCCGTCTACCCAATCTTGTGGAATTCCAGAGAAATATAGGGAGAGAGCGAGAGTGCCCTTCGGACAATACATAGATGAATCAGAGAAATAAAATCAACGTGTGTGTGTGTGTGTGTGTGTGTGTGTGTGTGTGTGTGTGTGTGTGTGTGTGTGTGTGTGTGTGTGTGTGTGTGTGTGTGTGTGTGTGTGTGTGTGTGTGTGTGTGTGTGTGTGTGTGTGTGTGTGTGTGTGTGTGTGTGTGTGTGAAGACTAAGTACAACGGAAGAAGACAGAATCTTAAGCTGGACTTCCTTTAATATTTCCATGTTATATTCTCGATAATTATTTAGTTGAGAACATAATTTCTTATTTTATTTTAATGATCTGCTGTGTGCTCATCATCTCGCTACCAGTCTACGACGTCCCAGTAGAAATAGCTGCCACTCCTGGTTGCTAAAATGGTCCTTACGTGGTTAGACATGAAGTCGAACTGGACTTGGATGGTAGAATCAGATAACTCATCCCATGCTACTTCAAGTCTTTGCGATACTTCATAAACCGTATTAGGTGGAGAATGATGGCGGGTCAGTCTCTCAGCAAACCATGATCAGATGTTTTCAATGGGTGACAGATCTGGAGATCATACAGGCCAGGGTAACAAGAATACCCTGTACATCGAGGAAAGTCAGGTCACGACGTGCAACGTGGGGTCTTTCATTATGTTGTTGGAATATAGCGTTTGTTAGGTCTATCGAAGATAGAGTGCACGAACACTGGACACAAGATGTCAGAAATGTCAAGAGATGTGCGTGTCGTGTACCCAATGACTGCAGAAATTATCACAACAAGTTCAGGACCCCAATGCCGATATTGAATTCAAGCAGGCGACGAGCGATTTCCTCGGAGCCTCCAGACACGTATGCGGTCATCAGAACTACACACAGAATCGAGACTCGTCTGAAAAGACGACATTGGGCCACTCCTATATCCAGCTTTGTCATTTGGAGCACCAGAGTAGCTGTATCTCTCTATTCTTAGTTGGTCAAGGGAAGTCGAAGAAAAATGGTCATCGTGCTGACAGTCCACGCTGCTGCAAACTTCGTCACACCGTATGAGCGTATAGTGAGCGTACTGCAAACATACCCGTTTCTTCACTAATGGTCCGTGATGTGGTTGTATGATTTTTCAGGGTTGACCTCACAATATGGCTGTCCTCTCTTGCGTTAGTCTTGGGATGCTGTTCAGTATTCTCCTCAGCAACCTAATAATTCCCTATTCGCATGACAGTGGCTGGATTTCGAGCTGTGCGAAGGGCGATAAAACGGAACGATAATCGACACTCTGTATAGGCAACGATCCTGCCTCTATCGAATTCCTGCACTTACTGGTAAGCATTTCTTCTTATTCGAGGCAAAAGACGATATTCTAAGCAAACTCCGACCTAACAAAGCGCACTCCAAATGAGGAATTCGTTGCGCAACATTTCTTTTCTGCAGAGCTTCAGATGTTTCTCTCCACTGCATCGTAGAAATGCACTGAAATACTAATCAAATGTAAATCTCCGCCTTTTCCATTATTTCCTTTCTACAGTAAAACGTCGTTTAGCCGAACGTTTATTATCCGGAGCGTCAAACATCCGGACAAGTTTTTTTTTGTCAACTACATGTACTGCATATCAATACGTTTTCGAACAGTGCAATGCTCAACAGTTGTTTCGCGTGAGGCCGAAAGTGACGGGAAAACCCAAGGTCAGGGATATTTGGGGAATTTCAGTTGCGTGATTTGGTAAGCATCTGCGCGGAATGTTAGGTCAGTTTGTTTCAAAGAAAAGGAGTGTATACGTGCTCTTTTGTTGAGTTGTGAACTGCTATGGCTTCAGCTTTGTTCAATCGACACCAGGATTTCAAGAATGCGATGAAAAAGGTGTAGAAACCTGGATGGCATTCAATGCAGAAGACTGGGGATTCCAAATGGTAAATGATGACGAGATTGTGACTTCCGTGCAAGAAAAATCCGACCCTATCGACGATGAAACAGATAAAAACGAGGCCAACAACGAAAGTAGCAAGGATCCATTAAGTGCTGGTGTGTTTTCTGCGTTAGAGACAGCTATGCAGTGGAACGTAAAACAATCAGAGTGCTGTCCTACTCAACTAATGCTACTCAAGAGTATCAGAGACCTTGCAGCGAAAAAACAAAGGTATACAATGGTACAGCGAAAAATAAGTGATTATTTTCCACAATAAAAGTAAAATTGCAACATTTTGCACCTATTTTGCTTTTTCTACAAGCATGTTTCCCGCATGGGATGATTTTCGATATTCGTAGTGTCCGGTCTCAAATACTGCATGGATCACATTCGGTTTTCGGTTATCCGAACGATGTCCGGTCCCAATTGATTCGGATAAACGACGTTCTACTGTATTTCTTTTCCTTGATTTTCATCAATCCTTACATCGACATACACAAGCATGTATCCTAAAAGTAAATAATTAAGTAAACCAAACTCGCCATTTGAGGGAGTCCAAACTTTTCAAAAGATTTTTTGTTAGCTCAAATTAAAACATGTGTAAATAAAGTTTTTCTTGTAAAATCCTATATCTCTCAGCTGTATTCCTCAAAACAGTTTTTGCGTATCATAAACTAAAATAAGATTATTATTAGACGATGTTCTGCAACCCCTTTTATGTGTAATTACATAAAAAACTTAATTCACGAGTTGGTACGTTGTTAATTACCATTAGTTTTGATACGTGGCCGCCCACCCGGTATAGTAGTTAGTGACTCTTACTGATGAAACGTTGGGCTCGGGTTCGGATCCCGGAGAAGCCATGGATGTTTGTAAATGTATAGTGCAGTGCTTCTCAAATTTTCAACATATGCGACTCAATATTCAATCATAATTTCATCGCCCCCCCTCCCTCCATACAATAACAATGTATTGAATTCAATAATAGGGGATAATATATATATATATATATATATATATATATATATATATATATATATATGTGGCATGCAGCCAAAAGCCAAGCAGTCTTCGCGCGCAGGCGCAGCTAAGTGAAACAAAAACTGAAACTATGAGAACTGAAACTGTGGAAACTTTTGAACTAGTGAAAGTAGAACAAAAACTTTGAAGAGAGAAGCAGCGGAGAGAACGACGGAGGTGCGCGAGCAGGCGTTACCTTCTGCATATCATCGTCAAACTTATCTGTTAAAATAGCTACCTTTTTAATTAATTTTTGTTTAAGTTTTAAAATAAAATAGAAGAAAGACAAACGTCTTGAACCCCTTGTTGTCTCCCACAAATTATGGGGGCTCGGCCGCGATCGATAAAATTTCGATTTTGAACCAAAGTCTGGACAATGAACAAAAGCGTCCGTGAAGGAGACGCTCCGCCATTTTTTGGAAACTTCGTTCAACCTGTGTAGAGGTTTGAACTCAGCATGAATACTCCGCCTGTGTAGAGGCCGGGATTGAAAAAAAAATTTCGATTTTGATCAAAGTTTGGAACGTGAACAAAAGCCGTCCGTGGAGGAGACGCGCCGCCATTTTTCGACAAATATTCCGCCTGTGTAGAGGTTGGAACCCATCGACGAAAATTCCGCCTGTGTAGAGGTTGGAACCACTCACATATAACCTGCGAAGAGGTGTCAATTCGAACAATTTCAACTATATTACCTGCGAAGAGGTGAAATCACACACACACACACACACAGTGGAATCGAAATTTTTCTTCAATTATTGGATACATCGTACGTGCGAGCAACAAGGGAGCTAGAGAAAAAAAAGGTAGGATCTTTCCATATTTTTCTAAAATGTATAAAAACGCTCTTAAAGAGGATTTCATAAGAGTTGTTGAGGATCTAGACGGTACTGTGGAGAGTACGGACACCATAGCTAAACTAAAGACTAAAATTGAGAACAGTAGTACATTTGAAAGTGATCCAGATTTCGTTAAAACTTTAATTCAAAACTGTATAGATGAGAGTATCGCGAAACGAAAGAGAGGTAACTTTAGAAAAACAGAAAATTGAGCTCGCGAAACTTCAGTTAGCAAAATTAGAAAAAGAAATCGAACTTCAAACGGCTAAAAATAAAGCATTAAGTTTAAATCCTGCAGCTAAAGTCGAAGATAAACAGTTCGAAACTAACATAGAAAATATGATAAACAGTATTAGGACTTTATCTCTTCCTGTTCCCACCAGATCTGAAAATTTTAATCTGTTCTTCCAATCATTAGAACGCGCATTTTTAACCAAGAAAATAAATGACGAATATAAATCTGAAATTTTAATAAATCTTCTGGGCGAAAAGAGCTCATAATGTCTTATTGTATATTAAAGAAGAGGAATTAAATGACTACGAAAAACTAAAAATCTATAGTACTCAGAGAATTCCAATTAACCCCTCGCGAGTGTTTAAACTCATTTAAAAATGCTGTAAAATCATCAGGCGAGACATACATCCAATTTGCTGCAAGATTGACGGTAAACTTCCAATATTATTGTTCGTTAAGAAAAGTTAATTCCTTTGAATCTCTATGTGATCTTATAATTTCTGATAAATTATTTGAAACTTTAAATAAGGAAACTGCAACTCATATTGGCATTCGAGAAGCAGAAGATTGGTTCAGGCCTATTGATTTAGCTAAAGAGTGCGATATTTATATTTCATCTAGAAGCGGATCACATAAAGAAATTCCTATTACTTATGGATATACCCAAGACCCCTTTAAAAATAGATCACAAAACTTTAAACCAAAGATTAAAGAGAACTATCCCCAATATCTTGAAAGAGAAAATAAAAATTGCTATATATGCGGTGATTCATCTCATTACGCAAGAGACTGTGAGAAGCGTTTTAAACCTAAAGAATCTAACAGCCACATCCATATTAGAATAAACGTGAATACTTTGAAAGTCGAGAGCGAAAAACAAAATAGCGATGGATTCGAACAAATTCAATATGTAAACATTTTTGTAGAAAATCAGCCCGTAACAGCCTTGATCGATTCAGGTTTCCAGATCCCAGTTTTAAATTCCTCACTAATTAGAGTGCAAACACCTTCCGAAGAAATCATAACATTAAGTTCATGTTTTGGCGAACAGCGAATGGTAGAAGTTAAACCCATAAATATTTCTCTTAATCAACACTCTTCCGGTCTAAGTGTTCGAACGGCAATATCACCGACCTTGACCGAAGAATTTATTATATATCCCAGTGTATATTCTGAAATAAAGAAAGTAGACCACGCAAAGAGCGATGTTTTATTGAATGAAAGTGGATCCTCTTTGAGTGCAGATTCTGGTGTTTCTTTTCCAAATGTTTCTGTTTCAAATGTGATAGAAAACTCTAGTTATGATTTGCCACATGTTAAAAACTTTAATACTAGAAATAATTTGAGTTCTCTAGTTAAGAATTATAAATGCAATAACATTAAGAGTACTAAGTTAAAAATGTGTATTAAATTGAAAAATGATATTCCTGTGTGTCAGAGAACCAGACGTTTATCTTGTTCTGATAACCCTTCACCTATGAAGAGTAAATATAGACGGTTTGCGTTGCTCCGGAAAATCTTCCAGCCCTGGCAGTGGAAACGGAGGAAAAAGAGAAATCGTTTTGAACAGACGTCCAGAACTCTAGAGAGGAAAATATCGATGCGTTCAACCAAAGATCATCTTGTTAAAAAAGACGTTCTTATGCCTGTGAAACACAATGTTTTCCTGTGGAACCTTCCGGATGTCGAAGAGGTGCCTTCACATGATGGAGAAACTGTCTAGTTCAGAAAAATTATGATATGTTAAATCTCTATGTATTTGTCGTATAGTCCTTGTCCCGTTTTTTATTTGTATATTTCAGATTCTCCCCTGGTCTCGATGGAAAAGGAGAAGTACCGCTGCGGACAGCGGACAGTCAGGCTGGCCGTTGTGGCATGCAGCCATAAGCAAGCAGTCTTCGCGCGCAGGCGCAGCTAAGTGAAACAAAAACTGAAACTATGAGAACTGAAACTGTGGAAACTTTTGAACTAGTGAAAGTAGAACAAAAACTTTGAAGAGAGAAGCAGCGGAGAGAACGACGGAGGTGCGCGAGCAGGCGTTACCTTCTGCATATCATCGTCAAACTTATCTGTTAAAATAGCTACCTTTTTAATTAATTTTTGTTTAAGTTTTAAAATAAAATAGAAGAAAGACAAACGTCTTGGATCCCTTGTTGTCTCCCACATATATATATATAGCCTTTGTTGCTCCATATCCCACAAAACGAAAACTGAACTGAACTAATTCAAAAATACTATACTTTGACGCTAAAGATACAATACGACTTTAACCTCTGAAGTGCCATCTGCGTATATCAAAGTCTCTATCTGCCAAAACGTTAATTGCCCCTGGACATATATATACGTCTTTCCGAAGTACGATCTTTTCTGTGCACTGTTTTCCATTTAATTATTTCGAAATGCAATAAAAGGAATTTGGGATTACTAAATTAAACTGTTAATTACTAAACTTGTTCTTGAATAAAATACATTGTGCAGTACTATAAGTGTATAGTTTTATAAGTGTATTATATCAGTGTAAATGTGCATTTTATTTTTCAATGTCAGAATGTATTTTATTTGTTTACTTTCAGTAAATTAATAATTTTTTAAAATAATCTTTTCATTTCGATTTTTCAATAGGCTCACGCCTCCCTCGTAGAGTAATCACGCCCCTAGGGGGCGTACCCCACAGTTTGAGAAACGCTGGTATAGTGCCTTCGCGGTATAGGGGTATTCTAAATAGGCATCGAACCGCAAGTGTGCCTCTCGTGAGATTGGTTGAAGGAGAAGAGAGCTGGGAGGCCCTTGATCACCTCCTAGTTGTTCTCCCTCGAAATTGGTTGGAACCTAGCCAAAACGTACTGTCACCTGCATGATGCTCAAAACTACGGGTAACGACTGGCGAAAGTGAAGCCCTTTTCCGTGATGAATTTCGCGGGTCTTGATCTGATGTTACTGTCGATCAGGTGGCATAAATAACAACAACAATTTTGATACGTTGAGTATTGATAAAGAAATCGTCACAGTTTTGTCATGCGTTGTCTTTTTACTGGCATTTTGTAAGCATCGTAAAATTGAATATAAATTGATTCTAGGATCATCATTTATTTTATATTCGCGTAATTATTTTACATTATTTATCTCTGTTTAACTATTTTATTATCATAATATTTTGATTTAAAATATTTTATGAATATCGTCTGTTTTTTTCATAATTAAATTTAATGTAACTGTAAAAATATTGTCTGCAAATTAAATACGCGTAATTTTTATTGTGTATATTATTTTTTACACAACATTGAAAATATGCATCTGGCAAAAAAACTTTTTTTATAGTTTTCGAATTGATTAGTTAAGCTATATAAAGCGGGTATTAAAGTTAAGTTTATGTTTCATTCATTAATCGCATTTCATTGTATTATTAAAAATATCGTAAGCCCTTTACAATAGAAAGGCAGATTATTTTTTAATATTTTTATATAAAGTTTTTTTATTTATATTATAAAAATGTATGGTGACTTTTCTTTGAGGTGCGTCCATGCTTTTTTTACGAATTCTGTATTTTAAATTCATATTCTAAATTTGATTTGATTTTAATTTTCATCAAACTCTGAAGAAACACTAGAACTTTTGGCAGTGGATTGCATAATTTTGAATTTCGGTCAAGTGAAGAAAACGACATATCAGTAAGTAACCTACTCTCCTAACTTTCACACCACACCAACGTTAGAACTTAAAGCCACTTTAGTATTTCATGACAATGACCACTCGACTATAGTGGCCACGTCAGAATTTTTTTCTCTTTCAAATGGGACTGCGGACTCCTGGAACTGGTGTCACTTTTTCATGTGGCTCCATATAGGTAGATGCCCACTGCCATAATATATAATTTTGACACCCAGTTTCCTCCCCAGAGAGGAGCACCTGAGCTCTGAAGATGCGAAATTGTACTAGGAATTTTAAATTTGCCGAGAGAATCCATGCAAAACAGGCACTTTAGGGATCTTTAACATACCACATAATCATACGACACGGACGTTGCGACTGTTTGCATCATGAAAATCCACCGACTAGGACCAGGGTCCAACCCGACAACTTGGATATACAAAGCCAGTGTCAAACCAATTACGCCACCCACCCGGCACGAAAAATATGTTCCAATAAGAAAAATTCAGTAACATTAAAGTGGCCGGGTGAGTGACGTAGTTGGTTTGTCACAACCTTCTGCTCCTAAGGTTGCGGGTTCGACTCGGGTCCAAGTCAGTCGGAGGATTTTCATGATGCAGAAAATCGAAAACGTCCATATCGTATGATTATGAGACATGTAAAAAATCCCTTGAGTGTCTGGCTTGTGTGTGGATATCGACAAAATTAAATTCCCAGAACAAAGTTTGCACACATCGTCAGAGCTCAGGTGCTTCCCTCTGGGGAGAAAACTGAGTGTCAAAATTACTTGCGGTAATTGGTATCGCCTATATGGTGCCAAAATAAACCTGATACCAGCTCTAGGGGAATGTACTAGGTCTGCGAAGGTAGAAAATACAAACCCGCAGCCCCATTAGGAAATATATATATATATCATTAAAGAGAGCAAGTGAGTGAATATAAACGTCGCAATGTTCTACTACCAAAGGGTTTTAGGTGACGGTCCTCGTAATTCTAAACCATTGTCAAATGACGAGGACGACACATGAGCTTGCACCCTTTCTCCTTAATTCCACACCACACCATTGAGAAGATGGTTGATCTTCGACATATTTAACGTGCATCAGTCCCCACTGCATGGTGTGTCTTCACTGGCACCATGCTCGAACTCGGGACATGCCGACCACGAGTTCATTATCTTGACCAGATGTCGCCAAAGTGGTAGTCTGTAGACCAATAGTGGCCCGCGAGAAAATTTCGCTATCCCCAGAAAAATGTGGAATGTACTCACTCATCTCATTAAGTTATGTTTTAACCCTCTGTCAGGAACATCAATATTTTTTACCGTACTGAAAAACATCCGTCTGACAGACGGATACGTAATTTTTTTTTTCTTTTGAATTTTGTTACCTCAAGGACTGTTTTAAATGACTTTATAGCTCATGAAATTGAGTATGGCTGAAACAAAATGAGAGGTGTTAAATCAAGCACAACAATATATTTTTATCACTAGAATTATGACTAGTATGTTTATAAAAACTGATTCAAAATTATTTATATTCACATGCAAAAGTATTAAAAAAATAATATTACCAAACACGAAAAAAATATAGAAATATCCGTGTGATAGACGTTGATAAATAAGAAAAATCGCACATATCGTGAGTTGAATAAAAATCGCCATGTACCACCACGTGATCCTCTCTCTGGGTATAGTCCAACTAACAATGTCAAGTTATTATCTACAGCAATCAAAGCAAATCATTCCCGTCTGAGAGACTGATGTTCCGGTAACAGGGTTGCGTTCTTATATATATATATATATATATATATATATATACTAGAGGACCCGACAGACGTTGTCCTGTGTGTACACGCATCCTAAATTCAAAAATTCCAAATTTTTATGAATAAGCTTTAACATTCTGGACCGTTTTGAGAAAAATTTGAGTAAAATTGATTAAAATTTCAAACACTAATTACATCTGAATGTAATAATTTAATTAACACACGATTTATTTCAACAAAATAATAACACGAAGTGAAAAAATATTTTCCTGAAATGATCACAGCACCAATTGTCGGGACCAACTTGAATTATAATAAAAGATTTTTGAATATTCGATACCGCGATCGTAGTGCAGTCTGCCGGATCCAATGTAAAACATTCCAAGAACCAACAATTTATAAATAAAAAAATAATTAAATAAACATTTCGAAACCGAATTATAAATCTAAACCATTCTCGAGTCCACTGAAACAGACAAAACTTTCATCAAAATCGGTCAGCCGCTTAGGATGAGTTCAGTTACGAACACACGCACAGAATTACTTATATAAAGATTATTTGAAAAGATATTAATTAAAAACGATAAAAAGCGTGAATCGCGTCTGCATTTTCGTAACAATAAAGATCGGGTTTGGCCCGTTTGGCTGAAAATCAGTTTTCGACGAAAACTTAGGTCTCTTTCAATTCCTACTATTAGCTCACGATCACTATACATATTTTATTTGTTTGTTTGTTTATTTATTTATTTATCTTGGTGGAAATTTCAATCGTTAATAAAATACATTTTAAAGCACTCAATTAAGCTGTAATGTAAAGTACATTATTATTTTGGATGACAATGCAATAATTTAATTATAATTAATGAAAATTGATTAAAACTAATTATTTAAAAAAATTACAAATACAGCAACGTTGGCGACTTATGTCAAAATTTGAAAAGGTTTTTTTCTCACGTGCATTCAGTTGAAAGGAAATTTTATATACGCGATTGTTTTGGATGACAATACGATACTTTAATGATAATTAATAAAAATTAATTATCACTTAATGTTGTGATTCTGTCATATGTATATACATATTTATATTAATTGCAACTATTTAATAAAAAGTAGCTAAAATAAATTTTTTCTTGGTTGATCTAAGTAGGAATTGATTTAAAAAAATTTTTTATATTACTTGTTTATAAAAAATAGCGTTGTTAAAACAATGCAGGTGAATGTGGAGTTGTATTTTTTGAATGTTTTTAATTAATATTTTCTTAACTAAATGCGATATCGGACCGAATTGTGAATCTAAACTATTCTCGAATTTACTTGAACCCACACAAAAAATTTCATCCAAATCGGTCCAGCCGTTTAGGAGGAGTTTAGTGACAAAGACACGCACAGAAGATTTTTATATATAAAGATATCGATCACAATTATTTTTTACATTAACAAAATCCTATTAGCGGCACGTGGGATTTAAATTATGAATTAACTGGTCCGTGAGGTCACTAGATTTTGACCACTAGACTACACACTTGTGGGAGGGGGGGGGGACTATACAACTACAGATTGAATTTATTTCAAGAGTCTCAAAGCAAGCAAAGATTATAAGTAAACAAGAAATCGTGTTTTATTTAAGATAACAGATCCTTAAGGGATATGAGATTTAAAAAAAATTTTGAGATTTAAAAATGAATCGTTGACAAGATTAAACTATAAATACTAAGTATCCCTTAAGTAAAGAGAAAAAGATATATATCAAAAAATAAATAAATAAATGAAACATATCGGATATTTCATCGCAACCTGTCAAGGGCAGATTGCAAAAACTCACTTATAAAACAGATTAAGAAACAGTTAAAAACAAATAGCATTTGGTTTAAGAGAAATTGGAAAAGATACAACTTGATACTTGTTATTTCTTAGAAAAAAATATATATTCCATGTTTTTTGTAAACATTTTATATACAATTATTTGTGAGATAGTAGCAGTTATTTTATGTGAAGCAGTTACTTTTTCATCCGATTTTAATTAAATACAGTCGGACCTATATATAACGAAGTCGCTAAATCCCGAAAAAAAGTTCGTTATATGTGGAAAATTCGTTATATAGAGGTTCGTCTCTTTTAATATACTTTATAAACCACATAAAACAAATTTTAAATTCATAAACAATATATATTAAAAAAAGTAATTAGTCACATCTTTTTTTAAAATTAATATATATTTATTTTATATATCTTATCCGTCAAAAAAGAAAGAAAGAAAGAAAAACTGCAAGGAAAACAAGAAAAAAGAATGTCCCTGTGATTTCAATATTAAGAAAATAACTTTATACTAAAATTAATGAATTTTAAGGGCATTTTATAACTTAAAGCATACAAGAGTAACATTAAACATACATTATTTTACAATTAGAACACGGGGCAACTCCACTGAGGGTGAAAGAGGATATCGAAGATGCTTCTAGTTAACTGTGGGTAATGGGAATTAAGGGTTGCGCTTCCTGGAGGAAACGTCCAGAACTCTATGGCTCTCTAATAAAATCAGTTCAATATTTTTGACCATCATAAAATGTGTTAAAGAAAGAAAAACTTGAAAATTTTCAGAAATACTTTTAAAAAGAAGAGCAAAAATTGAATCACAAAAGAAAAAGTTCATTATATAGGAAATGCATTTCGCTATAGAGAGGTTATTTTACGAAGAAAATCGTGAAACTTTCAAGGTTCCAGGAAAAAGTTCGCTATATAGAGGTTTGTTATATAAGAGATTTGACAGTATATTATAATTTCTAACTAATTTAATGTTGTGACGGGCTCACGCGTCTTTTCTTTAACATGTCCTTTGGTTTCTTTGGGGCCAAAATTAATGGCAACTCTTTTCCTACCAAATCCAAGAAGTGAAGTGTGAAAGAAAGATGCAAATTAGGAAGCTTTTAAATATCAGAAGTTAGAATAAGCGGGGTGGCAATTTGGAGAATGTAAACATAATCAGTGGTTCAAACTTGAAGAAGTTCTGGAAAACGTTACAAGGCGACGAACAGAAATTTTACGTGATAGAGATCCATTGAGTCAAGGCGCATACCATTGCACTAGAGTAATTACAAGGCGTCATGTAGGATTGTTGTGATCGTTACTTAAACTACAGTAAGGTAGGATTGACATTTCATATTAGGATCTGTAAGAGTGTTAGAATTGAGTTTAGGCAAGTCAGTTATTGATAGTGGTCCGGATCAGGTTAATTCGGTATTATATAAATTATGTGTTTTGCCACCGTAGATTTTCTCATATTTTTTTTAAATTATTATAATCTAATTTGTTAAAGGATTAAGTTATAAATCTTAATAAAGATATATTAAGATTATGTATGCTTCTAGTTCTTCCGTTAATCCTACACCTCTAGCTCACACTGATGATCAAAGAGATGTTTCCCCGAGGGGGGGGGGAATTTTTACAATGTAAATACCGTAAAATCTGGCGTATAAAGCATACTCTGACACAAATAAATATAAGATCTAAATTTACGGGTGCACGCTATACGCCGGGTATAAAAATGACAGCTTCAAAAATGTAAAAAAGAGATAAGTATAATAAAAACTAGACTTTTCTACAAATATCAGAATACTGTTTATTTAAAAGAAATAACATGCCCAATGAACTTAAAGGTTTGTAGTTCTAAAAGTACACATTATTTCAAAAGCAAGTAATAATAACTTGAATAAATGTCTTCAAAACATAAGAGCATTGTTCATGGACATTTAAGGTTCCTTCGTAAAAAAGGGGATGCGTTCCCACCTAACAATGTTCGAAAATGTGAAATTTTATACCTAAAAACTAAAAAATGCAGCTTGAAAGTACAGGTGAGGGAGTTATTTATGCACCGGATTTTATGGTATATTAAAATTTTTCAATTCCTACTATTTCTTTTTTATTCATCCACTCAAGTTTAAATACAATTTTTTAAACTTGTAGTGGATGACACTTGATGTTGAAACATTTTTTCAAGTATTAATTCAATGATTAAATTTTAAAAAATGAATAAATAGTAGCAAACAAAAATATTAGTCGAATAGCATATATAAAAAGGAAATTGTTTGTTGTGTCCCTGTAGCGCGCTGGATAGCGCGTTGGACTTCAAGGTCGTGGGGTCGAATCCCACCTGGGATGGCCTAATTTCAGAGAAGGTGATTTCTTTTTTTCAATACTATTTTATAAGAATAATTAAATTTAATTAATGAATAAATAGTAACACAAACAAACAAAAAATAATCCAACACCCTATGTAGAAAGAAACATGGAAAATCGATTTCTATTTTGTTACTAAATATTGGAATTTTGTCCTATGTTTACACATATTTATATTAATTGTAACTGTTTAATAAAAAAAGTAAATGAAATTAAATTTTTCTTTGTTTACCTATGCAGGAATTGACTTTAATTTTTTTTTATATTACTTGTTAAGAATATCAAAAGAGTATGAGATATTTTCAAAGGTATCAGAAAACAATATTTCGGGCAAATAAATGAACCTTGAGAGGTGTATTTTTAGGAGCATAAATGTAGATGATTTTTGTGCATATGCGTGAATATTTTACCCTACGTGTAAAAGCTGTTACTGGCGGACTGTCACCACTAATAAAAGCTAAGTTTTAGGTAAAAATGCAGAAAACTTAAAACTCTCTCTGTATAAAAACGTTTTTTTTTTTTTGTGATTCTGTAATAAATTTATGACGTCTATCACAACAGTGCTAACATGTTCAAGATAACTCATCAAGTTAGAAACCTTGATTATGCATGTGTCGTACGCACTGAATTGGCAATCATGTGCTTCGTTTCATATAATGTCGCCAGTATATACGGTAGTACATTATTTCAATGTCTCGCGGGAAAATATCGCAACTGTTGCCTGGACTGGAATCGTTACGTGAGAAGAAAGGCGTTTTCTCATACGACGACTTATTAATAATCAATGGGATTTAATACTCAACTTTCCAGGGAGCTGCAGGATCTGCAGGTTTATTAAAATCTGAGGACTTTATCAATGAAATATTGGACGATGCAGCTTCAGTAATGAATTTAAATAACGAGGAAGGCCAAGAACTAATTTTGAGAAAGCAAGAACAAATAAATAGAACTACATAATACATGCTAATTACAGTTTTAAAAATTAATCAATAAGTAGGAACAGTTGTATAATTTGTATAATGGGGGCTGGTCCACCGTTAGGCGGACAGAGGCTACCCTCCTCCCCCTGTTATGTATTAGATTATATTCATTGCCAGTTTCTAAGATCTAATTAATATACATAATTCAACAGGTGGGTATTTTTCTATAGAAACTCATTATCTCTTCCAGGAATAGATTTTTTGTTTCCGCTAAAAATTTATCCGCTATAAATTATTATTTTCCAGTGAAAAGTAATAAAAAAAAGTAATATAAATAACACAAAAATTTTATTTAAGAAATTAGATCCAGTGCAACAGTGAAAAATGAGAATCCATGTCATCCAGCAACAACACAAATTAAAATAAAATATTCTCCTTATATTCCTTAAAAAAAATTAAGGGAACACAAAAATAAACGAATATTCCTCTTCACCGGAACGAATAAATACATTCTAGAAAAACAAAATATTTTGTTTATATCATATTTCTTTAAAAACATAATTTCATTTCGATATTAAATTAAAAAAAAACACAGTATTAGTTTTCTACACATGAATAAAAAGAAACAAAACCAGTCAATAATAAAAAAAGAGAACAAAACCCAAACGATTTTTATCCACACATTGTTGCCACAACTATTCAATTAATTGTTAAATTAAATAATTATATCTTACAACGATATAACCTCACTTTCGAAGAACATAAAAATTCTTTGATCTTCTGATGAGAAAAGAAAAAAAAATCATAAAGAACAACTAAAAATAAATGTAGATACTTAGAAAACCATCACCTGAAACGAGCTATTGATTTTCAGTTTTCGTCTTCTTTTAATGAAGATAACTAGGACGAAAATTCATGTTATAAAATTCCACTCAACTAGTTGTAAACGACAGATTCTGCAAAACAAATGATCTTCTTAAAATGTGATAAAAATGATTTTATACAAACATTTCACTTTCTTTTCTTTTTCGTTCTTTTTTGTTAGCGTTTGTAGCTTAAAAGAACTTGAAATGAATATGTATTAAATTATTCGAATAATTTGTTATCGAATTCGGAAGGAAGAGAATTATTCATTTTGTTTTGTATTAAGTAAAAATAAAAAAAGGAAGAATATAAATAATGGATCGTTTGTAGAACAGGCAATTTCATTATTTTTGTAATTTTAACTTTGTTTTTTTTCTTCTTTCTAAAATAAAAAAATGCAGAGGTTGAATCGTGATATATTTATTTGTAATTTATTTTATTCAAGGCAAAAATCGCTTTATAAACAATGAAAACCATCCTTATTATAGGTAACTGAATGCGCTTCTAAAATCTGGCAACAGCAGAAACAATTTCTTTTTTTGCGATATAATAAACAATGCGTTTTTATTACTGTAGTTGCAGTGAATAAAAATTTTCGTTATGTAATTAATACGTTTTAAAAATAATAGCGAATGTCATTAGTATAAAGTGAAATAGTAATATATAATACTGAAACTAGTTCTATATGTAAACTAGTTCTAATTTTAAAAATAGTAACAATTGAAAAAATTTTGCTAAATTTATACAATTTCTCATTTGTTGTTACACATTTATTTTTATAGAAAAACAAGAATAAAATTATTCTAAAATAGTATAAAATAAAATATAACATCATTTCTTTTTGTCTTTAAAAATATTTCTGAAGGAAATGTTGAAGTCATATTTTATATATAAATTTATCAATGAAAATTAACCCCTGAACATAAACACTTGTAATTTTAGTTTTAAAAGAGTAAATTTTTTTTCACATATTTTGTTGTTATTGTTATGTTAATTTTTAAATAGGGTTATATACATTGCTAAAAATAAATATCAAACAAATTGTTTATTTGCCCTGTAATAGGATTAAGATTACGTAGTTCAAAGATATAAAATTGTCTGATTAAATTTTTTAGATAGACTTGTCTACACATATTTATTGATTGCTTTGAAATTTTATAGTTTTTATTAAATTATTTAAGATTTGAAATCTGATTATAAATTGCCATAAAATTTTATGTTCCCTATTTTTTATAATTTAATATATAGATTATTTTTAAGAAGAGTTGGAAACCTCTTTTTCTTTATTTACTGACAAAGTTAAGTTGCCTGTTTTCGATGTACCTTTTCTCAAAATGTGTTACATGTACATGCTTGAAATTTTTCATACAATTAAAGTACATCTTTCTCATTATACTGAAATGAGCTTTTAGTTTATTTTGAATTTTTTAATAATTTATGAAATATTTTATCAAACATTGCGAAATTTAACCCACTTTTCACATAAAAAATTTATAAAAAATAAATTTTTGAGTTTTTTACAAAAAGCTTATTTCAGTATATATTAGCCATCATTATAAATTTATCATAAAAAATTTACATACCTATGAACAGTAGCTTCTCAGAAAAGGTGCATCGAACATCAAAATTTACATTTTGAGATCAATTGATTTTAATGTATACAGTGAGACTTCTAATCGGCTAGGAAATAAAAAAAAATAAAAGGTTCAATTTAGAATAAAAGAACATGTTTTGGTTTATATGAGACGTTCAACTTTTAAGCCAAAACGAAGTACTTTGTTTACATTTCTCGCCATTTAAATGGGCGTTGCACAGTTTCAACGATTATTTAAAAATAAGTTTTAAGGGCTTCTAATTACCCTAGTGGCTAAAGTAAAGTATTTTTAGAAAGGTTAAAATCTTTACAATTTGAAAATGTAAAAATCTGAAATTGTCCAAAAATAAGATTGTAACTTTCCAAATGTCCTTAAGCCTCAACAGAGTTAACATGGATCAGCCCCTCTGCCCACCAGCTCACCCTACTACAACCAGCTCAACTTCACAACGCTGGTTATATGATTATGACCATGGCTGTGTTCGTCTATCTACTAACGGAGTGGGGCAAGTAGAATCAAAGGTAAAGTTCGAACTCATAACTCAACTTGTGAGTTCATAAAAAATGCCAAAAGAACTATGTCTATATTATTTATTGTTACAGAGAAAAATACGAGAAACAAAGCATGACGTCACAGCCAGTGCAGGGGGGAGTACCAT
Organism: Trichonephila clavipes; assembly: GCA_019973935.1. Classification (NCBI taxonomy): domain Eukaryota; kingdom Metazoa; phylum Arthropoda; class Arachnida; order Araneae; family Nephilidae; genus Trichonephila; species Trichonephila clavipes. Next base: position 236,331 of record BMAU01020628.1, read on the forward strand.
ACAGGACAGATGAACAGCAGTATTTGCAAATATTAAAAAAGACAGGCGTTCAAAATGTCTGTCGTGCATATCGAGGGAGGCTTGAGCGTGAAATGGATGCCTACACACATCGCAACAGCGCGGTGTCCACCGAAGTACAAGTAGCATAGAGACGAGTAACAAAGTCTGTTGAGTAGTCACTACGTCTCGGAAATCCAATTCTTTGAGAACCCCTCATAGGCAAAATTCCAATGGTGTAAGATCTGGTGATCTAGGTGCCCATTGATACAAACCCCCTCGTCGAATCCAGCGACCGGAGTATCTCATATCCAGCAAATCACGTACAAAAATGCACCTTAGCCCCTTCATGAACCATTATTCATTCATCGTCATTTACCGCATCTTTCACGTAAACTATGCATCATACAGTTAAAGTTCTTTCAGCATTTTTTATGTACTCACAACTAGGAATCTGGCTGTGAAGAGTTTGGGCACGCCGAATATTCATTTTAAGTAAAATGCTCGAAGTCACTTTATTTTAAATATTATTGCATTCTTTTTCAAATGAATACATATGCATCACTTAATTTACTCTCGTTAATATAATATATATATAACATAATTCTTTAATTTTTTGTTTGAAGAGAAATTATTTTTGTTTTTAATTTTATTTACTGATTGATATCAAAAGATAATATCTTATCACTTTCCCCAGACCCAGTTTCTAAATTTTTTCTTATAAAAAGCGGTGTTTAAAGATTGTTATCAAAAAGAGATCTAAGAATATTTAATATCTCATATTCTGTGGCTCACACAAGGGAGGGAGGGGGGGTGTCCCCGGTCCGAACTCCCTCCCCCAAAGTCTTTGTATTTTTTTCTGATGATTATAATCCAATGTATATAGTATGTAAAATTCAATTTCGCATTTGTTAATAATTAATTTTATTAATTTATGTTAATTATTTATTCAATAATTAATTTTTCCCTCTTTTTTTGTCTTCGAAAATCGACAAAATCAAAAAAGTATGTTGGGTGGCGTATTGGCGCATGATACGAGAATGGTGGACTTTTGACCCTGGACCCGTCCTCCCTCGGAAAATTCTTGTGTGCTCCACTGCTTAAATGTAATATATGCTTAAATAATCAACGTTTTCTGTGATTGGTGTAAAAAACAATTAATTTGTTTAAATATTATATATATATATATATATATATATATATATATATATATATATATATATATCAAAAATTTTGAGCATCTAATCTCTTTTAGTTTTATTTAATTTCTATATTTTTATTGTATACTACAGCTGCCGTTTTAAGGCTGTATTTACTTAATATCAAAATTCTTGAAAGGAATTGGAAACACATTTTTAAACGGAAAAACGTCCCTATTTTTATACATATCAGTCATATTTTAAACTGCTTATTTTATTAAGTCTTCAAAACTTTAAATGTGCTCTCCAATTACGCATGTTTTTTTTTCTTAAATATGTAAATGAAATAATCATTTAGCATTACAATATGCGGGACGAAATGTATAATACATTTTACAACCCCCAAAACGGGGTGATTCATATAAAAGTGAGAAGTATAGTATAATATGCCTCTATCTTATTTTCTTTCCTTTCTTCTTCCGTCTGTCTTCGACAGAATTGTTAAATCAGAATATAACAATCATGCTAGAGAAATTGATGCAACCTGAAAATTTTTTTCTGAGTTTTGGCCTTAATCTTCAACGGTTAAGTAAAAAGAGACTTCTTTAAAAAAAAATTTATAAAAATAAGGAATTATAACTCGATTTATCATAAGAAAAGAAATGATAAAAAATGAGTGAAATTCTTGAATAAATCTTGAAGTAAGCATTTATCTTCAGGAAGTCTCAAATTTAAATTGAAGGATCAATTTATTTTTTTCGTAAAGAATGAATAACATCCAACTATATGTATGTATATATGTATATATATATATATATATATATATATATATATATATATATATATATATATATATTGTTACGAATTTTATGTAATGAATGCTTAAAATAGTGTAAGTATTTTATATCTGGATGTGTAATACGTTAATATTACTTTCTGCTCCATTTATTTATGCTAAAATTATAATATTCTCAAACAACGCCTTTCCTTATATTATTTTGGAGATTCAGTGGAAACTTGGCGAAATTTCGGTGATAGAGCCAAGTTAGAGCCATGTTGACGGCTATATTTGGTGAGTTGGAGATCATATGGATGTTTCTAGAAATTACGGGAGAAATCTATTGATATCGTGATCTATGGCGAAAGCGGATCTTTCGAGAAAGATCCCTGCAACCTATAAATAGGAGTAGCTCACTAAAACTGACTATTGTTTCGACCGTCGAAAAACCAACTAGCGATTAGTTTCTGCTATCGAATGAGTGCTTGCGAATAATCTTAATTATTACGAATTTGTATTTTTAGGTACTGATAGTTGTGTCTGAGCGCTGTAGATGGTCTGTAGCGCTGTAGATAAAGACTTTCTGGGCTTTATTCAGTGAACCCGTGAATTGATAATGCCGACAATGAAATCGTGACCATGACCACTCAGCTACCGTGATCACATGTCCATGCGAAACCTTGTGGGAAAATTTATAATTTTATGTTCCAGCAAAAAACGTATTTCTTATTTAGAATGCGATTTCTATCACTTTCAATCTAATAGGAATTTTAAAATAACATTAATTTCCTTAAAACCAATGTTTTATGTGTATGTAAATCTATAAATATATAAACTCAACCTCAGCAGCGGTCCATGAGGTCCAAGGCCTACTGTGCCCATCTCTGTACACGTAACCATTGGACGCTGAGGACATGAGCAGATGTCCCGATCAGGTAGACAGTCTGAAGCAAAAACCCCAGTGTTTAGTCCCAAAGCAAGCTCGGTACTCATTTATTGACCCACTGAGGGGATGAAAGGCTGAGTTGACCTTGCCCATCCCGAGGATAGAACCCTAGACCTGTGGTGTAGAATTGCGACACGCTACCACTCGGCCACAGGGCCTCTATAATAAATAAATATTATTCAAAAATATATGTAATATGTTGATAGCAGGCAGACGATTAGATTTTGACTGCAAATACTTTCAACTATACGGGATTACTCAATATTATCAAAAAAGTTTGTCTTTGTGTGATAATATTTTTTAATGTTATTAGAGAGAAGTTCAGCCAATCGTCAATGGTGTAGAGACAAAATAAAAAAATAAAGCTCCATCTTCTTTAAAGATTAAATTAAGCATAATATCAAATTAGAATGAGAAATTAAGTACTCAAGAAACCTAACTACACTTATTAAAGGATTAAAGCTTCTAAACAGGTCTCTTGAGTGAGAAAATACTTTTGCTGAACAATAGAACATGATTAATTAAATTAATAACATAATTTTTGAAGGAAAAGGCAAATTATTGCTGCGTTGTTCACAAAATTAAGTATTCAAAATGGTTGTTATTATTTTGAACTTATTTTCATTCTAATATTCATAAGTACTTTTTCTCCCTCATCCCTCAGAGAGGAACAATATCAATATTATTCAATTTAGTGGCCAAAACAAGGATAATTTCCTTATTATTTGCTATACAGATAGCAGTAAAATTGATGTAAGAGTTGATTTCGCATTTGTAGTCTTCAAAAATGGTATTGAATCCAAGCACTTTACATTTGGAATTCGTGATGACAAAGTTTTTGTAGATGAATTTATAAAGGATGTTTTTTTAGAGGTAACTTTAAATTGCAATAAAACAACGATGTATTATTCGATTGACATGAATTTTGTTTTATTCGAAAGATAATCTTGTGGCATTGCATTTTAAATATGATTTCTGGCATAGGACTGCCACGGCAGGCTCGGATGTAGTCCAATATGGACGTCCAATTTTCGATGACTTTTTCCAACATTTATGGCCGTATATCGGCAATAACACGGCGAATGTTGTCTTCCAAATGGTCAAGCGTTTGTGGCTTATCCGCATAGACCAATGACTTTACATACCCCCACAGAAAATAGTCTAACGGTGTTGAATCACAAGATCTTGAAGGCCAATTCACAGGTCCAAAACGTGAAATTAGGCGGTCATCAAACGTGTCTTTCAATAAATCGATTGTGGCATGAGCTGTGTGACATGTTGCGCCGTCTTGTTGGAACCACAGCTCCTGGACATCATGATTGTTCAATTCAAGAATGAAAAAGTTAGTAATCATGGCTCTATACCGATCACCATTGACTGTAACGTTGTGGCCTTCATCGTTTTTGAAGAAGGATTCCACCAGCCCATAAAGCGCACCAAACAGTCAGTTTTTCTGGATGTAACGGTGTTTCGACATACACTTGTGGATTAGCTTCACTCCAAATGCGGCAGTTTTGTTTGTTGACGTAGCCATTCAACCAGAAGTGCGCTTCATCGCTAAACAAAATTCGTTTATGAAAATTGGGAACAACGGCAATCTCGTTTTGGGCCCATTCGACGAATCTACGCCTTGCTTGATCATATTTAAAATGTAATGCCACAAGATTATCTTTCGAATAAAAAAATTCATGTCAATCGAATAATACATCATTGTTTTATTGCAATTTAAAGTTCTATACTTCTAAAAATAACACCCTTTATGTTTAAACTTTGCTCATCAAATGGATCATTATTACTGATTCTCTTTCATTCTTGGGTTCTCTGAAGTGTATTTCTTTGTCTAATAACTTAATCGTTGAGACCCAAAAGCAACTTAAAAGTCTGAAAAATAAAAACTTCTCGGGCCGTTTTTGTATTTGGTCGCGGTCACTCGGGTGTTTGAGGAAATGAGCAGGCCGATTGGCGTGCAAAGACTGCAACTAAGCACGAAACTGACAATGTTTGATATTCTTAAATTCATTTACAAGAAGATTAGGAGAGAAAGAATGGTGGAGAGAATATCTCATTTCAAATAAAAGGAGTTTAATAAAAGACAAAAAATTCCATCCATTAACAAGAGATTCACATGCTGTCATTTTTTAACCAATTACAAATTAACCCAATTTCGCATGATAACAAAATTAATTTGATCAAATTTAATTGGGTTCTGTCATCTTCATGCGACTGTAGTATTGGTGAAGAGGAAAATGTAGAACATGGGCTCATGTGTTCCAAGTTCTTCAGAGAAAGAAAGATCCTAAGACCGGCTCTCAAGAACATATATATAAATTGGTTTCCATGTTTTCTCCAACTTATTTCCACCAGAAGTGCTTTTAACAGTATCTATAAATTTATTGTAAATATTTAAAATTCTTCATCACATTCAAATTTCCTCCCCCCCCCCTCCCTATTTTGTAATGTGTTTTATACTTACTTCAGTAAGTCTCGTGTGATACTTTGTGGTGCACGCGGGGTTTATAAATGTTTTGAATAAAAAATAATTATGAGTACATTATATAAAATGTTTGTACATGTTATTGTAGAATCATGCTTAGAAAAATCCCTTACTAAATAATCTTAAGCAAACAAGAGGTAAAAATTTCATTATTTCTAGTATGAATGCTTCAGTTTCTCTATGTAATTCAAGGGTGTCAAATTCAAAGGCTAACTTGGGTCGAAATAACAAAGTTTAACATTAAGTGGGCCGTAAAAAAATCAATATTCATAGAAACACAGGTACCATATTTAGCTAATTGTGGTACATTCAAGATAAATGTACGCATTTTGTTTAATTTTAGCAAAAAGAAAAATGTAATTAAAACAAGTAATATAAAAAAAATTAAGTCAATTCCTACTTTGAATGGATGAATAGAAAGTGTTTTATTAACGATTGAAAATTTGAATAAGATATATATATATATGTATATAAATATATATATATATATATATATAGGGAGAGAGTGAACTAATAGTAGGAATTGAAAAATATAGTAGGATTTGTCTGCATTCTTGTAACAATGCACACCGGATTTGGCTGAAAAACATGTTTTCGACGCCAACTTTTTTCTTTGTTTTAACAGTTGCATTGTTACAACAATAGAGACGAATCTAAGTTGGCGTCAAAAACCTGTATTTGATTAAATTAAATTTAATTAATTAATTAATATTTGAAAAAAACTGTATAAACATCAAGTAACACCCACTACAAGTTTTAAAAAATTTATTCGAACTTGATTGGATGAATAGAAAGTACTTTATTAACAATTGAAAATTTGAGCAAGATAAATATATAAATACTAGAGGACCCGACAGACGTTGTTCTGTACACACATCTTAAATTCAAAAATTCCAAATTTTTATGAATAAGCTTTAACAATTTGGACCGTTTTGAGTAAATTTTGTATTAAAAAGTTATTACAATGTAATTATGTGGCAAGTTTTATACTTATGGGTTGCTTAGAAGTGAAACACACACGCAAACTATTTCCGATAAGAAATAATTTTAAATAAAAAAAATTTAATAATGTGTGTAATCAATTAGCTACACAAATAGATTTGTAGGTTAGGATAATTGTTGTCAACGCACGTGTAAATTAAATAGAAAATCATGTAAAATACTCACTTCAATTGCATACTAAATTTGGAGAATGTATAGTTTTTATGCACACTTCAAAACTCTTCAAACACTAATTACACCTGAATGTAATAATTTAATTAACACACAATTTATTTTAACAAAATAATAACACGAAGTGACAAAATATGTTCATGAAATGATCACAGCACCAACTGTCGGGACCAACTTGAATTATAATAAAAGATTTTTGAATATTCGATACCGCGATCGTAGCGCAGTCTGCCGGATCCAATGTAAAACATTCCAAGATCAACAATTTATAAATAAAAAATTAATTAAATAAACATTTCTAAATCGAATTATAAATATAAACCATTCTCGAGTCCACTGGAACAGACAAAAACTTTCATCAAAATCGGTCCAGCCTTTTAGGAGGAGTTCATTTACATGCGCATGCACAGAAGAATTACATATATAAAGATTATTTGAAAAGATATTAATTAAAAACGCTAAAAAGCGTGAATCGCCTGTATTTTCGTAACAATAAAGACCGAGTTTAGCCAGTTTGGCTGAAAATCAATTTTCGACGCTAACTTAAGTCTTTTTCAATTCCTACTATTAGCTCGCGATCTCTATACGTATTTTATTTGCTTGTTTGTTTATTTATTTGTTTGCTTGTTTAATGATAATTAATAAAAATTAATTATCACTTAAAGTTATGATTCTGTCACATGTATATACATATTTATATTAATTGCAACTATTTAATAAAAAGTAGCTAAAATGAATTTTTTCTTGGTTGATCTAAGTAGGAATTGATTTAAAATCTTTTTATAATACTTGTGTGTTTATAACAATAGCGTTGTTACAACAATGCAGGTGAATGTTGAGTTGTATTTTTTGAATGTTTTTAATTAATATCTTTTTAACTAATTGCGATATCGGACCGAATTGTGAATCTAAACCACTCTCGAATTTACTTGAACCCACATAAAAAATTTCATTAAAATCGGTCCAGCCGTTTAGGAGGAGTTTAGTGACAAACACACGCACAGAAGATTTTTATATATAAAGATATAGAGAGAGTGATCTAATAGTCGGAATTGGAAAACGCTTAGTTAATTCTACCTATGTTATTTTTATTCTGCGTCGGTTTGTTATTTCATTATACAGGTTGAGCACGAAACATGGACCAAATTTTAAAAATCATATTATGGAAACTGCTGCAAACATTACAATAAGTGATACAAGAATGTGTGACGGGGCTTTACCGAGTATTTCAACTAATCCGCTTGTGAAATCTTTGGGGCCATCGATTGAGTTATTTCACAGCCAACCCTCTCAAGAAGAAACCTTGATATTCAGATTAGTTAGTAGATATATAGTGGAGGTTTAGTAATCGGGAGAAAAAAAGAGAAAGGGAGAAAAAAGGAAGAAGAAGGAGGAAAGGAAGCCAAGAAGCTGAACACCGTGAGCTTATGGTAAGGATCTAAACTTAGAAGCGTAATTATAGAACGGGCTTTAACTATTCAAATAAAGTAATGAAGATTGAGATTTATAGAATAACTTTAATTAAAGTTAAGTGGTTAGGATTCCAGGAACTTATTCACATAGGATTTAGGGTTACGATATATCACTCCTCATTTCCTTCCTAGAGTAAGATTGCCTTTGATTATTATAATTGGTAATAATAAATTGGTTGCATTATGGCTAGCTTGGATCATCAATCAATACCTCCAACAAATCTAGGTCGAGTAGATGAAGAGATGGTTTCCCCAGGTAGGGGGTTATCAAAAAAGTAAAGAAAAATATACCAAGTTTTTTTTTCAGTTACAAATGTTCGATGCGTGAGCCTTTATTTACAAGGCATATGTCCATTCTGTAAGCCAGTTCATTCCATACATTTTTTAGCATCACCCTATCAATGGTTTGTATTGCTGCACATATGCTTACTTATCGTCATCTGCTATTTGTTGTATCAATTGCCAATGTGATACGCCTTGAAATTCAATTATTTTACTAAAATTTTCGTACTTTTTTTCTAATGCATTATAAGTTCACAAGCGGCAACTCTCGTAAGTAAAAACTCTTTGTCATTGTCACCATGTTTGAATTTTTAAACATAACGACATTGAATGTACAGCAACTTGTTTACCTTCATGTATCACTTATTGTAATACATGGGCAATAGTTTGATAATATGATTTTTTGTGCTTCCCCCTTTATGTTATTGTAAGCCGATATATTGACCAAGCCGCAAATATGCTCGTTGCAGGCCACATTTGGCCCCTGATATAATTGAATCAGTTCTTTACAAATTTTACGCTCGAAGTGATGAAAAGTTTTGTTTTCAACAGTAAGGCCACCATGAAAAACAAAATTTTAATATCCAGGATTAACATCTCTGCCTCCTACATAACCACAGCGACTGAAGTGATTTTAAGAACAGCTTTCTTCTTCGCCCACTTCAATTCGTGAACGTATAAGAAAAGAATAGGAGCTATTATAAACACGGGTAACTATCCTCAACATAAGTGATTTTAAAAGAAACATTTGCATATTACTCTGCTAAGATTTAACCAAGGGTCTATGGACCCATTAAGGTTCCGTGGGAAGATTTCGAGGAGTGTACTAGCTTGAATGAGAAAACTTAATTTCCGTGTCTTTATTTTCAGTATGTTTATTTTCTCTTGTAAACATCTGCGGAGAGTTCTATATACTATTTATATACATGCTTATAACTTAGAGAGAGGATACCCCCTATCCTTTATTTCTTCTTATTATTTTTTTATGCTTGAACATTGATTCTCAACCTTTTATTTTCTGTTGCGGTACACTTTTAACAATTTTCAAATTTGGCGCGCACAAACAATAAAATAAGTTTAATCGAATTTTACTTATCTACAATACACTACGTAAAATAGTTTATAATAATTTTCAATGTTAAATAAAATATTACGTGCGAAAAAAACTACAAATGTTTCAGTAAATAATTACAAATTAATTATTAGAATGCATTTAATGCGAAATTTGAGCTTGATGATTTTTGATAATTTCGTTTATATCGGGTCGTAAAAATAATAATGCCACTTCAGCATTTAAAAGTCTCGATCTTTTTTTTCATTTTTATATTTGCTAATGCTGAAAATCCGAATTTACGCAAATAAGATGCAGAAAATTGTAACAATATTTTCAAAGTTTTTTGGCTATTGTGGGATAAGGCCTCTAATTTTAATGTAAAATGAATTAATGGACTCTTCCGAATGTTTCGAAATTAAATCTCGATTATTACAAAGTGGAATTAGTTTTTCCTTTTCATTCAAAATTTATATACAATTGCATCAGTTATCACTAATGGATTGCGAAACCTATCAAGTTTTTTTCTATCCATTAATCCACGAAAAGATAAGCTAAATATACGATGAATATCCTTAGCTTATTTTTATAAAACGGCCAAATGATTCGGTCCCGATTTATATATATATATATATATATATATATATATATATATATATATATATATATATATATATATTTCCTTAGAGTATAACTAATAATTTTTTTAAAAAATTTGGGGGGCACCTTCAAAAATTTTGCAGCACAGGGGTTGAGAATCACTGTGCTAGAACCACAAACGCATATATTACTCTATTACTTTTTCTGTAATGTTTTTTTATTAATTTTTTTTATTAAGTTCGTGTATATATATAAAACTTCGTATTTTCTTAATATGTGAACATTTCTCTCTCTCTCTTTTTTACGCTTTTGTTTTTCGCATAACCTCGTTTATAGTGATATTGTCTCTCGTCAGAGTGACATTTCAACAAAGAATTCTTTTAAAATGTTCTACTTTGATATTTGCTTTAGATTTCATAAGAATACGAATTCAACCTACATTCGTGTAATTCTTTATACTCGTATAAGTATAAAACTTTGTAATAATACAGCAAAATCTACATGCAATATGTATAAATTAGTCATTCGAGGAGAATACTGTTAATAATTGAAAAGTACAACGTTGGTTAGAAAAGTTTCATGAAGTCAATTCATATTAGAATCTGTAAGAGATCTGTTTGATAATCAGTTTTTCGAGTAAAAACTCTTAGCCATTGAGGAAGTTTTCAAATTTTGTATTACTGAAAGTATCAATACAGATATTTTGATACTGAGTGATAGCCGAAGTTTTACTCAACATCTGTCTGAATGGCAGAGGTATGGTGACAGAAAGACAACGGGTATTGTCCATCATTTAAATTGCTTGAGTGCTAATGTTAAGATATTTTTTCAGTGGGTACCGTCTCACGTGAATGTCTGTGAGAAAGATATTGCAGATGATTTGGCCTGTGAGAACAGCTTTAAAGATTCTACTCATGGTGGCTACCTTACTTTTTCAGAAATTGCTACCCGGGTCAAACAAGACATCGGTTCCTCTTGGAGGCAATCCCCTGTGCATAAGTGGTATGAAGGAAACCATCCTGGTGCTGCTTTAGATGGGAAAAGCAGGGCACGAGATGAACCACTCTTGCTACGCTTTGCAGTGGACATACTCGAGCTCAACGGCATGTGGCGGGTCTTAAAGTTTAGCCTCCTTGTTCGAATTGCAATGTGACCCAAGCCACTCCTGCCCACATCTTGGTTTGTATTGGTTGACATAAGAGCCTGCTGCTCTCAAGTCCTACTACAGTTTTTCATTGTTTAAAAACGCACAGGCTCACGGACTTGATCTAGATGTTTTTGTCGATCAAGTGGGATAAGAAACAACAGCAGAAAAATTTCGGTGTGTTGATTTTTCCCGACAAAAGAAACCGTGTAGATAAAACAAAACATGTGTGAAAAATGATGCTCTGAAAGTATGGGTGGAAACGAATCCAACTGCACCTGTTATACTGCTAGTACATTGACTAAATACAAGAAAAATGGAAAATTATATGCCCATCACTTGTTAATAGACATGGCTCAATAATTCTTCACGACAACATCTGGCCTCATACGTCTTAGAAAACAAGTGCGAAATGAAATGAATTAAAATATGAAATCGGGTTGCACCCAGCTTATTCACCGGATCTTTTTCCAATCGAATTTCACTTTTTTAAACATTTAGAACATTTTTTTACGTATTAAGCAGTATGAAAATGAAGACAGTCTGAAAAATTCCTAATTCTAATTTATTGATTCTAAAGATCAGAGTTCATTTAGGATGGGCACCTTTGTATTAGTTACCCCACCCAGTACGGGGATTACGACGCTCGACTTATAATTGAGTGGGCTCGTGTTCGAATCCCGAATATGGCAGGGATGTATCTTCAGGAAAAGAATTTGTGGACTTTCGCCTGATTGATTGATTGAATATTAACGTCGCACTGTTCAGCTACACGAGGGCTTCTGGCGACGGACCACGTATTTTTGAACCACGGTCAAGTGACGTGTACGACACCTGAGCTGCCCCCCTCTCCTAACTACCACACCTCACCAACGGGAGGACGTTTCAGCTCTCGATAGATTTAACGTGCATCGCTGCCCTACACGGCGGGTCTTTAGTTGTACTGGGCTCGAACTCGTGACAAGGCAAGCCACGATCCGATATCTATACCACTCGGCTACCGTGGCCACGTACTTTTGCCTGAAATGGATTTCCGTCTCGAATGGAAAGCAGCGCACACCTTCTGTTCTACACTCATGTCCATAAATTAAGGATAATTCACAATCACACAGAAATGGAACTCTAAAATAAAAATTTCTCCTGTAGAATTATCACACACATCTTGAAGAAGAATATGCAAATTACAGGAAACCACCAGAAGGCGCGGATAGTACGTCGCAATGACGAGAGTGTAAGAGAGTGGTATGTAAGGAATGGCGGCAAAGAAGTAAAATTGTTCACAAGCGCTTTAAAAGCCTTTCAGTGCGATAACCGCATAGTTATGGCACAAGGGAAGCATTTGGATGATTTTTTACGTTGTGGAATTATTGGACGACTGGAATGTGGACGTACCCAGCTGCAAGTATCCGAGGAACTTGGAATCACCCAGAGTGTCATCTCCAGGGTCTCCCCCGAGTTACAACGCCGAATGAGGACCGTATATATATATATTTGGCAGTTACTGCCAAAAGAAACAGACGGAGCACAGCATCAGACATGTCTCGTCAGCTCTCTTCAGCTACCGGTACGACAGTTTCAAGGCAGACGGTGTATGACGCTTAGGGCACATTGGTCTATATGCTCGTAGGCCTGTCAGATGTGTTCCACTTACCGCAACTCACTGTCGCCTGCAATTAACCTGGAGTAAAGAGCATGTATTGTGGACACCACAACAGTGGTCTTGTGTGATGTTTTCCGACGAGTCCAGGTTTAGTTTGCAGTCTGACTCTCGCCGGATTTTAATATGGAGATCGCCAGGTACCCGTTACCACCAAGAGAACACCATTGAACGACACCGTTACGGTGGTGCAGGATGACTCGTTCGGGGAGGAATTATTCTTGGTTCCAGAACTGACCTGCATGTTCAGAGTGTAACGATGACAGGCCACATCGATCGGGATGTCATTCTGGAGCAACATGTACGTTTGTTTCGGGGCGCCATGGGTGCTGAATTTCTGTTTATGGATGACAACGCCCGTCCTCACAGCGCAAACATTGTAGGCGAATGCCTTCAATCGGAAGATATCACCCGTATGGATTGGCCAGCATACTCACCGGACTTGAATCCTATACAGCATGTGTGAGATATGCTTCGCCGACGAATTGCAGCCCGTCAACCCCCTCCCACCTGTCTACCGGAACTTCGGAGGGCAGTGCTTGATGAGTGGTGTAATATTCCCCAAGATCAGATTGATAATTTGATACTCAGCACGCCTAGGCGTTTCAAGATCTGTATTGCATCGTCCGGGAGACAGAATCCGTATTAATTAGCATACTAACCATGTTATACTGTTTTTTTGTAAATAGGTTCTTTTTTGAAATTTGCTCCAGGGAGTAAAAATCGCAATTTTTATTAATTATGTCAAACATATAGCATCTTTTTTGCTCTTTACCTTTTGTTTAATAAATAGACTTTACAAATAAGTCAAATTTGTTTTGCTTCTGTCTCTTTCTTTGCCTGAACTTCATTATCCTTAATTTATGGACATGAATGTATATGCTGGCATCACCTTTTACAATAGTCTAAATTCTTTTGTGTTTGTATTGTTTGGTTCTATTAATCTATCTCTCCTTTTTTTTTATCTATAACAGTATGAAACGCGCATCAAAAACAACATCTTTCTATTAAAATCTCGTTAGGAAAGGTGTATTGAAGCAAACGGAGCATGTTTTTATAAAAATAAACAGTATTTGAACAAAGATTTGTATTTGTATTTATCCACTTACAAATCCGGCATTTCATACGTACCAACCTAATTAATGGCTTAGCTCATAGCTTCAACTTATAGTACACGTATCCTTTAAGAAGAGGCCCATAACCTAACTTTCCTTAATCAAAGGATTTATGGAACAAGAAGTTCAAGAGCCAGGGTTTTAAAGGCGATCTAAAGAAACACAACTTTGAATCAATTATTCTAATGAGACAATCTACAAGGGTCTAAGAACTAAAAGACTTCTTCATTTTTCTAGATCTTTTGAACTTGATACTTTGTATATGCTGAGATGCTTATAAAGGTAATTATGTCTCAAAATGATGAAATAAATCGTCTTTGCTCTTTTGGCAAAAATGCAGCAAAAATTCTCTTAAAGCCCTTGGTAAAAGATAAGCTGATATCTTGCTGTGACCAGGAGTGTGAAAACTCTTTGTTAATTCTTCTCGGTTTAAAGGTGAGGAATACGATATCAAACCGCGATCTAATGAAGGCCGACTTGTTCGTGGCGGACTTTTCTTTTCGTGGTTAAGTAGAGAGTTTTCCTTATTACTTAATACATGGATCAATGTGTCTGCTTTTCGAGACAGGATGATGTAATAAAAGGATTTTGAAATTTCCGATAGCGTAATTTTTTTAAGGAACTTAAGGATATTTTATTTAAAATAAAATTTCGAATATATATATATATATATATGAAGATGTTATTTCTTCAAGTAAGGCATAAATATCTACAAATAGACGTTAATTAATTTCAACTTTTCCGGATTGTAGATGAATTATAAACAGCTCTTCATTTAGGGATATCTATTAATAGAAAACAATCACAAAAAATGTATAGCATATTACATTATTACTAAAACCAGTGGCGTAACGTACACCCCCGCCACCCCTGCACCGCGGGGGGGGCAGGACTCTAGGGGCCCCAAAGCCTGAGCGATGCCGATTGCGTAAGATACGGCTACGGCTTAAAATCTGATTTTGCAGGGGGGCCCGAAAATTCTCCGTTATGCCACTGATTAAGATATATTAGAGTACATCAAATTATGAAACAAAACAAAAATTTTATAGGCTAATGATTTTTCAAGTGATACTTATATTGTTTGTGTGTGAATATTATTTTCCAATTGAAAAAATATTTTTCCCCCGTAAGTTTTTAAAATATTAACTGCACCCATTAAAAAAAGATTTATTATTATACAGGGTGGTACTAATTCATGACACAAACTTTAAGGGTAGGTACAGGACATTGTAATAATCATTTATTGCATATAAAAATATAGGTGCAAGTGACGCAGTAAGGCACAAACACAAACAATAAGTGACGAAAGAAAAGACAAAGTGTTTATTGAAAACGTCGTTGATAAGTGTAATGTTCGCAATAACTGTTCGTAACTGTTTAGTACATGCGCTATGAAGTTCAGCTGCAATGCACATTGATGTACCACTAATTGACACAGGTAGAAGATACTCTGCTGGATTGAAAGCTTATACTTGCTGAAAATGGAAGAAGTACAAGCAGTAGCGCACACAGGAATTTTTTAAGAGGGGGGGGTCCGGGGTCAAAAGTTCACCATTCTTGTATTCTGCTTCTTTTGATTTTGTCAATTTTCGGGAACAAAACATAGTAAAAAACTAATTTTTGAATAAATAATTAGCATTAATTAATAAAATTAATCATTAATAACAAGTAATTAATTAAATTTTACGTACTATATACTTAGGATTACAAGCAATCGAAAAAAAAATCAAGGGGTTGGGGGAGGGTTCCGGACCCCCCAGGACCTGACCCTTGTGTGTGCCACTGGGTATAAGTGATTTTCGCTTAACCCTCTACAAACGATCTGATGATACACACATACGTGATGAGCGACAGATCTTGTTCTTGACTCTGGTCTGTCAGCCATAACGTTCTATATCAGTGATACTCAACATGAGGCCCGCGGGCCACATGTGGCCCCCAAGCTTTTTTAGGTTGCCCTCTCATTGCCCATTCCACAATATTGCCACAAAAAAATTCAATTATTTAAGAACAATGTATTAAAAATTTAGCGGGAAGTAATATCAATCAAGCAATCAAATACATCATTTTTGCTATGGAGATCGTTCGAATATGAATTGGAAGATTTTTTTCTTGTCTATTTGCAACTGTAACAGGTAGTAATAACAAATACCAGTGAAATAGCGAATTAAACTGGAGTAGTGGCTATTTTATGGACGATATTGAGTTTAAATTATAAACAAATAATTCTGAGAGAGAGATTTCAACCTGGAATTCTATTGAAACTTGCCATTCTGAGCTTGATAAGTTAATATTTGAAATAAAAAGAAGAGAGGTTTTACGAAAGGAAAAGTAATCAAATTTTATCAAATGGTTGGGCAGCTTTGTTTGTGCAACAATGGGTCATGGGTGGAATTAAACTGAAACTACTTCACAACTCAACAAAAAATGCATAAAACTGAAAAAAAAATCTGTGTGTGTTTGATAGAGATTAATATAAGTAGTAGGCATCCTTCTATCATAATAAAAGTTAAAAAGTACTAAATTGCCTGTTTCGCTTAAACAAAAATTATTTTGACTTCTTACGATAAAAAAAAGCTGAAACACCTAAACTCCATTTCCTTCGGGGAAGCGTTGAAATTAATTTTTTCTTTTGTTTTCTCTTCCTTATATATAATAAAACAAATTTTTCGCATAGGTAGTTTTTGAAATTCTTAAAAAAAATGCCTTGCCCTTGATGTGTATTGTTTTTTTAGGGTGCAACATTAGTAAAACACAACTAGAGATGATATCTGGTGTGCCCAAACCACTTGTTCGCTAATCAGCCGGAGGCTCGAACACCAGTTTAATATCTCTTCGTCATGTATCGCCCTGAATTTTATTCTTTCACAAGTCCCTTAATCTTCGTGTTGGTATCATGAATTCTACATCTTGACATTCTCAAAGTAGATAAAATTCCATATTGAGGTTATAAAATTGAGAGAATTCTCACAAATGGAAATCGCATTACATTTCTCATCTACAATGTCGAAGTTTTGAAGATAAATATAAAGGAAAATGTTCTTAAAATTTGGGTCGATCGTGTTAAATCAAAATCAATCATGCAAAAAGAGAATTAATTTTTTTATTTCTAGTTCGTGTTATATATAAATCAAAATAGTGTAAACATAGAAATGAGAGCTTTTATTACTCTCACAATGGAAAAAATAATACATTCAAACATATAATGTTTAAAAAACATACAATAGTTATTTATAAACAATTATTTGAATGAAATTTGTCTCAAATGTCTCTAGCGTTAATTAAGCATAGTTTATTATAAACCTAGCGTAAAATAATATAATAACGTATATAAAAGCGTAAAAGTTTTAATAATATAAATCATATGCGATACTAAAAATGTAAAAAAGAGGGGAAATTTAAAATAAAAACAAAATCTTCATTGCTCTGTTTTTTTTGGAATAAAATGATTTTATTCTATAGTAAGAAATCCTATTCTAAAATAAATTAATATAGGGCGAATTTTAGCTTTTTTAAATCGGAAGCTGTAGTGAAATATTCTTTGAAAAAATTGCCTTTGAAATAAAACTCATGTTTTATTGCCGATAAGAATTTCATTTTACATAATTAAAAGGTTTATTGTTTGCGTTTACTTGTTTGTTTACTTAAGTAGCGATAATTATTTGTATTGTTTAGCAGGAAAAACAAATTTAATTGTTACCAAATTTACATTTATAATAAATAAATCTGAGATTTACTATAAAAATTATTAAATATTTTACAATTTTTAACAGTTTAAAGGTTTTTAAATATCAGGATGTGTGTAAAATTTTTCCATCTGCTTTATTTTTTAAATATATTATGCAAAGATAGGAATATAATGCCTAATATGCTTACGTCTAAATTATTTCCTGAGTGAATTTATACGTACAACATTCTCACATATATTAATTCATTTGTAATTATTTGTCAGGAATTTTTATGCTTATTAACTATTTCATCGCGTATATTTATTACAATTTTGAAAGCTTAAAAATATACCATTTAATATTATTATAAACTACCCTTGTTTTCATTCTTTGTTCAGTGCTAGAAATCATAATAAAGTTAAATAAATATCATCGGCCTGATTATCAGACTGCGTAACTCCACCGGTGTAACTGATTTGATATAGGAGTGCAACGCGCCAAGCGCTTTTTTGGCGCGATTCCTTAATCCTTTTGTTTTGTCTACGCCATGCCTCAGTGCACGCTCCTCTTTTAATTTATTCCTCGATCAGTGTAATCGCTACTTTTTTTTATTTCATAATAAAACTAGATTTCGAAGGGAGAGGTGGTGGCAAGATTTTAACATAAAATAAATACAGCAGAAAGTAATATTAATGTATTACACTTCCAGGTATAAATTATTTACACTATTTTAAGCATTCATTACACAAAATTTGTAACAATGTGTTACTTTTGCTGAGCAGAGATCCTGCGGAAAAAAAACCAAAACAGAAAACTAACACTAATATGCTTTATCCCCATGGCAACCACATTATCGCAGGATAAAAATATCAAAGTAAACCATATTCTAATATTATCGCCTATCTTGGCGAACATAAAGAACAATTTGGCGCCTAGCCCTACTGTATCAAATTAGCATCCCAGATGCAGTTGCGCAGTCTGATAATTAGACAGACGATATTTAAAACAACGAAGTACTACAAATGTGATTTGAATTTCGCTTCAGTACGTTTGTATTAAAAAAAAGCAATGAAATTCTGTAAGTTTATATATGTCGCAGGAAAATGAGGAAATTAGGACTTCCATCGAATCCTTGAAGGAGATGATCCATTCACGTGACATCTTAAAATAACGTCTCTTTGAGGTCATTTCCGTTATGTAAGTAAGTGATTTGATAAAATCCCCGAAATGCTTTAGTGAAATGATGAAATGAACGAGTCAGCCATTTTTTTTATAGCTATGGGGTTGATATTTAGGAGAGATCGATAGTACAACCTATATGGCTAGGAAGTACAAGGACTCGATCCCCCAGGTGTCTCCCCCCCCCCATCCCTTAGGTATTTCACATCAACCCTAAGTGATACGATCAATTGACGGGAAATGTGAAAGTAAATGATTTTATAAAACCCTGAACTGTTTCAGTGAAATGAAGTCAGGATTTCCATTGGCAAAAGGCTGTCCAGGGGTTGGAAACACCTGGGGGGGGGGTCAAGTCCTTGTACTTCCTAACTATTCAGGTAGTACTGTCGGTTCCCTAAATATTAACCCCATATCTTTAAAAAAATGGATGACTTGTTCATTTCCTCATGACCTCATGAGGGAAATGACCTCAAAGAGACGTTATTTTAACATCTTGCGTGAATTGATCATCTCCCTTAGGCATTGGATGAAAGTCCTAATTTCATCATTTTCCTGCGACTTATATAACATCTACCTTGGATTTCTCTCGTAAGCATATTTTATTAATCAGTTTGTCATTATCTGGAGTTTTTAAGTCCTTCATATACTTATGCATCAAATTGAGACTACCAAAACAATGTTTTCACAATGACGTAGTGCGGAATATCGGACTCGTCATTTGACCGTGATCAGAAATTATAAAGTTAGTCACCACTTGTCCTCGTGGTGCTTATAAGAGTGCTACATTAAAAACAATAAACCAATCCGTACTTATCTATTTTTACATACGGGGTGTGACAATTAAACAACCGAACTAGTTTTAAAAATTAACTTTATTGAAAACAATATACAAATATATATTTAATCCCCTTCACCATACTCCCTTTCCCTACCAATATATAGCTACATACAAGTTTCCCACCCTTCAAAGCAGTCCTGTAGCTCATTAGGTGTCACCATCTTCGGTAAGTGTGCAGTTTCTACCTTCACCTCTTCTACAGACTCAAAATGTGTTCCCATCAATGCATTTTTCATTTTAAGAAACAGGTAAAAGTCGTATGGTGTGACATCTGGTAAGTACGCTGGATGTTCGAGCGCAGTAATGGCCGCGGTAGCCGAGTGGTATAGGTATCGGATCGTGGCTTGCCTTGTCACGAGTTCGAGCCCAGTACCACTAAAGACCCGCCGTGTAGGGCAGCGATGCACGCTAAATCTGTCGAGAGCTGAAACGTCCTCCCGTTGGTGTGGTGTGGTAGTTAGGAGAGGGGGTGCCAGCTCAGGTGTCGTGGATTACGTGGTCCGTCGCCAAAAGCCCTCGTGTAGCTGAACAGTGCGACGTTAATATTCAATCAATCAATCAATCAATCGAGCGCAGTAATGCGTTTGTCTGTCAAGAACTGTTTAACAGAGAACGCAATATGCACAGAGGCGTTGTCTTGGTGCAAAATCCGCACGTCGTTCTGTATGTCTTGCCTTTTCTTCCTCACTCTTTCTCTAATCTTTCTCAGGACTTCAATATAGTATTGCTGTTTTACCATTTGACCTTAAGGTGAGTGAATGAATATTAACGTCGCACTGTTTAGCTACACGAGGGCTTTTGGCGACGGAATTCGTAACTTTGAACCATGGTCTAGTGAGGAGGACGACACCTGATCTGACATTAAATGTTTTTATTTAATAGATATATCCATATTATACAGGCGAAGTGTAGCAAAGTGGACACGGTCACGAACTGATGGCCGGAGGGTCAAGAGTTTCATTTCTGGAGCCAATGTAGACCCACCATATCGAAGGGCTGATGCCCTTTAAACCTGTCATGACTCTAAGTCCTCACGTCGGTGTAGTGTGGAAGTTTGGAGAGTGAGGTGCCAGCCCAAGTATCGTTCTCAGCCCTTAACTGAGGCTCAAAAGTATGAGGTCCGTCTTCAATACCCTCATATTGCCTTATGAGGGCGACATTAATAAAAAAAATCAAGTCACATATCTTCATTATATAGTGAGAGTGTGAGTTATACTAATGGTGTACTATAAAGAAACACGAGGGCTATTGGTGACAGACCTCGTAATTTTGAACCTCGCTCAAAGAACGAAGACTCGCGAAGGGACTTGTGCATATCTCAGCTGAACAAAAAAATCCTATTTGTTACATTTTAAGTCTGTAAAACTAATAGCTGATACACAGGATTTTTTTTATTTATAACACCCCCGAAACTCCCTTGTGGGTGGATTTTTGAAAACACCTTCCTAAGCTAATCTCTGCTCAGCAAAAGTAACATATTGCTACAAATTTTGTGTAATGAATGCTTAAAATAGTGTAAATTTATATTTAGATGAGTAATACTTTAATATTAATTTCTGTTGTATTTAATTTATGTTAAAATTGTAATATTCGCAAGCAACGCCGTTCCTTACATTATAATGGCGATGCAATGGAAACACAGCGAAATGTTTGTGATAGAGCCAAGTTGGTATCATTTTTAGCGACCATGTTGGCAACTTGGTGATTGATTGAACAGTGCAGGAGCTGATATGCTGTAGCGCCACCTGGAGGGGATCTGCAACAAAGAGGATAGCACATAAACCTACTCCACAAAAAAATACATACACATACCTTTTTTTATAGTAATCGGTTGAACGGTGTTGGAGTGATGCGATTCCATACATACAAACATCCCTTTTTTTATATATAGATTTGTAATTTATTACTCAATAAACAGTTTGTTGTCTTTGTCGTTCAGATTGTTTTATTTGCCAATGAAAGTTATTATCATTATCTGTTGTACATATTAAGTGCAAAATTCTTTTAAACTTATTTCATTCTTAGTGTGCCATCAAATTTTGAAATTGTCAATAGTATACTGCAACAAAAAAAAAGTTTCAGAATGACTGATCTTAATGAATGAACTGGTTATTATAAAGAGTGTTTTTTTTTCAGGTATAGAAGTTTAAGTTGGCATTACTTTCCAAGATGGCGACCGATTTAACAGCTATCAAGTGATTTATTCTCAGTTTGGCTTGGCAATTAATCAAAACGATCATCAAGCAAGGCGTAGATTCGTCAAATGGGCCCAAAACGAGATTGCCGTTGTTCCCGATTTTCATAAGCGGATTTTGTTTAGCGATGAAGCGCACTTCTGGTTGAATGGCTACGTCAGCAAACAAAACTGCCGCATTTGGAGTGAAGCTAATCCACAAGTGTATGTCGAAACGCCATTACATCCAGAAAAACTGACTGTTTGGTGCGCTTTATGGGCTGGTGGAATCCTTCTTCAAAAACGATGAAGGCCACAATGTTACAGTCAATGGTGATCGGTAGAGCCATGATTACTAACTTTTCATTCCTGAATTTAACAATCATGATGTCCAGGAGCTGTGGTTCCAACAAGACGGCGCAACATGTCCCACAGCTCGTGCCACAATCGATTTATTGAAAGACACGTTTGGTGACCGCCTAATTTCACGTTTTGGACCTGTGAATTGGCCTCCGAGATCTTGTGATTTAACACCGCTAGACTATTTTCTGTGGGGCTATGTAAAGTCATTGGTCTATGCGGATAAGCCACAAACGCTTGACCATTTGGAAGACAACATTCGCCGTGTTATTGCCGATATACGGCCACAAATGTTGGAAAAAGTCATCGAAAATTGGACGTCCAGATTGGACTACATCGGAGCCAGCCTTGGCAGTCCTATGCCAGAAATTATATTTAAAATGTAATGCCACAAGATTATCTTTCAAATAAAAAAAATTCATGTCAATCGAATAATACATCGTTGTTTTATTGCAATTTAAAGTTCTATACCCTAAAAAAAACACCCTTTACTAAAATTTCAATTTTAGACTTTAGGGCACTACTTAAGGCTGTCTTCGGTAAAAGTACGAGAGCTTGCACTATACACGAAACACATTTTCAGACTGAAAAATGCCTCAATTTCCATGGAAATTTGGAACATTATAACTCATACCTCTGTTAACAATATAGTGTTTTTAAAAATTTCAAAAAATTTCATGAATTTTTTTTTTATTTTAATACGTGAAGGCGTAGCACATTTAACATTAAGATATAGAAGAAAAATTGTGAAACACATTTTATACCAGAAAAAATGAATCAACTCGGTTAAAAGTGGGATATATGATAATGATGTTCCCTAAAGCAGGGCTGTCAAACACGCGGCCCGTTGAATCTTTTTTAAAAAAAATTTACATATCACATTTTTAAAGATTGTCATTTTGAAATTTATTTGAGAGGAAATTTATACATATAAATCTAAAATGCATTTTCTGTTCTTGTTTTAAAATAAATCCTTTTTGATCATAGAAATGTCCTTTAGATTAAAATAGATTTATATTTTATCAAACAGTTACATTTGATTTTACTATAGTAAATTACTTTTTTAATAAATTCGGAATTGCATTATGCATATTCTTTACAATGGATGGTACATGATTCTCTGTGCGTGCGACTTTCTTTTCTCCTCCTCCTTTTCTGTTTGGAGTTCCCAAAAAGCAAGAGGCAGTCAGAGATGTTTTTTAAAGTTTTAAAAAAAATATTCAGGACGGTTAAGATAAAGGGCAATGTATACTTAATCGTTTGCGAATGACAGCACAATCCAATTTCAACAATGAGTAACGAAAGATCAATTCAAAAGGAATAACGTAATTTTCAAGAAAATCGCAACACTGTAATATTTTAAACATTATTTGATCATTACGTTATTATATTACATAAACATTATTATATTATCTATGTCTGTATACATGAAAAATAATGAAAACAATAAAAATAATTGATTCTGTTTTAAATTTTCACTCCAATAAATGGCTTTTTCATTCCAAATCTGATATAAAGGTACATATTTTTATGTGCGGCCCGCGAGATTATAATGCTATTCTGAAGTGGCCCGCAAGGTCATTTGAGTTGGATACCTCTGCTCTAAAGGATAGTGAAGCTAGAATATCATATTATATAATTTTCATTTCTTTTATATCTGAAAAAAATGTTCCGAATTCGAATCCTATTCTTTAACATTAACCGAAGACAGCCTTAATGATTAAAATGCATCATCTGAAATATGTATTCTGTGTTATTTTGTCTTTTAATTGAAGGAAAATCTTATATAGGAGGGATGTCTCAGATTTTAAAGCTGTACTTTGCGTAATTAACATCGATAAAGAGTCATCTTACTCCTTGGTTTCATCAGCAGCAGATTTATTTACTTAAGAACTGTGCATCTATTGCATATCGGGTTACAGGGTCTGGAAAAATGATGACAAGAAACTAAGCTTGAATCCTGATCAAATTATAAACGACATCGGAGCCTGTACAAGACATTTCTAGACACTGTCTTCACATTAAAGCATTGAAACTGGATTTGAAACACGTTTTCCTACGATTAAATGTCCCAATATTAAAGATCACGACAGCCAAGAGATCGTGGTCACGTGACCGGCGCTGTTTTTGTCGAGACGTGTCGCTGCAAAACCACCGTTGGACTCACGCATGTTTAATTTGTTGATGTTGAAAACTTTCCCATGGGCGTGGTGTGGAAGTTCAGAAAGCTGAGTGCTGACTCAAGTGTCCTCCTCGTCACTTGGTTCAAAATTAAGAGATTCGTCAATTGTAGATCTCGTGTAGCTCCAGTCAGTGAGTAAGTGAATATTCACTCACTCACTGTTCAGCTACTCGAGGGCTTTTGGCGACGGACTTCGTGATTTTGAACCATGGTCAAGTGACGAGAATGACACTACAACTGGCACCCACCACCATCTCATAACTTCCATACCACACCAACGGGAGGACGTTTGAACCTCTACATATTTAACGTCATCAGCTCTCTCTGCATGGCGGAGTGAGTAAGTAAGTGAGTGAATATTAACGTCGTACTGTTCAGTTACTCGAAAGGGCTGCGGTAGCCGAGTGGTCAAGGTATCGCATCATGGCAGTCATGTCATGAGTTCGAGCTCAGTACCACTAAAGACTCACCGTGTAGGGAAGCGATGCAGTTTAAAATCTGTCGAGAGCTCAAACGCCCTCCCGTTGGTATGGTGTGGTAGTTAGAAAAGGGAAATGCCAGCTCACTTCACCATGGTTCAAAACGAAGAGGTCCGTCGCCAAAAGCCCTCAAGTAGTTGAACAGTGAGTGAGTGAATATTAACGTCGCACTGTTCAGCAACACGAGGGCCTTTGGCAACGGACCTCGTCATTTTGAACCATGGTCAAGTGAGCTGGCATTTCCCTTTCCTAACTACCACACCACACCAACGGGAGGACGTTTGAGCTCTCGACAGATTTAACATGCACCGACCCCTTCTGCACAGCAGTTTTTGGGTGGTACTAGGCTCGAACTGGTGACACGACAGCCACGAGTCGTGACCCTGACTACTAGGCTCTCGCGGCCACCAATCAGTTCCAAATTAAGTTCCTGTATTTAATACCCATGCCGGTATATCACAGTATATCTGTGCAATTAAAACACATGCAACAAAAATTTAGCTTTTTAACACTTTCAAAATGTAACTATGTAAGTTCGATAGCCGTTACTGCCTCGTTTGCCAAGTGGTCATGGTCACAAACTCGTGGTCAGTGAGTGATGAGTTCGAGTCTTGGTGGCACAGAAAGCCCACCGTTTATAGGGACTAATGCACGTTAAGCCTGTCATAGCTCAAAAACGTCCCGTTGTCGTAATGTGGATGTATGGAGCGAGGACACCAGCTCATATATCCTTTTGGTCACTTGAAACAGGCTTAAAATTATAAGGTCCGTCACCAATAGCCCTCATATTGTCCTATACATCAGTAGCTCTAATTATTCCAACTATTGTTGTAAGACACATTAAGAGGATGCGGTATCTTAGTGGTCATAGACGGGAACTCGTGGCTACAGGGGCGGCTCTAGGGCCGGACAAACCAGCCCCCTGCCCGAGGCGGCAGATTTTAAGGGCGGCATTTGGATCAAATTTGAAACATTTTGTTTCTTACAAAAAAATTTAATATATTTTCTGTAATATTATTGAGTGTGAATTTGATATTTCATTTAAAAGCTGAAATCTTATTTCTTGGAAAAATGAAATCTTATTTCTTGAACGTTTGAGATTTTTACATTTTCAAATTGAATAGATTTTAACCTTTCTAAAAATACCTTACTTTATCCTCTAGGGTAATTAGAAGCCCTTAAAACCTATTTTTAAATAATTGGTGAAACTGGGCCACGCCGCCCATTTGAATGGCGAAAAATGTAAACAAAGTACTTCGTTTTGGCTTAAAAGTTGAACATCTGATATAAACCAAAACATGTATCTTATTTTAAATTGAGCCTTTTATTTTTTTTTATTTACTAGCCGATTAGAAGCCTCACTGTATGCATTAAAATCAATTAATCTCAAAATGTAAATTTTGATGTTCGATGTACCTTTTCTGAGAAACTACTGTTCACAGGTATGTAAATTTTTATGATATATTTATAATGATGGCTAATATATATTGAAATGAGCTTTTTGTAAAAAACACAAAAATTTATTTTTACAAATTTTTTACGTGAAAAATGGGTCGAATTTCGCAATGTTTGATAAAATATTTCACTAATTATTAAAAAATTCAAAATTAGCTAAAAGCTCATTTTAGTATAATGAGGAAGGTGAACTTTAATTGAATGAAAAATTTCAAGCATGTACATATAACAGATTTTGAGAAAAGGTACATCGGAAACATTCAATTTAACATTGTCTGTATATATAGAGATGTTTCCAACTCCTCTTAACGTACATTATTTCCTTATTTTCTACTCTGTATGTTTAATGACAGTTTTTTACGTTAAAATTTGAAGGGTTCAAGGCGAAAGTATATGTTAAATAATGAAATTTAATATGTTTACACATCTGTTACTTGTAATTCCCCCCATCCTCCAGTAGTAAGGTCACAACGGGGACATTCCTTTCACTTTTAAGATGTCCGCTGTCAGCTATCCAAAAGGGGACAGGGGTAATAAGAGGTTTTGGTAGATAGAGAGTCACACATGTTTTATTTTAATCTCGAGTGTAGTTACTATAAGTTAAAATAAATGCTAGTGATCCCCACCATCAGTTCGAAGTTTTCACGTATTTTTCAAAGAAAGTGTGGCTCCTTCTCTTTCTTTAACTCTTTTGAAATAATAATAAGTAGTTATGTTCTTGATTTCGAATCATTTTGAAATTTTTAATACTCAAAACAATATATATATATATGTCAGGCCCCAGGCCTGCTGGGAAAATGAGGAGGGCATCATCTCTAAAACACTTTTTTATTTTGCTTCAATCACATAAAATCCAACATAGCGGCCCTTTGGCGCGAAATCGAGTAGAACAACAAACAACACTTCGGCGAGGAGTCACCAGCTAAGCCTTTTCGAGTATGCGTTCTTCCCTACTTACTTAATTTTGAAGCTAAACTTTTAAAACCTGACATATATATTATATATATATATATATATATATATATATATATATATATATATATATATATATATATATATATATATATATATATATATATATATATATATATGCAGTCAAACCTCTATATAACGAACCTCTATAATGCGAATTTTTCTATATAGCGAACTTTTTCCTGGAACTAAGAACATTTCATTATTTTCTTCGTTAAATAACCTCCTTATAGTGAAGTGTAATTTCTATATAACGAACTTTTTTTGTGATTAAATTTTTTTTCTTCCTATTTTTAAAGCATTTATACACATTTCAAGTTATTCTTTCTTAACACATTTTATGGTGACCATAAATGGACTGGTTTTATTAGGTGCCTAACTCGCCGAGAGCAATAGAATTCTGGGCTGAGATGTATTGCAAAGATGTGAGGCATATTATGAAACAAAGCATTTTTCAAACAAAAAAGAAACTCCAGAAAAAATTAACAGATTTTATGAATAATTAAATTTAAGGTTGCATGTGGTAATGTATATTTAGAATTTCCAGTTATAAAATAATGCATTTTTAAAACTACTTGTATGCTTTTAATTAGAAAATATCCTTAAAATGCATTAATTTTAATGATAAAATCTTAATGTTGAAGAAATACAGTATATTCCTCAACATTCTCTTTGTTCTTGTGTTTCCCTTGCAGTTTTTCTTTCTCCCCCCCCCTCTCTCTCTCTCTCTCTTTTGATGGTTAAAATAGATAAAATTGATATATATTAATTTACAAAAAGGTGCGAGTAAATAATTTTCAATATATAATGTTCATGAATTTAAAATTTGTTTTATGTGGTTTATAAAGTAAAGGGTGTTTTGTTAGAGGTAAAGAACTTTAAATTGCAATAAAACAACGATGTAATATTCGATTGACATGAATTTTTTTTATTCGAAAGATAATCTTGTGGCATTACATTTTAAATATGATTTCTGGCATAGGACTGCCACGGCTGGCTCGGATGTAGTCCAATCTGGACGTTCAATTTTCGATGACTTTTTCCAACATTTGTGGCCGTATATCGGCAATAACACGGCGAATGTTGTTTTCCAAATGGTCAAGCGTTTGTGGCTTATCCGCATAGACCAATGACTTTACATCAGAAAATAGTCTAGCGGTGTTAAATCACAAGATCTTTGGAGGCCAATTCACAGGTCCAAAACGTGAAATTAGACGGTCACCAAACGTGTCTTTCAATAAATCGATTGTGGCACGAGATGTGTGACATGTTGTGCCGTCTTGCTGGTACCACAGCTCCTGGACATCATGATTGTTCAATTTAGGAATGAAAAAGTTAGTAATCATGGCTCTATACCGATCACCATTGACTGTAAAGTTGTGGCCTTCATCGTTTTTGAAGAAGGATTCCACCAGCCCATAAAGCGCACCAAACAGTCAGTTTTTCTGGATGTAACGGTGTTTCGACATACTTGTGGATTAGCTTCACTCCAAAAGTTTTGTTTGTTGACGTAGCCATTCAACCAGAAGTGCGCTTCATCGCTAAACTAAATTCGCTTATGAAAATCGGGAACAACGGCAATCTCGTTTTGGGCCTATTCGACGAATCTACGCCTTGCTTGATGATCGTTTTGATGAATTGCCAAACCAAACTGAGAATAAATCACTTGACAGCTGTTAAATCGGTCGCCATCTTGGAAAGTAACGCCAACTTAAACTTCTATATCTGGAAAAAAAAACACTCTTTATATAGAAAGATGAACCTCTATATAACGAATTTTCTACATAACGAACTTTTTTTCATGATTTAGCGACTTCTTATATAGAGCTCCGACTGTATATGTATACGCATATTGTTATGCGCTGCCTTTTTCTTCGCTCTTTCGCTTATTCAACTTTTATGGGTGCGTATTTATCTGAACAATTTTTTTTAATTATAATATTTTTGTTTTAGAGAGGGGGCGGCATTTTTTCAATTTTTGTCTGAGGTGCCAAAACTGCTAGAGCCGGCCTTGATGTCTAGCATTTTTTTGTCGCATCGTGGTTTCAGATCGTGGTGCAAAAGAATTCAAAAACCTCGTCCTAATGGGGACCGAAGAGTGGCTGAGTTCGTGAAAATGCCGGGTTGTCAGGAATCGGATTTAAAAAAGAAAAAGTACGAGTATTTCCTCACAAAATCTTGTATAGCACTTGCCTATATTGTTTGCTGGATAATACAACGGAAAAGAAACTGCAAAGGAAAAGTACGCACTGTATGAAGGCATAGAGCACATTTACTACATGAAAATGAAAATCAATTCATACGATATATGTAGTAATTTACTTGATGTGGCATCTAAGAAAAAAATTTATAAAGGCACTAAGCCAGGGATGGCGGACCAGTGGCACGCATGCCACAATGGCACGTGACACAATATTTTGGGTACTCCAGCAATCACAATGGTTTGCATTTTATTTCAAAATAACAAGGTTCACTATGAAGTAAATAGTGTTTTTTTTCCAGGTATAGAAGTTTAAGTTGGCATTACTTTCCAAGATGGCGACCGATTTAACAGCTGTCAAGTGATTTATTCTCAGTTTGGTTTGGCAATTCATCAAAACGATCATCAAGCAAGGCGTAGATTCGTCGAATAGGCCCAAAACGAGATTGCCGTTGTTCGATTTTCATAAGCGAATTTTGTTTCGATGAAGCGCACTTCTGGTTGAATGGCTACGTCAACAAACAAAACTGCTGCATTTGGAGTGAAGCTAATCCACAAGTGTATGTCGAAACACCGTTACATCCAGAAAAACTGACTGTTTGGTGCGCTTTATGGGCTGGTGGAATCCTTCTTCAAAAACGATGAAGGCCACAACGTTACACTCAATGGTGATCCATGATTACTAACTTTTCACTGAATTGAACAATCATGATGTCCAGGAGCTGTGGTTCCAACAAGACGGCGCCTCGTGCCACAATCGATTTATTGAAAGACACGTTTGGTGACCGCCTAATTTCACGTTTTGGACCTGTGAATTGGCCTCCAAGATCTTGTGATTTAACACCGCTAGACTATTTTCTGTGGGGCTATGTAAAGTCATTGGTCTATGCGGATAAACCACAAACGCTTGACCATTTGGAAGACAACATTCGCCGTGTTATTGCCGATATACGGTCACAAATGTTGGAAAAAGTCATCGAAAATTGGACTACATCCGAGCCAGCCGTGGCAGTCCTATGCCAGAAATCATATTTGAACTGTCATGCCACAAGATTATCTTTCGAATAAAAAAGTTCATGTCAATCGAAGAATACATCGTTGTTTTATTGCAATTTAAGGCTCTATACCTCTAAAAAAAACACCCCTTATTACGAACAAATGAGGCCGGGAGCACACTCTTTTGTTAGTGTCCTGCCTTAGTTACGTCGTGTACTACAGTTGCTTATAGTTTAAAATTTGTCTACGCATACATAATCAATTTCGTTGAAACTACTGTAGTTTAAAGTTTATTTGTACTTTATTTACGATTTTTAATTGTTATTTAAATGGCTAATGTAGCAAAAATACAAAAAGGGCTAGATAGTAAGTGTAGTAAGTGTAACAAAAATTTCAAAGTTGGTGAATCTAGAAACTTGGCATTGGCGACAAAATGGTGTGTGTTTTATGTTCTGGAACAGTGGTGTGCAGAACATCATCTGTAAAACGGCATTTTGAAGCAAATCACAAATCCTCTTGTCAAAAAAGTGAACTACAGCAAAATAATTAATTGTTTAGAAACCATTTGGCAGATGAATCCAATTCAACATGCATTCTACTAAAAGCAACATCTTACAAACTTAATATAAATTATTTATCATCCAATCTGCAACAACAGAAGTCATACTAACGTTACTTAATTTGAATTACATGTATAACTAAAACATTTACAACTACACAGTGCAAAAGATATTTTTTCGTAGTAAATAACGAGTTTTGACGACTTGTCGCAAGTCAAAATTATTTGACGGCACGTCTACGCCTCATTAAGCACTTCTTTAGAAAAAATGGCACGTTGATCCAAAAAAGTTCGCCACCCCTGCACAAAGCTGTCTATTAGGGATGGCGAATCTTTCCGAAAAAGATCGATTTTTAAATCTTTTCTTATCGTAACCTGATGAATCGATTCACAAGGAACAGATGATCCCATGATACTCATATAGACATTGAGTAAATGTGATAATAAATAGAGTTTTTTTGTTATTGCCAGTAAAATATAGGATCATACTTCAGGTGCACAACTGTCTGTGATAAATATTGTTTAAACTCTTCGTTTTTTATGGTTTTTACCAAAACGGAAAAAAAAATCGAATGTCGATTTTCTAGAATGAAATATCGATTCACTGAATCGATTCCGTGCCACATGTCGATTTAAAAAAATCGATTTTGTGCCCGAGAAATCGATTTTTCGATTAATCGATCTCAGATCGCCATCCCTACTGTCTATAATGAAAATCAAGTAGCCGAGAGACTTCGCAAAAACTGGCTACTTTCTTTTAAAGAAACACACAATGTCCTGTATCTTCCCGTAATGTACTCTGAGTTTGTTTTGCTGCTTCATCACGAAGACGACGAAGGAACAGTAAACTCATTACTGACGCACCTTGTTCAAAATACTGAAGGGTGATTTCGACAGCCCTCCTTATGCGATATTTTATTTTCTACGTTCTCCTAAGCAATACATTTTCATCATTTTCCGGTATTTTTTCATTAACTGTGACAACAGCAATAATTTCTGCATCGGATATAATATCTTCATTTGTATCTTTTTGGACCACTGTTTTTTCACATGGAAAGGTTGTGGCCGAATTATCCAGACTGCTGAGTTAGCGAGTACCGAGATTTCGGCGACCTACTGCACCATTATAGCCCCGCAGTGTAAAGAAGCCAATACCCCTTCTATCGAGACTCAATTGAGTGAATATTAACGTCGCTTTATTCAGCTGCTCTATGGCTTTTGGCGACGGATCTCGTAATTTTGAACCATGGTCAAGTTCCAAGGACGACACCTGAGCTGGACCCCCTCTCCTAAATTCCACACCAAATCAACGGAAGGACGTTTGAACCTTGATAGATTTAACTTACATTAGCCCCCTCTGCACGGTGAGTCTTCAACGGTACTAGGCTCGAATTCATGACACACAGGCCACGAGTCTATGACCCTAACCACTAGGCCAGTGCTCCGCAACCTTTTTATCGCTGCGGACCGGTCAACGTTTGATAATTTTACCGCGGCCCGCTGAGGGTGGGACACGTTGATTGTTCATATTTTTGATTGTTTTGATTTAACAATTTTAATTTTGTTACATTTAAATATGCCTTCAGAATAACATATAGTTACACCAAAAATGAATAAAAGGGGTTTAACGTGGAATATAAAGAGATTTCCATGAAAAGTTGCTCAAATCCAAGAGAAATGCACCACTTTAAATAAAATGGCAATAGTTTAACGTTCTTTAGGCGGCCCGGCACCATTCGATCCGCGGACCGGGGATTGCGGATCACTGCACTAGGCTACCGCGGCCACTCAACGTGGTTGAAATATAAGTTCTAATTAGTCACATTCAAGCCAAGAAAGGGGGGGGGGTTATAGTATGTTAAATTTAATTCTGTTCTTAATTGTTTTGTGGGTATAAAGTTTCTTATTTTTTGAGTATGGAGTATTGCAAAATTGAATGGAAAAATATCCGAAACACACACACACACACCATAAATAAGTTTTAAAAATAAAAACCCTTAATTTTTGAATAAATGTCCCATTCTCCTTTTCCTGAAAATCAATGAAATTTTACTAGAAAATATTTTGAAAATACACTGATACATAAGTTATTTTGAAGTACGCCTGTATAGATCTTTTATGTCATTAAATATAATGTGTGTGCCACGCACACACAACAAACTGAATTGCTTCAACACGGAAAAGTAAAATATAAAACAGATAAAAAATATTTTTAGCATTCTAATAACTACATTTAGTGAATATAATAATGTATTGTAAGTCTAATTATAAGAATGGAGAGAAGCTTATTTCGCATAGATTATTAATTTCATTGAAATATATGTTTAGAATTTTATGCGAAGGATAGATACTATTATAATTATTATTTTGCAATTAGTCTTTATTTTGAAATAAGTCTATAAAGGATAAATAGAATCATAATGCAGTGGCAATTTATTTTAAGAATTGTATTTTATTACAATTCGCTCAGAGAATAACAAACGAATATTTTTATTCATGCAAATAGAATAATTTATGTTAAATTCTCAAAAGATAATTTTACAGCTTGGAGCAGACAACAAATTTGTGATAAGTATAATTTCTCAAGCAAACATTTTGTTCTAACTTAAATATTTTCTGGGGGGAAAAACATTCTGTAACGACTTATCGCATTTATCGTCTACATAATGAAAATATTTTTATTCTTGTTTAAAACATTTGCAGTTTTGGTTCTTTTTAAAAAATATTTGTTTATATTGTTATGTTTCTATTATTCCTGTTGCGTTTGTTATTGACTTCAATCGTCAGCTTTTAGAGAAATCGTGCCATTTTTGTAATAATGATCGTTCCAAATTCTTTTAATGTCGTATTCAAAGATCGTTTGGTTCAACGACTTTATAAAAATAATTCTGCGTTTTTGAACTAGCATGATTTAAAATAGAAATTCGTTGTTCTGTTTTGAACTATGAAAAAAGAAACTCACTAATTTGAAAACACCATTGTGTTACTCTTCAAAAATGATTATCTGAAAGTGATAAATAAAAAGAATAATTTGTTTTTGTGTGTTTTTACCTAAACACTTTCGGTTCATTTCGTACGTATTACATTTAAAATCCTCTGTGGAGCAAACATTTACTTATCTCACAAATTCGAAAAATAATTTATTAAAATAAAATGTTTGTCATTTTCAATGAGTTCTTTGTCACGAGAAATTAGAAATAAAATATGTAATACAAAGCTAAGAAAAATAAATTTCCTTTTATTTTTACTCGTCAATTGTGTACTAGATCTCATTCAGGGATATTTATAAGTGAAAAACGTTAAAACAAAAGTACTTGTAATGTACATGGTAATCCTACATACTTAACAGCAAAGTTGAAAGACAAACAATTTTTTTTTTTTAGATAATTAGTTGAATTTATACAGAATTCCTTCCACGATTAAATGTTTGTAGGGTTTAAAAAATGATTATTTAATTAAAAATTAAAAATTTTTATATTAAGTAGGAATTGTAAAAATTTTTATTGTGCCCCTATTTGAGCTACATTATTTGATTTATTTAATTGTTATTGATGGAGAAAATTAAGAATTATACTTGCTGAAATTTTATTTTTAATAGAATTATTTTTAATAGCTTGTTTTTTTAGTAAAACAAAAATATTTCTTGAAAAAGACGAACTAAAAATATTAAATCGAATATATGTTTAAAAGATTTTTTCTTCGGGACATATTTAGTTTTTCCCCCCTTCATAATGTTAATTTTTGAGAATAGAATGCATTAAAAAAAACACTCGTTGAAATTCGAATTTTCAATTCAAATGTTTACAAACGATATTTAAAAAGTCGACAGTTAAAAATTCTTTGCGATGAAGTATTTTAAGCCGCAAAATATTTCGGTAACTTTTTTCATGCTAAAAATTCGTTATAATTATACTAATGGAGTGAACCAGTAACTATTGAAAATATTCGGGAAAAAATTACGTTTTATTGGCCTTCTTAATAACTCTGTAAACTTTAAAATTAACTTGCAATTACATTTCTTTGGAAAATGTGTTAAATTTTTATTGTTTTAATGATAAATTTGGTAATAATTTATTTATATATTTATTTTTGCGAGACTCAAATAGTATATGGGAAACCACAAACAGTGAAAATTAAACACTATATGCATTAAAATCTAATGAATAATTTTGTAGGATTTTTTTATTATGAAATAATACATATATATTCAATATTTTTCTATATACAAGGATAATTATGAGTAAAAACAGACAATGATTATTATTTTTTTAAATAAAAAAAAGGAATATATTTTTTAAATTTATTTTTGAACAAGTCTGTCACGATGCCGATGGAACAAAATTAGGTTGCACAAAATATTTTCTGAAATGGTTAATAATTTTCGACTGTTCGCACTTTTACTTGCGAAAGAACGATATTTGATGTTTAGACGGTCCCCTCGAAATCCCCTTCGTTATCATCCTGTATTTTCCACCGCCCACTACTTCCCCTCCCTCCCCCTCCCTTCCCCCACATGCGCTCGCCCATCCGATATCACGCCGAGAAGAGAGCTAGCTCCTCTTGCCCGAATGCGCGGTTGTCGTGCGCGCCTGCAAGCAGCCAGTCCGAGGCGCCGGTCAATACCACCAAACGATATTTCTGAAAGCATTTCGAACGGCATTTTCCGTGTACCGAAGCGACAGGAAAACCATGGACTAGAAACCTCCTCACTTCCTACTGAAAATCCGCCGCCAATGTGACGTTCCCAACAGCAGAAATCGAACCAAAAGATTTTTTTGCGAATCCTTCCAACCAGCTACAGCTTCAGTTTTTGACAGTTCCACTGGCTGCCAACCGGCAACACATAAGGGGGAAAAATTTTTAACAATTCCACGCAGAATTCTTTTTTTAGTTCTTTTTTATTTTCTTCATAAATTTTTGTTTTGCTTTTCTTTAACGACACTGTGCGTTCCATTCTGTACTAAAATATCCATGTTGTTCTGAAACATAGAATTCCATATTCCTGTATTCGACGCACGTGTGATTTATTCGAAGAAAAAAAATTAATAATAATAAAGATATTAATCGTTAGTTGAAATTTCGATTGCGTCGCGGGAAATAATATCCTCTGAGTATTCACACCGGTGACAAGAATTGTTGTGCCCGAACAAGAACATATTCGCATCACCTGCTTATTCAAACGGATTTTCAGATGTCTACCTTGAAAATAGTGAATGATTCATTCTCAGACGAACATATAACTTAAAAGATATCGTCTGCTCGAATTCTGCAGAAGGGGAAAAAAGAAACTCTTTATTCGATTTAAGTGATCGTTCTACGGACTATAGCAACCTGATGCTTGCTTGGTACGGTAAGTACAAAAACATTTTAATATTTCTGACTTGTGCGTGTTATTATAGATAAGCCCTCTATTCCCCTTCTCTCTCTTTTTTCCCCTTCATAAATATAGGTTTGTTCATTTATTTATTTATTTTATTTTTTATTTTCTAATTTATGTATTTATTTATTTTGCTTAATTAGCTTCTGTTAGTATTTTGAATGAATTAATTTTTAAGTTTCATTTGTGCAATTTTGGAAAAGGTTATTTTGATTTTATATAATTTTTCTCCGTCTATTTACGTGCCTTCTCCTTAGGAAAAACTTGAACGATTTGTCGATTGTTATAAAATCAGTTTTTTTTAATTCAAACCTTTTAAAATTTTATTTTAAATAGCTTGTTACTGTATAGGATATATATATATATATATATATGTATCCTCTCACATATCTCAAATACATTATATGAAACATACATGAGATTAAGTGGTCAGGACAATAATAACTCCTCTCAGAAACTTAGAAATAAATTGCCCGTTGTAGTAAAATTATTATACCAAATTTTTTTTAAGAAAATATGGAAATAAAAATTAAGAAAAACCAGATAAAAACAGGGAGGAAGTGTTAAGCAGCATATTTAATTTCATCAGTATTAAATGTGCAAATTTTTGTATATTTAATTTCAAAATTTGCTTTATAAACATACATGTCTGCATATCATACAATATTGTCTCTGACTATTTTCATCATTAAAATTTCTTATTTTGAAAAAAAAAATCAAATTTTGGGGCTTTGGAAAACCTATTCTTTCTTAAAATATATACAATGCGTAAATTTATATTCATAAAAAGGATTCAATATACAATATTGTATTCTGTGTATTTATAACATCTGCTATGATTTCTTAAAAATATTTTGTTAATGTATTCAGGTTTATTAATATGTGATTATTTTTTACATGACACTTAATATAAATTGAAAAGTAATGAAAATACAATAAAAAATTTATTCTCTTTAGTTATTACTGAAAATATATGTTAATTTTTTTTATTAATTAATATTTTTTTAGAATTAAAAGGTTAAAAGTAATCATTTATAATGGCAATTAAGAAGATAGAATTATAAATAATTTTAAGAGGAATTGTTATTTATTAGGAATGTGGTTTTAAAAAAGTGATTGAGTGAAATTCTAATTACACAAAATGATATGTATTATTTTATTGAGTATGTATAAAAAGTTATGTGAAATGTTGATATTCAGACAGTAATAATGTTTTAGGCAAAATCCATGCAACTTTCAAGCAAAGTTTTCATTTCCCATTTATTATATGATAGTTCATTTTTTTTATTCTTCATTGATGTATAAAATACTGTGTATAAAATGCAATGTGTAAAAGGCTTTAAGAAAATTGAAGAGCCCTTTTAAAATTATTTGATAATAAATTCTAGAAATGCTTCTATTGAAGCATTTTTAGGTTTAAACTTCAATATTTTTTTACCTAAATTCGTTATGTTTATTTCTCAGAAAACTTACCTTTTGAAAATTCAAATTTAAAACTTCTAAAAAACTTTTTATATATAAAAAAGATTTGACATTTTTCTTACATTTTACTTTGTACAATTTTTAAAACCATGTAAAAGAATAAATATGAAGAATGCTTAATTTTTTTTAAAAGATATTTGTATAGTTCACACTGTATAAGAATAACATAGCAATGTAGCTGTTATTTTTCATTATTTTATTGAAATCAAGTGGCGTTTCTAATTTCAATAAATGAATGAAAAATGGAGGAATAGTTAAGGATAATCTTTTGTATAATCTATGCAAAAATATGCAGTATTTAAATGAGTTTATTGCAGTGAAAATTTCAGAAAGCGTTAAAAATTTCTTAAAGGATTAATATTTTTATATAAAATTAATTAATTTGGACCAAAAATGTATTTAAGAGTTTATTGCCTGTCTAAGTAAGTGAAATATGTATATTTACACATATATCTGATTTTATAAAAAGTGTATGTGTGCAAGAAAAAAATTTAAAAAACAACTGCATCATTTAAATATCAAATTTTTTAAGTTCTATGTGTAGACTGTAATTTTAAAAAATGAAACACACATTTGCTTTACATTTTATTTATTGAATTATGTTATTATTTGAAATTATTTATATGTTTTTTTTCATTTTACTTGTTTATTTCATTTTTTATTCCTCGTTAATTATCATTTTGCTCTATTTTTTGAAAAAGCGAAACATTTTTAATCTTCTAAAAAAAATTAAGTTTTTTTTAAAAAAATTGTTCAATGAGGAATATTTATTCTTATTTTCGTTCAATTCATGAAAATCAATGTTTTTTAATAAGTTTATAGTGATATTTGTTGAACCTTCATGCATCTTATTTGGTTCTAAATGTGTAAAATTGTAATGAAAATAAAAAAGAATTATTATATATAACATTGCTAAAAATATTTTTATGTATATGGTAATAAAAAAAAGAAAAGGTAAAATTTTAATAGTGTTTCAATCCATCCTAAAAACATTTAATTAAAGATGGAAGCAACTGTATCTTTGGTTTAAAACAAATCTCTAAAAATTTTGTACGTACATATATTAAAATCGTGATTATTTGTTTTAAACTATAAAGAAAAAAAATTCATGGCTTTTACTAATTAAAAATGATTTTATTTAGTGCATATTTGTTTAAAATATTGCGTTAATTTTTTGATAATTTAATTTGAATTTATAGTATTACCCACAAAATAAATAAGTCATGATATGTTAATAACATGCTCTTGAGGCTATCAGTAAAAATTATCGAAAAAATGTTATAAAATAACTATAGCCATACTAAAAATGTTTAACATTTAACAAATTTTAAATATCCCACTAGGCGTAACAGTAACAAATTCTTCAGAAAATATTCTACAGAGTTTCATATAAATTATAGATTTGTGTGTATGTTTGATTTTCAGTGCCTTAAAAAATATATTATTTTGCATTTTTTTTTCATGTATATTTTAGAAAATGTACTTGATTTAGCAAAATTTTAAATTGCTTGTGACCATTATATATATAGTGTGTGATATTTTAATTCCATTTTTAGCTGCTTAAAATTCGAAAACATTAATATTCCATAATTAAGTTTGTTAAAATTTGTGAATAAATTATTTATTCACATAGAATAAATACGAGCAGATAATTATTTATTTTTATAATTCGTATAATTAAATTTCAAAAAGTCCAAATTCTTTAAAGATGAGGACCGTAACATTTTTTTAACTTTTAAAAAATATTTTTAAAATCCTTGATTTTTAACTAAATATAAAATGAATAGATTATTTTATGCATGAAAATAGTTGAATTTAATAAAAATCCTAGTTTTAATATTTGATAAAATTTATACATGTACTGAAATATTTTAAAACTACATGTATTTATAAATTTTAGAAACAAATTTTTTGGCACATATTTCTTTTTAAAAATTTCACAATTTATTGTGTTATTCATACTTCCCTTTTACATATTTAGAAATCAGAAATATGTATTTCAAAATCTCAACGTTAAAGCATCTCAATTCTTTTTGGTAAAATATTAAGTATAGCTTTTCAAATATTTTTTACGTTAATTTTGCAATAATGTACTTTTTTTTTACTATTTTTCCCACAAATAAAATTATTTTAATTCCTTAAAATAATCTCTTCATTTATATTACTTTCTTACTTGTTGTTTTTTAATTATTGAATTTTTATTGAAAATAAAAAATTTCGTAGCCGAAATTTGTATTTCTTTAATGACGATTTTAAAGTCACTGTGGATTTTATTGCCTGTAAGTACTAGTCATCGTATTTTTACCTAAAATATTTCTTATTTGTTGTTTTCAAAGCAGCTATGTTATTTAAAGCGTAAAATTTCTGAGAAAAAAAATAGAATTTAATTTAATTTCGAAATCAAATTTAATTTTTTTTAAAAAAATTATATTAATCTTTAAAGTTAAAGTATGTAAAAAAAATACATGAAAAATTGCTTTAGATAATATTTTACATACACACAACCAATTCTATTTAATTTTTAAAACAAAAACAAAAAATGCAAAAAAAAAATTATATTTTTTAAATCCGTGATCAATTTAATAGTAATCAACAAATGTGATTCTAATTCACGTTTGCTTGAAAATTATTTACAAAGAAAACGAATAAATAATTACAATTAAACTGTTTAAAATATCGCTTTTTGGAACCGTAAAAGAAAAACAGCAGCACATTAGTAAAATACTCTCAAATAAATACAATCGATTAAATCACAAAAACATATTCCGGATAATATCAACAAGCCTTAAACTGTTGCTTGCAACAAATCAATATTACTTCTCCTTTTTAAAACGTTACAATGCGGCAGCAACTGTAACATTAAAGAGACAGGAATAAAGCCACTTAAGAGAAGATGACTTTAATATTTAATTAAATTGCAGTGATTCGCTAAATTAATTTGAATAGCTGATGATAAATTACGATGCATGCTGATTAAGCAAACACGCTTTATTTATTGAGATCTGCCAATCATTTCCCACTTCCTCCTGCGCATGCGTAAGGGAAAAGAAAACAGTCCACCAATAGAAAAGTCAAAGTATCCAGAATTACGAGATTTTCTTTTTTTAATAAAAAGGAAAACTTTCCGAAAACTTTCTTTTGCTTTTAAACTCCAGATGGCGCTATTATTTAAAAGGCAAATGAGGATATGAGTAGGCTTGTGTTTAGAAACGTTAGGTGGTTGATTTTGTTGCAGATTATTTTTTAAAGCATATATATTTAGTTTTTTTTTGTTATTATTTTGATTGAAAATTGGAACTTTATTGAAAATCGAAAGTTACTTTATTAAATTCAGTGGATATAATTTGTAATATAATACAATGCAATCAAGCTTTTATTTAATGTTACTTATAATTGTTTTTAATTTCTGAAGATAAATTTTTATTTTTGATAATATCCAGTCTATATATATATATATATATATATATATGTAATGGTTTGCACAGTTTTGCTATGTAATTAGTTGGATTTTTAATATATAAGATACACTTAGCCTAAGCTATTTTTATTCAAGTAAAATAAAATTATGTGATTGAATTTGAAAATTAAAAAAAATTGATTTTAAATAATCATTAAATATATATATATATATATATATATATATATATATATATATATACATATATATTCCAAATAAGAAACTTAAGTTTTAAGTAATGCTTACTATATAATACTGAAAAACGGATTTAAGCATCTTTCAGTTATAATTTCTTTGTCTATGGTTATTTTTGTTTTTCTTCAACATATATTTTCCAAGTGTTTAGTATATCTTTCTTAAAACACATAACATTTTACACGGACGGTACTTATGTTCTAAATTCTAATCCCACACTTCAAACCTCTAATGCCTCTACATTGTCTTGGTTTACCAGTTCGCTCTGAACCAAACCAGGCATTCTTTGTTCTATGGGAGCTTTTTAGGTTATATTTAAAGAACCCCCCTTTGCTATTTTTTGTTGTTTTTTCGCAGACGGTTCTTGCCGCAGTTTGTTCTGTAGCCACTCATCCTCTGCGCATGCGTCATTACTCACGTGTACGTGTACACAAACCACTGTTTGTGCTCGGAAAAGAACAAGAGATAGCTAAGAGAGAAGAGGAAGGGGGTAGGAAAGAGAAGAAAGAAGGGGGGAAAAAACGAAAAATAAATGTTCCAAGCCTTCATCCTCATCCTCTCTGGGTTTGGTCGACCCTTCCCTCCCTGCCTCCTCTGCTACCCCTGAACGTCGTCGCACCACCCCTCCCCCTTGGTTCCCCAATTCCGCTCTTATTTTCATTTCGCCCAGAGACGTCTCTAGCGCGATAAGTCTTGAAGATCCTTTTTTTTTACTTATTCCTCTTCTAACCTACTGTGATTTTTTCCTTTTTATTTCTCTCTCCTTTTTCTCCAGTTTCCTCTCCTTGGTAAAAAAAAAAAGAGGGAACACACACTCACAAAAAAAATTCTATCCCTGGATCCTTTTCTTCTTCCATCCCTGAATCTCTCTTGCTCTTCTTCTTCTTTCGGTCCTGGCACACACACACACTCCTCTCCCCCCGCCCCAGGGTCCAAGAAAGAACGGACGTCTCAAACTCCCGACCACCCCTCTTTCCACTCACCCCCCTGCCTGTGGTTGTCCCCTGCGTGGCATCCGCATCTGACGGATGCTGTGAGAGGAAGAAGGAAGAGGAGAGAGACGGGATGCGGAGGAGCAAAAGAGAGAAAGGATGTCGGATGGAGATGGAAGGAATGTGCAAGAAGAAGTGGAAGAGATAGAGAGACAGAAAGATGCAACTGGGGCCCTGTCCTTTTGCATGCGATTCCGTGTTGCAAGGCTCCAGGCTTAAAATGCCCGGGGATCGTACCACTATCTTTACTAGTGCTAACTACAGGCCTCACCAAAAGACTTTTAGGGTGAAAAGAGAATGGGAGAACAATATTTCTTCGAAGAAAATGAAAAGGTTCTGATCTGTTTGGTTGAAAGATCCCTACTATATGTTTATTTCACATACATGGCCTATAAATTACATTAGGCATAGTAAGACTTGTAATTGAACAAGAGAAATAATCATAAGAAATGATAAAATAGAATATTGCTTAGATTTTTTTTAAAAATTAAATTTTAAATCACCATATTTCGAAGTCTTAAGAAACAGCATCCAAATTTTTTTTAAACACACACACACACACAAATAATATAAAAAAAAACTTAAATTAATTCCTACTTAGATCAACAAAGAAAAATTTTATTTTAGCTATTTTTTATTAAATAGTTACAATTAATATAAATATGTATATTCATAGGACAGAATCACAACATTAAGTGGTAATTAAGTTTTATTAATTATCATTAAAGTATCGTATTCTCATCCAAAACAATCGGGTATATAAAATTTCAGTTCAACTGAATGCTTTAAAATGTGAGAAGAAAATTCTTTCAAGGTTTGACACAAGTCGCCAAAAATGATGCTAACGTAGCTGTATTTGTAATTCTTTAAATATTTAGTTTTAATCAATTAATTTTTATTAATTATGTTTAAATTATTGTATTGTCATCCAAAATAATCATGCATATAAAATTTCAGTTCAATTGAGCACTTTAAAATGTATTTTATTAACGATTGAAAATTCCACCAAGATAAATAAATAAACAAATATATAGAGATTGTGAACTAATAGTAAGAATTGAAAAAAAAACCAACTATATATTCAGTTTAAAATATTAAAGAAGAACACTAGCTTCAATATTTCAAAATGCTATGATAAATTTCATTAATTATCGTTACAAAATTTAGCAAATTACAAAATCCAATCTAATCAGTTAAATAATTATCTAAATTCTAAGAAAAGGAAACCCAAATTATATAAAATGTTTCAGTTTAAAAATGTTACTAAAAGGAATTAAAATTCTTTTAAAATTCTAACATTAAAAAAATAATAACTCTTCTTCTCTCCGAAGAAATACTCGTGTCTGGAGCGTCATAGGTTCGAGTCCTGATGCCATTGAAGACCCATAGTGTAGAGGAGGCCCACACATGTTAAATATGTCGAAGCTCAATGTCCACCCGTTGGTGTGGTGTGGTAGTTCGA
Source organism: Trichonephila clavipes (assembly GCA_019973935.1). NCBI lineage: Eukaryota > Metazoa > Arthropoda > Arachnida > Araneae > Nephilidae > Trichonephila > Trichonephila clavipes. The sequence goes on from BMAU01020628.1 coordinate 280,205, forward strand.
AGAGGAGATACCATCTCAGGTGTCATCCTCGTCGCTTGACCGAGGTTCAAAATTACGAGGTCCACCATCAAAATCCCTCATGTTGCTTTATCATCGTCATATCAGGCAAGATAGACCCTCGTGGGCCAGTGGCTTCCTTTGAAGATTTCTCCTCACTTGCATCTTGCCTACCTTCGTACTCCAAGTTTTCTCGTTTATAATCCCAAAGTCTAATTCCACTGAGTCTGTCCGTCTCAGCCTTTGTCTTCCACGTCACTGAATCCCAGTGACTTCGAACTGCAGTATCTTTTTGACAACATTATCATCTGGCATTAAATTCATTCTACTTATTTTCATATTTGTAGCGATGTCAGGTTGTTTATAAATTCTATTTAATTCAAAATTGTATCTTCTTCTCCAGCTATTGTTTTCGTTTACACCTTCAAGTGCAATTCGAAGTATTTTTCTCTCAAAAGATGCCGTTCGGTTTTCTTCCAGTTTTGTTATTGTCCAAGTTTTAGATGCATATATCAAAACTGGTCTAATAAGAAATTTGTAAATTAAAAATTTTGTGTTTCTTGAAAGAAATTTAGATTTAAAAAGCCTCCTCAGTCCATATAAAGTCTTACTTGCCAGGTGTAATTGATTCTGGATTTCATGAGATATTCTGTTATCACAGAGGTGATAATTGATCCTAAGTAGATAACACTTTTAACTGTTTCAAATTTATAAGAATCTATTTCAACATCAGGATTTGGCATATGTTTTGTCTTTTGAAAATAGCATATACAGTCAGACCTTTATATAACGAACCTCTATATTGCGAATTTTTCTATATTGCGAACTTTTTCCTGGAACCTTGAACATTTGACGATTTTCTTCGTAACATAACCTTTCTATAGTGTGCATTTTCTATGTAACGAACTTTTTCTTCAGTGATTCAATTTTTTTCCTCCCTATTTTTAAAGTATTTCAGAAAAAATTTCAATTTGTTCTCTCTTTAACTCATTTTATAGTGGTCATAAATTTTGAATTAGTTTTATTAGATCCTAACTCGCCGAGAACAATAGAGTTCTGGACATTTCATTCAACAGGTGCAACCTTTAACCCCCATTGCCCAGCTCACTAGAAGCATCTTCGATATCCTCTTTCACCCCCAGTGGAGTTGTTCCGTATTCCCGTGTTTTAACTATAAAATAATGTATGTTTAATATTACTCGTATGCTTTAAATTATAAAAAGTCCTTGAAATTAATTTATTATAGTATAAAATTATTTTCTTACTATAGTGAATTCTTCGACATTCTTTTTTCTTGTTTTCCTTGCAGTTTTTCTTCATTTCTTCTTTTTTTATGGGTAAGATATATAAAATAAACATATATTAATTTAAAAAAGGTGTGAATACTTACTTTTTTTAATGTATAGTAATATTTATATTTAAAACATTTGTTTTATATGTAGTTTATAAAGTATATTAAAAGATGAACCTCTATATAACGAATTTTCCATATTACGAACGTTTTCCCGGGATTTAGAGACTTCGTTACATAGAGGTCCGACTGTATTTTGTCTTTTAAAAGTAGCATATATTTTGTCTTCTGAAAATAGCATATATTTTATCTTTTAAATTTTTAATATAAATCTCATTCACTCACTCCGAAAAAATTCTTTAACATTTTGAAGTAGAAAAAAAAAAGAAAATTAGAGAGAAGAAAAATTTAAGTATAAACAATTTGAAAGATGTATATAAAAAAATTTAAAATAAATCACATTTAGAAAAGTGTAATTAAGCAATTCTGTAAGATTACTTTTTATTTTATTTTCGTTCGGTAAAGTGATTTATCAGCATCGTATCAATCCCATTGGAAAAAGAAACGAGAGAGATATATGAGAAAATAAAATGAGTCACACAATCAATTTATCCATTCATCATGACATTTATTAATAACTTTTCTACTTCTTTCTCATCAGATTCTAAGTTAGGAATGTAACTTTCACTCTCAAATCATTTGTTGAAATATTCGTTTCAAAGTATAAACATCGAGTTTTCAAAAGATGCAGTTATTTTTACAGTATTTAGTATCACTTTCTCAGAATTCAATGAAAATTTTAAAGTTAGAATTTGTTATTTGTTCTCAGAAATAATCATCCCTAATCTTAGATTTCTTTCAGAGTATGTTGTGATATGTATGAATTTATATTCTATATATAACTTGGGAGACAACAAATAAGTTACCATTATGTAAACTACGTTTTGTTTTAAAAAGAAAATTAAGGAAAATAATGTTTCCAAGAAATTATAACTAAAAATAAATGCCATGTTTTATGTTAATTTCTTATATGTGATTATAATATTGTGGCTTTAATGTAAGTAGCATACCAGTTTGAAAATTTTCAGTTTTTAAAGGGCACAGTACGATTTATTAAAAAAACACTTTGATTTAATAATTTTTACAACTTTTTAACTTTTACCCTATATATTTCTATTTTATAAAATATTTTTTTGTGCTTAAAATCCCTCAAAAAGCTAAACATTTAATTTTTTAAAGAACAAATTTAAAATTCATAAAATGATCTGGTGATGCTGTTCCTCCTGTAATGAATGACATGCTCATCTGAAATTTTATTTGCAAATACGTCAAACTATGTAAAACAAAAGTTGATGTGTGTTTTGGGAAAATGATTGATATACGTAAAATATTTTTTTATGGATGCCCATTAAGAATTCCTTAAAAATATATAAATTGTAAATTTCAACTGTTTTTTTTTAAAAGAAGCATTGCTTTGATTCAAAAATGCATACCAACTTTTGTTACATGTACTAATAGTAATAGGTAGGGAAAATATCAAAGCATTTTTGGTATAGTAGAAAAAATATTAATTTTAAATGAAAATAAATTATTTATTGAATTTTTTTTCTGAGATAAACCAGTTTAATGTTTTTACTCTTCACTGATATTTGAATAAAAGCGAACTTAAAAGTTATCGTAATTCTGCATTTTTTTAATTTTGAGCTTTCAAATTTTGTGAGGTTATAGAAAATTATATAAAGAATAATTTAGGCTAAAAAAATTGCTTTGATTTTTTGACTGATTTTTCTCAATTGAATCGCACTGTTTCCCTTTGATCTAGAATAAAAAATTAAATACATAAAGATAGTTTTTATTCTAAAATTCTGATGTATAGTGACAATTCATTAATTCAGAGATGGAAAAAGAACTCAGAGAAAAACTTAATTTCTGAATTTTGTTAGATTTCTAATAGTCTATATGTAGGAATAACTTTATTAAAGACCTTTGTTTATCTCTACTTATCCATATTATAATTCATAATAAATATTACAGTTTTATATGTAACTAAGCAACTTAACTTCACTCATAGGAAATATTCTCTGAAATGCCATGAAAAAATATTTCTTTATTATACGTATCCACCTTCCAGCTGTGTTTGTTATTAATTTACACCGAGATGAAATAGATCAGTTCTTTCTGTCTGGTCTGACTGGGTCTACCTGGTCTATCAACTAAAAGAGCGTGAAGATAAATTAAAAATTTCGATACAACAGCGAACTATTGGGCGTGGTTTTTATCATTAGCTTTTCCCCATTTCTTTATAGCTTCAAAAAGCTAAGCTTTTCTTTTTTCTTTACTTCTTTTTTTATTCTCTATCTTTTTGATTTTATCTAAATTTCACTTGACAGTTTCCTTTTCTTAATTAATATTAATTATCTTTTTCTGTGTCGGTTACTATCCAGAGGATTCCGAAGGTATTTTATTGTACGCTAAAAGAGCTAAAAAGTTTGAATTCGTGTTCACATAAGGAGATTAGAGAGAAAATTAAATCGATTTTAAAATAAGACAATTTCTTCAATCGAAATAAATAGCGTGATATTTATAGATATTAGTGTTGCAATATTTTTTTGCGTCAAAAACAAAATTAGTGTCATAGATTCAGATAAATGTAATACTATAACAACATCATTATTATTTTTGGTGAAGGACTTCTTAATTTTGAATCATTGTCAAATATTGATGGCTTACCTATATATATATATATATATATATATATATATATATATAATCTTGCCTTTTCATTTTTAAACCATACCGTAGAAGACTTTGAAGTCCAGGTTCCAGGTGTTTTTTTTTACTACAGTCTCCATTATTCCCCCTCGATAAGTTTTAAGTATTTTTAGGTCTCAAATCTGTAACATATATATATATATATATATATATATATATATATATATATATATAAACTTAAGTCAATTCCTGCTTAGGTGAACAAAGAAAAATTTTATTTTAGTTACTTTTTATTAAATAATTACAATTAATATAAATATGCATAAACATATGACAGAACCGCAATATTAAGTGACAAAATAGAAAGCAATTTTCCATTTTCCTTTCTATATAGGGTGTTGGACTATTTTTTGTTTGTTTGTTACTATTTATTCATTAAATTTAATTATTCTAATAAAATAGTTCAATAAAAAAGAAATCCCATTCTCAGAAATTAGGCCATCCCTGGTGGGATTCGAAACAACGACTTTTGGATTAGAAGTCCAACGCACTATCCATTGCATCCATTGGATACAACGAGCGGTTTTCCTTTTTATACATGGTGTTCGACTATTATTTTTGTTTGTTACTAATTATTCATTAATTAATGAATTAATATTTGATAAAACTGTATTAACATCAAGTGCCATCCACTACAAGTTAAAAAAATGTATTTGAACTTGAGTGGATGAATAAAAATTATTTTATTAACGATTGAAAATTTGAACATGATATATAGAATGAGAGAGAGGGAAAGAGAGACAGGGTAAATGTGAACTAATAGTAGGAATGGACTAAATGTATTGAAAAAATAGTTTTTTAATATCACAAATTAATATTTAGCATTTTCTCCGTTTTGATCGATGACAAAAGAAGATTATCACACTCCCGTTGTGTTTATTCTTACATAAAATTTATATATATCGACATTTTTTCTTCATTTCCCTGCATTCCAATACTTTAAAATGCTAATTGCTAATTTTTTAAGGGCTTATTTAAATTTTCCCTGAAGATATTTTCAATTTGTTATTTAAAATTCGCAAGAAATTAATTTATTTTGATTGTTCAGAATTGAATTCTGTAAGTACGATACATATTTAAGTAATGTAATTTAATCTTTTTATGTATTTAATCAATGGAATGTTAAGTTAAAGTTTAATTACAATATTTATTCGACAATCTATTTATTTACAATGTAAGGCCACAGCCCGAATTCTCAACACGTTTTTGTGAAAAAAATTTTAAAAAATATGAAATGATTTATCGGTATCCGATATTGACGAAAATGAAAAAAAGAATTAAAAGGAGAATAAATAGGAAGTGAATAATTCATTTATTTTGCCAGAATCAAAAACTTTTAAATACGTCCATGAAACTGTAGTTGCTCTAACCGTCAGTATCATGTTCAATTTCTCCCTTTCAATGAATGTTTCGCCTTAGATTCAAAGCTGCCTCTGATTTTCAGAGGCATTGACATTGGGAGAAAAGTACGGCTTAGATTCAAATAAAAATGCAGTATTTATATTATTTATTAAAATAACTAAACATAATAATAAAGATAAAAATTCTGAGAATAGTTATAATATAGAATGAAAACATCTCAAAATATCAATTTCATTCGATACATTCCTTCGAAATTCTTATAATAAGGTAAATAAATTATTTACATTGAAATTCTAAGCATTTTCTCACCTGCCATAAGTTTAATTTTTTTTAATTATTGAATATTTATACATTCTATTGACTTATAAAACACTAAGGAACTTAACTAACTTAAATAAGACTTAAGTAAGACTTAACTTAAGTAACTTAAGAACTAACTTAACTTACTAAGGAACTTAAATTTTAAATAGCAGTACTTTACATCAGGTCTTAAATATTTAATAAATGCCTGTATACTACATTGATTAATATTCAAAAATTAATATTATTATGTTTCATTTAAATTTTCCTCTGAGGGTTACTTAAACAGAATGTGTCATTTCACACGTCCTGCAGAAAAACGAGACAAACACTTGACGAAACTCAAAGCCTTCAGTTCCCTCGACCCTTAAAATCCCACAAATCCCACAGCAAACAATCAGTGCATTGAAACTCCCATAAAAGAAATATCATTCCGTTATTTACAATGCTAGCGACAGGTATTCGTCTCTTCGTCTGCATTCGATTCATCATGAGTTCAAGTACAGAACCCGACGCATGTTTTTATGGGTCATAAAAGGCCCATAAATCTCGAATTCGATACGTGACTTCACGGATGTTTGAACCCGTCAGTAACGAGAAATCCACCCCTCCACCCCATCACGTACCTCCCCAACCCCCCTCTTACGCCTCCCACCCCCTTTACATTTAAGAATCGTTAAAAATTTATCCCTAACATTAAAGAGATAGACGTGAAGATGCTATTCATGTCAGTAGAATCCCTTTACTTCTCACGACGAATTAAATGCTTTGGGTTCTTTCTTTCTTTTTATTTTTTAGCGGGAAAAAAAGAATGTTATTATTTAGAATGCTTTTATATTTGAGTTTTCTTGATGGGTATTGTCGTAGCTGAATCTAATGGGGTGTCTTTACTAACAAGCAAAGAAGAGCTGTGTCATTTGTAATTTGTCGAAACGTGTAGCTGCTTATCTTTATTTTTTTTTTAACTTGGCAGTTAATTTTGTAAATAATATTGCATCATTTTTTAAGTATGTTGCCTAGTAACATGTTTTTTAAGCGAGTATACCTATTTATAATGAAATAAATAGGATTTGGGGATGTAGAATTTACGAAGCAGCAAATAGGGTTTGTTTTAACCAAACTTGCAATTATTTAAATATTTCAACTTTAATTTAATTCCATGAAAAAAATGTAATTTCTATCTGAGATATATGTTATCAAATTAACAACGAATTTTGAAAATAAATTAATATTCAACAATTGTATTTATAATAATTAGAGGAATATATATATATATATATATATATATATATATATATATATATATATATATATATATATATATATATATATATATATATATATATATATATACCCTGTCCGCCTAACGGTAGACCAACCATCATTGTACAAACTATACAGCTGTTCGTCCTCATTGTTCAAATTGTAAAACTGTAACTTATATGTATTATGCGCATTTTTTAAATTTTTTCCCGTTATATTGTAAGCAGAAAAAATTAAATTTCATGTCTTCATCTCCGTATTTCAATTTATGCTTCAATTGTGAATGTCTCTTCAAAAACAATGTTCCAAATCCTTTTTTCATCTAAATTGCACTGAATTTTTGTTCCGTCTTTGCTTCTGCACCATGACAGAGCCGGGTACAATAGTCTACAAGTAAATATTGTTTCCTTCGGTGGTTCACATAAACCGACTTTTCAAAACTCTGTCCCTGTGATTTATTAATAGTTGTGGCAATTGCCAATCTTACTGGGTCAGTACGAATGGCATATCCAAGTCCCCTCGAGTGTCCAGTGGGATCCTTGGTATATATATAATTTCACCTTTCTTATCTTCTGATAAAATTTCACACTACTGTATATTCTTCTGAATGTTTTTCACGACCTGGATGTAAAATTTGCAACACATCGTCACATTTAACTATTTTTGTACGTTCTTGCGAAGCTTCACCATCCTTCCAAATGTAAATTTATCCAAATTGTAGTTTTGTTGCGTTCTAATGTAAAGTTGTAGTTGCTTTTACTAACTATACCTTGTGTATAAATAAATTTACTACAGCATCACGAAAAACTCTTTCCACATAGAGAGAGATAATTAGTAAACAAAATTTTCATTTCATTGATTAATTACATAAAAAGATTAAATTATATTACTTAAATATGTAACCCCATTTTTACTGAATTCAGTGTAGTTTATAATAACTAGTAAACAAAGGGACGAAGAGAACTGTTCTTTTTAATGACTGAATAATTTTATCAATGTTTCATTTTTCATTATAACCAATATGATGAGTGTTGTAAACACTTTTAAGAGCTCAATTTCACAAGATTTAAATTTGATATCTTTCCTATTGTTTTTAATTGAACAATTAATGAAAAAAAGATATATTACGCAATTGCTTCCACGTAAGGACAGAAGAAAAATTCGTTTAACTAATTATAATTAATTAAGCAATAATAATTATTGACGTCACCCTACGAAGCTACAGAAGGATTGTTGGCAACAGACCTCTTAATTTTGAACCATTGTCAGTCGAACACAAACTTGAGGCAAAATCTCATTTCCATTCCACGCCAACTTGAGTTTGGCCAGATTTAAACTGCATCAGACTTTCTACATGGTAGTTGAGAAATAGAGAAATAAAACATATTTAACATTTGTGTGTGTGTGTGTGTGTGTGTGTGTGTGTGTGTGTGTGTGTGTGTGTGTGTGTGTGTGCGTCCGTGCGTGCGTGCGTGTGTGTGTGTGTGATTTGAAAAAACAAATTGCTAAACACTCCAAAAAGTTTTTGTTTTCTAATGGCTGCATATTAAGAACCAAGCTTTTACAGACACGGCAAGTCCCCAAATGTGAGAGCCATTTCATGGTGGCACCATCAAGTGGCAGCTTTCGCTACCACATTTTGACGCTTAAGTCAAACACTCCAAAAAGTAACGCCATACGAAGAATTGTTGTATTAAGAAGAATGAAGAAGATTCGTCATTGAATAAGGAAAAATAATTATTATTATCTGTCAATGAATAATTGCTTTTTAAGTGTATGGACTTCAATATATAGAATGTTATATTATTTTAAATTTTCAGTTTTCTTCTTTATTGAATGTTTTTTTTATTTTCAGTGCACAAAAATATATTCATCAGTTAATCCAAAAAGAGTAAACAACTCAATTTTTTTCCGTGACAAAACAAATTGTGGCTACAGTCTCCGAATGGTCATGGTTACGAACCCATGGTCAGCGTTATTTCTATCGATTTATGGGTTCATATCCCAAAAAGCTTACCATGTAGAAGAATTGGTGCATGTTAAATCCATGAAAGCTCAAAATCTTCACATGTGGAAGTTGGAAGAGGGGAAGGAGAGCTCAAGTGCCGTCCTCGTCACTTGACCCAGATTTAATATTACAAGATCAATCACTCAAAGTACTCGTGGTTTTTACAATTCCTACTATTAGCTCACACTCTCTCTATATTTATTTATTTATTTATCTTGGTGGAATTTTCAATCGTTAATAAGATACATTTTAAAGCGCTCCATTGGGCTGGAATTTTATATGCATGATTATTTTGAATGACAATACAATAATTTAACTATACTTAATAAAAATTAATTGATTAAAACTAATTATTTAAAGAATTACATATGCAACCACGTTGGCATCCTTTTTGGTGACTTAGCGACCCTTTTGGCGACTAGTGTCAAAACTTGAAAAGGTTTTTTTCTCCCGTTTTAAGGCATTCAATTGAACTGAAATTTTATATACACGATTGTTTTGGATGACAATACGATACTTTAACGATAATTAATAAAAATTAACCACCACTTATAATGTTGTGATTCTGTCATATGTATATATATAAGAATATTAATTGTAACTATTTAATAAAAAGTAGCGAAAATAAAAAAATTTTTGCTGATCTAAGTAGGAATTGACTTAATTTTTTTTATATTACTTATTTTTTTAACTAAGGTGCCAAAAACAACGTATCAACGAATCGAGACGGTCAAAATAATATTCTAGTTCATACAAATTTTATCTTTACGTATCACATTTCATAAGAAAAAGTATTCAGTTTAAAGAAACAACAATCGATTGCAATATAGTAGTAATTTTCAAAATGTTCTAGCTTATGTGCGAAATAAATATGTCAGCAAATATTAATATTTTAATCTATTTTTGAAACAGGATATCTTTTTAAAACTTAAAATTAAATTTCGATATTTTAACTGAAAAAAAAATGTTTATCCTTTTTTTTAATTATTTGGAAACTACGCAATCGTATATTTCTTACTGGTGAGAAAACTTTTACCTATTCATAATTTTTTTTATTTTATATTTCACGTATTTTCAAAAGAATAGCCCGTTAAAAATAATCATTAATTGTCTGCGATTAAATTATTACTTTTAAAATGCTTAAGCTTTTATTGAAAATAAAATAAATATTTTTAAGAAAAATACTTTTTTTCCCCTTCAGATGCTGAATTTTTGATATTTTTAATCCGGAAAAAAGGTTATCAGTTAGGATATTAAATTCTGCGTAGAGTTGTTGCTAAGCAACAAATACTTGAATATAAAAAGATTTTTAAAATATATTTTGGAGAGGGGGGTCAGTTCATTAATTATACTTACCTTGTTTTATTATTTATATAATGTTATTTTTATTCTCTCTGTATGTAGTTAATCTTTTTCATAAATTTTTAGACAAAATGTATTATATTACTAAATTTAACTTCATTTATCTATTTATTAGATTATTTTTACCAGGATCATGTAATTTTATCTAAACATAAAAAAAGTTAATACGCTTCAATACATCGGTGTATTATGTTACAAAGATTTTTTTTTATTATTTTTATTTTTTCAACCCTCTCTGTTTCGTCGTTTTTGCTATCTCGTCTGTTCTTTTACTTGTGTTGGAATTTTTCTACGTTTAATTTTGTCATTTATAAGTGAATTAAAAAATACATTATTTTTTGCACCTAATAATTGAATTTCATCCTTGACATATGGTATTTAATAATCATGTCAATAAAAAAATAGAAACAGAATAATACCTGTTATTTTATATCATCATAATACGTAGAATCTGATTATTTTTTATTCAAAAAATACCAAATAAAAAGCATTTAAAACTCGTGAAGTTAAATTACTTTGATAATTATAAGTTATAAAAAAATAAGCATTTTATAAAATGTTAAAATACATTGCTAGTGAGTTACACATTTCTCCAAAGAATTCATAAACGTTAGTTTTTATTAAAAAATTATGAGCCCTTTGTTATTTTTGTGAAGCATTGAAGAAATTTAATATTAAATAAGTTCTAATGATTATCAGTAGTCACAAAAAATTAGAATCAAATCAAATATAAAATTAATGAAATCAGTAATATTAAATAATTGAAAAGTTTTTCTTTATTAAATAGTTACTAAAAACTTGAATTTTTAAATGAAATATTTAAGATATATATATATAATCAAAATTTGAATCAGATTAAAAAAAATTTTTAACTTCAATAAATGAGCAAAAAAACAGAAAAGAAATAAAATAAACTAAGAAAGTAAATAAAAATAAAGGTTCTTCCTACTGGATGAACTCGTATTTTTTTATGTGCAATTATCTAGAAATAGGATACACATTTTCGAAAGATTTTTCATTTGATAGAAAAAATCATTGAAAAACACGATGTTTAACAATTCTTGATTGTTGTTCGTTGTTACCCACCGAGATTTTGGGAAAGAGGGGGAGGGGGATGGTGAATTCCTGAAAAGTTGAGTTATCTCCCTGAGAGATCGAATTTCTTTTTTCCCCATTAATTCAAAGTAGGAAATCCAAACAGAGAAAAAAATTTCCGTAGAACATTGGAATATATTCCGTAGAAGAGCATGGAAAATATTTTTTGTTTCGATAAAGTGTTATTATGAAGAAAAATTTATTACAATTAATTTATTAATAATATGCAATTATTATACAGTCCCGATTTAACGAATTCATCAGGACCGAACATTTTATTCCTTAAATAGGAGTTATTCGTAATATCAGGGTCCAAAACACATTTTTTTTGCAATTATCTTTTAGAAATTCTATTATAAGCAACTACACAAAAAAGATTCATAATTGGAAATTACAGTCGAATCTCTATATAACGAACCTCTATATTGTAAATTTTTCTATACAGCGAACTTTTTCCTGGAACCAGGAGAACATTTAATGATTTTCTTCGTAAAATAACTTCTCTATAGCGAAGAGCATTTTCTATATAACGAACTTCTATATAACGAATCAAGGAATTTTACCATATGCTCACTTCTCCATCTTCTTTTCTTCAAAAAATCTTTTGTATTGTAGATTGCGATGATGTAAAGGGATTTCCTGTCCTGTTCAAAACTCATGCACTAAGATATACTCAGGATTCATTTCCACCTGTAAAGTCTAATAATGGGCTGCCCCCTTCGCTGTCGAAATTTACTACCCACAAAAAATATTTTTTTCTGTTTCGGGCAAAAAGGGTGTCATTTGAAAAGAAGTTCAATTTTCTTATCCAAAAGAATAAAAAAAATATGTTTCGTTTGGTGAAATAATTCGTTAATTTGGGGTGTTGGCGTCAGTTGGCGAGGATTCTTTGTATAGATTGCTCCGAGCCAGCTGTTGTAACCTTTTGTAAACAGTTCGAAAAGTGTAGTGATCCCATATGGTTGGGATCCGTTTCGCTTATTAAAAATTGTTAAGTTTACAGTCCATTTAGTTATTTTAGTCAACACGGGGTTTATTATTCGTTAAATAGTGGGGTTTGCCTTCATTTTAATCGTTGGAAAGAAAAATTTCCCTAAATCACGAAATTCATAAAATCGGGGTCCGACTGTATTAACTTCTACATTCTTCGTCAAAACATAATTAAAATGTCTGGTTCCAAACAATATTTTAACTTAGGATTTTCTAAAATTCTACTTTCAAAATTCCTTTGATGTTTTAACATAGTTTTTGATTTTTTGTCATAGAGACTACTCAAAATCCCAAACATGCATTTTTTTTTCAAATGTGTGTCAATATACATGAGGTTTAGAAACATTTGGAGTGTGTTTGTGATATTAAGAAAATGGTACAAATATTTTAAGAAAACTCTCTGCTCCTCACGAATTCCAAACAATTATCAACAAAGTAGATAACAATTGTGGAGAAAAGTTCAATATAATGTCTATCGAAAAGTTTTAGAGATTTTATATAAAGCTTTTTGGTTCATGTTTTTAATGTATTATTTAATATATGTTACATTATATTTATCTTCTTTAGTTTTATATGTTCGATTCTTCTCTTTCTCAAACAATAATTTTGTGAATAAAATTTTTTAATATTTAATTACATTTTATATACATAAAAGGGTTTTTTTGTATTGATTACTTTAAAGCGAATTATTTTGATTATATAATTTATGCATTATTATAACAAAATCATTTTGCATCGCATGTTACTTTTCAATATTGAAAAGAATATTGATTTTTATGATTAACAATTTTGTAGACAAGTTATTCACATGACCATTTCTTCATTTAAGTCATTTAAGTTGTTTCTTCCCTTTAAGGTATCCGACTACCCTAAAATCATGATTTTTTTTAAAAAATTGATAATTTTTTGTGAGTGTGATGATTTTATTTTATGTGTCATCTTATTAGCTTAATAAAAATACCAAGTGTTTTTATTTTCTATTCACTAGAACAAAAACTACAAGTGTTTTAGTAAAAGCAGTTGCCATAATTTCACACAAGATGTCAAATATTAAAATGCGTTTTACTTGAAATGTGTTTTTTTTTTCGAAAAGCTCAAGCGGGGACAGCTATTGCTCAAAAAGTTTTTAAAATAATTTGCTGAAATTTTTTGTGAATATTTTGCATAACAGTAGAAGTGTATATTTGACCTTCAGATTTATCAATCACTGTTTCATTTCAAAATTTACAGTCCTTTATATGAATATAATCATTGCTTTTTAAACAATTTTTAACTATTTTTCCACTAAGATAAAGTGCTCTAGTTTTTCTAAAAATTAAAATATCTCTTATCCTGAAGATTATTTCAAACAGGAATAACAAAGTAACACATCAAAATTGAAAAATTGATAATTTGTTAGTAAAATTTTTCCACGGAGCGGGCCCCTTTTATGTAATTTTTTGTCAATTTTTACTCATTTTAGTAATAGTAATTTTTTTTTGTTTTCAATTTTAGAATTTTTTCCTTAAAATATACTGAATAAATCTAAAAATCACAAAAAAAATCCCTATATCTCCATTTTTTCAAAAAAAAAGTTGCCGCAAGTAGGCGGATACCTTAATGCTCCATCTTATTTTATGATTTTCATCCTTGGTAGAAATTGTCTCGTGGAATGCTTACAATATTCGTTACAATTCAGGACCATATCTGAAAATCATTAGTTTTTATATTCTATTTGCTCACAAAATTTTCGCTTTCTGTTTTTCCTCCCCTGCACATGAAATTGCGTATCACGATTTCAGGGTTAATTATTAATTTTCTGATAAGCCTATGTACTGAGTTGTAGTTTGTCACGTTTACATTAAAAACAAAATTGAGCTGCTGTAGATAAAGAGATGTTTAAAACAAGTAATATAAAAAAAAATTTTAAGTCAATTCCTACTTAGATCAACAAAGAAAAATTCTATTTTAGTTACTTTTTATTAATTAGTTACAATTAATATAAATATGTATATACATAGAACAGAATCACAACATTAAGTGGTAATTAATTTATATTAATTATCGTTAAAGTATCGCATTGTCATCCAAAACAATCTTGTATATAAAATTTCACTTCAACTGAATGCTTTGGGAGGTGAGAAAAAAACCTTTTCAAGTTTTGACACAAGTTGCTAAAAGTGTCGCTAATTCGCCAAAAATGATGCTAACGGGGCTGTATTTGTAATTCTTTAAATAATTAATTTTAATTAATTAATTTTTATTAATTATAATTAAAGTATTGTATTATCATCCAAAATAATCATGTATATAAAATTTCAGCTCAATTGAGTGCTTTAAAATGTATTTTATTAACGATTGAAAATTCCACTAACATAAATAAATAAATAGATAGAGAGTGTGAGCAAATAGTAGGAATTGAAAAATACTCCTTAGAAGCCACATAATGAGGATTAAGTAAAACAAGATAATATTCTGTGAGATACCAGACTTTAAGGAAAAAAGAATCCTGCCAATTTTTGAGAGAATAATATTTTTATTATAACCGCCAAAAAACAGATAAAAATAAAACAATTTTAATGTTAAATAAGTTTCTTTGGAACGAAAAATAGTACCTTTATTACTAACGACAAACAAAAAGCAACGCGACGTAATATTTATGCGAAAAAATTAAAAAATATGTTGTTCTGTTGGATTTGAGCTTCCCCTCCGCTTGTGTACAAGATATAGTTGCTCAAAAATATAGTTTAAATCCGGGGTTGACATAACGTCGATAGGTGTACCGCCAAGACATTTTAGGGTGACCGCCTGAACATTTTAGCAGTAGTAATTCTGTAGGGAAATATTCAAGATTGGTTGAAGTACACTGACTATAAATCTTCTACTGACTACAACAACAAAAACTAACTTTAGATAAAAATTCTTTATTTTCTTTGAATTATTTGTATTTTGAATTGCTTCATAACAAACGCATCTTTTGCTATTATTATTTTATTTGTATCTTGCGTTTTGCTTTATACGCAGTTTAAAAAGTGTTAGTTATTTTATTTTAGTTCTGTAGATAAGTACATATTCCGTATTTATTATAAAATAAATATTGTAGACAAGTGGCACACACAAGGGGGGGTCTGGACCCCCCCCAAAGCCCTTGATTTTTTCCGATTGATTATAATTCTAAGTATATAGTACGTAAAATTTAATTAATTACTTGTTATTAATTATTAATTTTATTAATTAATGCTAATTATTTATTCAAAAATTAGTCTAATTGACAAAATTAAAAGAAGCATGATACAAGAATGGTGAACTTTCGACCCCGGCCCTCCACCCCTTGAAAAATTCCTGTGTGCGCTACTGTTGTAGACCTTTTCCTACTTCACCACACCCACGACATTGGACATTGGCACACACAAGGATTTTTCAAAGGAGGGGGAGAAGGGATCGAGCGTCGAAAGTCTACCATTCTGGCATCATACCCCAATACGCAGCCAAACATATTTTTTGATTTTGTAGTCTAACTAGAGGGAACAAAAAGCAGTAAAAAAAATGAATTACTAAATAAATAATCAGCATTAATTACTAAAAAAAATATTAAAAACAAATAATTCAGTTTTACGTTCTATGTACATGGGACTAAAACCAAGGGTGTGGCCGGATCCGTGCCCCCCCCCCTCCTTGTGTCTGCCACTAACACTGGAGGGTCCGCAACACCTTAAAAAATTAGAAGTAGCCCGTACCCTGGAAAAGTCTGCCAACCCCTGGTTTAAGAAATCTCAAATTACATTGTACGTCCCGAATTTTCAAAATGTTTCCATTGATATATTAGAAGCTTTTTCTACTCCGAATTTTCAGAACGCATATGCGTCATTAATATTCTATGAAACATATCCTCGACATAAATAATCTTCACATTCCAGAAACTGAAACAACGCGTGCCGATACAATCATTTTATACTCTTCTTCACATTGTAAAAGCTTCGAAGCACAAGACGGCATTATGCATATCCACCCTTCTAATAACATTAATTTAAAATCACGAGAACTCTTAAAATAATTTAAATCTCTCTCCTTCGTTGCATATTGAGAGGAAGAGAGACACATTTCCTACTTAATCTGAATCTTCATACCTCAACAAACCGATTTTTAAATGCAATTGCATTTTATTCGGTAGATAAATTGGATAAAACACTATAAACACTTGCTGAGGTAATTATTCCGCTGAGGAAATCCTAAAACATTAGTGTGTTATCTCTTTTTTTCAAGTATTAAATTTAGAAAAAGAAGAGAAAAGGGGGGAGGGGATAGTCAGAACAGAATAGAATAAAAGGGAAAAGGGCGACGAAAAATTCCAAAATTGAATTTCGTCTGCAGCACCCTACTTAACTTGAGTAAGGTATCTGGCAACGAGGTTTTAACTGTTAATGAGATCGTCTGAGACGCCGAGTGCCGCAGTTTCTTAAGTAATTTTCCGAACACACCCTTCCACCCGTTCGAAAATTCTCGTTTGCGAAGCTTCACCATCTCCCATTAGTCTGGCACTAACCCATTTTTCGTTCTTGGAACACATTTTTCTATTGCTCTTTCGAAAAAGCATCTGTAAAACCTTTTCCGTTCATAGCCGAGAAGTAAAATTAGTTAGAATGTATCCAATATGTTTTGCAAAAGAACGAATGTGTATATTTTAATTGGCTAATCAAGTGACGCGTCATTACTATCTTTAATATGAGTTATTCTTATAAGTACAGCTGTCAAATTATAACCTACGTAATTTAGGAGTACGTGAACCCTTATTAAAGTTACCGCCAATAGACAAATAACAGTGGAAAAATATAAATATCCAACAAACACTAACAAAACTTTTTAGAAAACAAATTACGCAAATGTAAGGACTAATTTATCTTTAAGGTAATAAAAATTGCATGAATTTTCTTGTTCCGTCCTTTCCTCAGTAGCTTGACATCCCAAGGTGGGCCTTGGCCTTCTCCAGAAGCCTTTTTCCACGCTAGCCTTCTTTCTACTAGTGTTCTCCAATTCTTAGTTCTCAAAACTAGGAGTTCTTTTTCTAGGCCATCAATCTATCTAAGATTTGGCCTGCCCTTTCTTCGTCTTCCAGTTGGTTGGGCATTGAAGACTTTTTTAGTGGTGCGGTCTTCGTCCATTCTGACAACGTGACCTGCCCATTGATTTCGTTGTACTTTGATGAAATTAACGATGTCACATTCTTTATATGATTGATATAGCTCGAAATTTGATCTTCACCACGTTCCATTTTCCTGAATTCCTCCAAAAATAAATCTTAAACTCTTCCTTTCATAGATACTTATCATGCTCTCATCTGTTCCGGACATGGACTAAGTTTCACAAGCATAAGTTAATACTGATCTTAAAAAGTTTGTATGCAATAGAGAACCTTGGAATTTTCTTGTTACTTTTTTTTTAAGATTGGCGTCATTTTGGCATGCTTTGACACGGCAAATCCCTGAGTGTTAGAGCTATTTCATTGGTAACACCATCTAGTGGTGGCTACCGAATTTTTGAAGTTTGAATTTATTTAAAGCAAGCTCTCGCCGGATGCTAAATATTGCACGTTAAATGCGTCGTGGCTCAAACGTCCTCTCATTCGTCTGATGTGGAAGCTAGGAAAGGCTGTGCCAGCTCAAGTTGATCGTGGTTCAAAATTATGAAGTCCGTCACCTAAAGCTCTCGTGTTCCTTCAGAGGACAGCATTGATAAGTAAACTCAAATGTGAGTTAACTTTTTAAAGTTTTCAGAAAAGTCTTGACATTTGCAGACAGTTGTTTGTTTTTTTTTAAATAAATCTCTAGCAGCTATAAAATAAGTACAAAATTAACCCACAATTAATTTCCCTTGATGAAATACGTCAAAGATAAGGTACATTCTTTTTCTTAAAAAAGTGCTGTTGATGAAGATATACCTAATAGTCCAGTGCTTCTCAACCTTTCAATGTTTGCGTCCCAATATGCATTCATAATTTGCATCACGCCCCCTCCATACAATAACGATGTATTAAAAATTCTATAATACTTTACTTTGACGCTAAATCTACAGTAGGACTTTAAACTCTTAAGTCCCCTCAACATATATAAACGTCTCGCTGAGCCGTGTGTTAATTTCTCTCAGACATATATATACGTCTGTCTGAAGTTATATCTTTTCTGTGAACTGCTATCCATAAAATTATTCCGAAGGCTTTGGAAAATAATAAAATGACCTTGATAATGTTTGCCCTTATTTCAGAGTATTAGATTATTTATTCCTTTCCCCAACCCAATACATCACATACGCTTACTTACGTGCTGAACAGTGGTACAGGGGAGCGAATCGCGTAATTTTTAATCTGCATTTAAGGGATTAATTTTAAACCGTACAAATCATCAAGATAAGTGTTATAATGTTGGGATATAATTTTATATATGACAAATCCAAATATGTCCTTTACTTAGTATTGTTAAGTTAATTATAAAATAGATTGTGTAGTACTGATACATTTATAATTGTGTTATAGTGTAAATGAGTATTTCATTTTTTACTAAGTCTGAATGTATTTGTTTACTTTCAGTAAATCAATAATTTTTTAAATAATCATTTGTGTTTTCGACTTTTCAATATGCTTGCGCCCCCTCATAAGGTTATCACGCCTCACAGTTTGAGAAATACTGTATTAGAGTCCATAATGTTAACGAGATGTGTTTATTATTTGAAATAATGAAAAACTTACATTTTGTCTTAAATTCTTATAACATTTATATAAAATTACTCGCGATTTCAACCATCTAGATAATAACATTTTATTTTATTTTAAAACTTCACTAAAGAATAATAAAGATTCCTTTTTTTCTCTCTCTCTTCTTTTCTTTTCAATCCACCAACTGAAAATTCTTTCTAAAAATTCCGGAGGAAAATTTCTTCTCCGTAATTACCGTCTGCCTCTTCTCTGCTTGAGGGGGGAAGGGGGAGTGAGGGTGTCTTTTCCCATACGTTATTTTTATTTTGGATAAAAAAATTTTATCGATAAATCACTTCATTACTATGTTAAATCCTCTTTCTTAGATTCGATTTGATTTGATTTTTTATTTTTATTCGCTGCATAAATTTTTAAAACTGAGCATGATAAAACTAATTTGTCTTATCTCGTACTGTAAGACATTTATCATTTTCGGTTGTAAAGATGGAAAAATACTTGTTGATGAGAAATGTTATTATTTTATTCGTAATATTAATTTTTAGCATCATAATTATTAATATTAGCTTTGAAATTAAATCTTCGATTTAATGATTTGTAATTAATTTTGATGCTATTCTAGATATATAAATATATATAGTAATTAATGCAAATTACAGCAGCATTTTAGTAATATAGTGAAACATATATTATTGTTTTTGTTTTAAACATTGAAATCAGAAAATCGTT
The DNA here is from genome assembly GCA_019973935.1 of Trichonephila clavipes. Taxonomy (NCBI): domain Eukaryota; kingdom Metazoa; phylum Arthropoda; class Arachnida; order Araneae; family Nephilidae; genus Trichonephila; species Trichonephila clavipes. The sequence continues at coordinate 300,056 of BMAU01020628.1, forward strand.
CTGGGGAAATACGTTATTTTTATTTAATGTTTTAAATTAACCAAAAGGGTAGATCGCAGCTATATGGAGGGGGGGAAGTATTAATGCTCCGAACATTATACTTTAGCTAAACAAAAAAGATGTTCTATGTCAGGAGTGTCCAATACGCGCCCCTCCTGTACATAAGTTGCAGCCCGCCGATTCATTTATAAAAAAAATTTAAATATCAGATTTTTAAAATTTTTTTAATTTTGAAATTTATTTGAGGGGGAATTTATATATATATATATATATATATATATATATATATACAATGTATTTGCCTGTTACCTGTTCTTGTTTTAAAATAAATCCTATTTTGATAATAGAAATGTCCTTTAGATTAAAATAGATTTATATTTTATCAAAACGGTTACATTTGATTTTACTTTAGTAAATTACTTTTTTAGTAAATTTCGAATTGCATTATGCATATCCTTTACTTTGGATGGTACATGATTCGTGTGTGAAACTTTCATTTTTCCTCCTCCTTTTATGTTTGGAGTGCCCAAAAAAAGCAAGATGCAGTCATAGATGTTTCTTAGTTTAAAAAATATTCAGGACGGTTAAGAGAAAGGGCAATGTATATTTAATTGTTTGCTAATGAAAGCACAAACAAATTTCAACGATGAGTAATGAAAGATCAATTCAAAAGGAACACCGTAATTTTCAAGAAAATGGCAACACACACTGTAATATTTTAAACATTACTTGATCATTGCATAATTATATTATATAAACATTATTATATTATCTATGTCTGTATACATGAAAAATGATGAAATCAACAATAATAATTCATTCTGTTTAAATTTTCACTCCAATAAATGTTTTTTTTTTGTTTCCAAATCTGATATAAAGGTACATATTTTTAAGTGCGGCCCGGGAGATTATAATGTTTTTCCAAAGCGGCCCGCAAGGTCATTTGGGTTGGATACCCCAGTTCTATGGTATAAAGATTAGAAATAAAATAATTTTAAAAAATAATTTCAAAATTTAATGTTACTACAGAAGGGTTAAATTTTAGTAAAAATGGGGGAGGGGCCTTTATTTTGGTTGGATAATTTTTGACTCAAAATAAACTGTTTTTTTTTACAATATAAATAACAAAAAACAATGTTTATTATAAATGAGTACTGAGTAGTGAATAGTATATATACAATGTACATTGCAATATTTTGTAACCTCAGCTCTCTCTCTCTGTCTTCACATGCTTTTTTTTTTTCGAATCTCTCTCTCTCAGTCCGATTTTTATATTATTCAAATAATTACAAATACAGCCACGTTGGCATCATTTTTGGCGACTTAGCGACCATTTTGGCGACTTGTGTCAAAACTTGAAGAGGGCTTTTTCTCACATTTTAAAGCGTTCATTTGGGCTGAAATTTTCTATACACTATTGTTTTGGGTAAAAATACGATAATTTAATTATAATTAATTTTAATTAATTGACTGAAACTAATTATTTAAAGGATTACAGATGCAACCCCTTTGGTTTCATTTTTAGCGACTTAGGTCAAAACTATAAAAGTTTTTTTTTTCTCACGTTTTAAAACATTCAGTTGAACTGAAATCTTATATACACGATTGCTTTGGATGACAATACAATACTATAATGATAATTAATAAAAATTAATTACCCCTTAATGTTGTGATTCTGTCCTATGTATATACACATTTATATTAATTGTAACTATTTAAAAAACTAGCTAAAATAAAAAAATTTCTTTGTTGATCTAAGTAAGAATTGACTTAAAAAATATTTTTTTATATTATTTGTTTTCTTGTAACTATTTAGTAAGTGTCCTCACATCGTAATAAAAGTTAAAACGTACAAAAATATCTGTTTCTCTGTAACAAAAATTACTTTGACTTTTCACCATAAAAAAAGCTCAAATACCTAAACTTCGTTCCACTTGTGGAAGTACTTAACATAAAAATTAATTTTTTATTTTCTTTTTCCCATCATCTATATACCAGAGAACAATTTTCCCGCATAGATAGGTTTTGAAATTCTGAGGGAAAAAATCTCAATCTCTCTACTAGACAACCTTAAATGATATTTCACTCAAACATCCGTTTGTAATAGTAATTATGATATATCAATATAATTTGAAAGGAATTTATATGCCCACAAAGCAATAATTATAACACATGTGCTACGAATGCTGATTTTCCCCTTCCCCTTGGACGTCCTTTTATTTGTAATATTTTTATAGAAAAAATCGTTTAAAGAAAAATATTTAATGTATCAATAAATTATTAAAATAAATTGAAAAAAATAAAGATTATAAAATTTATGAAATAAATATGTAATTTTTCTCCCATATAATGTAATAATAAATACAATTTTTGAATGAATATATATTTTTTTTTTTTAAAATTGATTTTAAATGAGGATTAATTTTTTTTTTCTTTTTTTTATCTCCTGTAGAACTTTTTTTTTAAAAAAAAAAGTAAAAGAAAAAAACTTGAGATTATATATATATATAATTTTTGAAAGTTATGATAAGTTATTTGATTTCAGATGATACTTGTTTTTAATGCTTTTTTATTGTTAATTCTTTGCTATTTTTCTTCACAAAAAAATTGCTTGCAATGTTTTGTTTACACAAATTAAAAAAAGTAACTGTAAAATGCTACTTTATATTTGTATATACGAAGGAATGCGACTTTTTTTTTAAGCTTTATTTTTATGAGTTTTCCATTAATGTACTAATGAAATGAAACAATTATTGTTCTGAGAAGAAAAGCAAAAAATTAATGAATAAAGATATGAATAATTTTGGTACTCACAGTACAATTAGTTATTTTTTAATTTTTTTTAAAAAAAAATTACGCCTTTTAGTGGCTTACTAGCAATAAGCATAATAATGCTGGAAAACTCGTTTTACAGAGCTTTCAATGTAAGCATTTTAAATTAATGAATACACAAGTATATTAGATTTTTTATGGTATCTCTCTCTTTTCGCACATTGTTTGCTTTAACATTAGAGCATTTATCGCTCTTTTTGGCGATTTTTCGAAATGATTAATTTTCATTGAGAATTAATACGAGTATTTTGATTAAAAAATTTTCCATAGAGATAATAATATAGATTTTAAGTATGCATTCACATTTTTCACAAATCACACAAATGTAATTAAATGTATTATGTCAAAAACACAGATCTTCAAAAATTCAAATAATAATTATTATTATATTCTGTTGTTACAAAAAATTAGTAATAATAGTTATTTTATTGAATTTTTTTTCCCGCTATGCATTTACCTTGGTGTGATATTTTTAAAAGAATGTTTCAAAATCAAAAATCAAAATTTCACTCAAGTGTTTAAAAATAATCCTTTTCAAAAATCCAATGCTAAGAGAATTTATTTTAATTGATTTATTTAATCCTGTTTTTAATATATATTTTAGTTTCCTTTGAATTTATATTTAAATTACTCATCTGTTGTATTACTTGTACTTCAAGTGGTGAAAATGAAGAAAGACTTTTTTGAACATAGCATTGACATTCAACTAGATTTGTTGTTTTGCAAAAAAAGAAAAAAAACTCATTACTTTAAAAATCAAAATTCAGTTATGTGTTATGAGTGTAACATGAAATTCTTTACGATATTTACATCTTTAAAAAATGTCAACAATGTATTGTTTTTCAAGGTACGAAAAAGTTTTTAGTCTAAAATTATTTTTGATATTTTATTAACTGTTTCATGCCTTTCTATTAATGTATTTATAATAAATAACACCATTGTGAGAGACGATTTTCTCAAAATCTATTCTTATCAAATCTCAACTAAATGAAAAAAATTCTTATCAAATTTTGTCTGTTGGTCTAATCATGGAAATTTCATAATGAACGAGTCGTTTTATTCCTATATATATATATATATAGCGAGAAAGGGAAGATTTTTTAAGTATGTGATCATTTAACTCCCCTTGGTAGATGATTTCAGTAAAATTATTTCTTAGAAATCTCTACTCAACAAAAGAATCATGTCTACAAAATTTCAAGTCTCTAAGTCTAATAGTTCAAGAACGCATTTTTTAAATCTATAGTGCTCCTGAAAATCCCTTTATATAGGATATCTGTAAATCTGCTTCAGTATTATCTGCTTAACAAAAGAAAGATGTGTGCTAAATTTAAAGTCTGTAGTTTTAATGCGTCAAAAATTGGAACATTTTATCTGTAACACCCCTGCAAATCCCCTCCTGTTCAAGCAAGTTGATTTCCACTAAACCACTACTCGATAAAAGAAACATGCCTGAAAATTAGGAGTAACAATTCAAAAACAGAAGTTTTTGTCTATAATGCCCCCTTAACCTTCTCTGGGGGGTCGATTTTTGTGATAAATTTTAATGTTTTAATTTGATTAGTTTTGGAAAATGATTACATAAGTACATGAACAGCAACTTGTGAAAACATTCACAGCATACGGGCATAAAAACGAAACATGCGGGCGCTTGAAATCCGAGTTTCGCGATACGTTTATCAAAAACAAGGGTAAGAGAAAATATCTAATTATATCCCATCGTAAATAAATAACTTCTTTGCCTTCAGCAAACGATATAAAACGCTTTAAACCGAGGGCATTTTATCAAAACATAAGCTTTAAAAGATTCTATTTAATTTCCCTAATACACAGAGCATCGGTTTCTCACAAAACGTTCTAAATTTTTATTATCTGCCATATTTGCAATATCAAATGTTTATTGATCGCATAAAAGCCATGTGCTCCCCAAAATTTCTTCTATTTCTTCAACTTCTTCTTTTTCTGTTTTGCCCCCTTCTTATCAGAAAAGAAAAACGCAACAAAAATGATAGAGAATAATGAAAATAGAAAAGTTTGCTTCTTCGTTCTAGAGAGACACATAATCAATAACTGTTGAAAAAATATGACAATGTTTTTGCTTTTCTCCCAAATATTCCGCAATTCAAAACCTAGTCTCTCAGATAAAAAGCTCGAACGAGAAGAATTTTTTTTTCTTTATGGAGTAAGTAAAAAATTTGTTTAATGTTATTCATATATGTTTACGAATATAAATACACGAAAATAGTTTTTTTATTTAATTATAAAAGGAATTATATAAAGAGTATATAAGGAACTGTAAATTAATAATTTAATTTATTTAAAACGCACAAAAATAACAAAATTAGTATCAGGTAGGGAAATTTTCTGTTTGCCGTGAATGCTATGCTCAAAATCTATGTTTTATATTTGTTAATTCTTTTATTATTTTAGGCAAATAAAAATACATTTTATTAATTTGAAATGGATGGTCTAAATCTGAGAACATATAAAATTTAGTCGTACCACTTTAAGAAATATTTGTTTTCAAATGCTTCTGAACCTCAAAAAACAAATGTTGAAAATTCTACAGTTTACGCTTTAAAAAAGTTTTTAATGAGTATACATACATTTAGTTGTTGTGAAGTAGTGTATAAAATTTGTTCAAAAATTTTTTTAATTTAAATTTATTTTGTTAAAAAAAACCATTTGATGGTTATGTATAAATTTTCATTTGCCTAAATTAGAATGTTTAGCGAAATGTAAAAGAAACTTCAATGAACATAGTTCCGGAAAATAACTCCAAATCTTGACTTCGGTTCACTTTTTTTAGTATGAAGTTTATTTTATTATTATTTTTATTGCTAAAAAAATCACTAAATATTTTTTTCCTTCGGATAAAGTTTTTTTTATAATAACGTAATGTTGAAAGAGTTAATATGATTATACTTTTTTCACATAAAATTCGAGTAATAATAATTAATACGTAAAAAATTCTAAATTTTCTGAAGTTCACATGAGTGTATTTTATTTTACAGCATGTTAATGTGTAGTAGTCTCTTTTAGTAATTTAATGTAGTAGTTTCTTAGTAGTTTCTTTTATATGTAAAATGAATAAAATGTAATAAAAATCTGTAATTTAATAGCAATGTAGATACAAAATTTGATTTTTTTTAAAAAGAAATTTCCGAAGTAACTTAATTTCGACGCTATGGAGAAAAAAATTTGACGGATACAAATAAGAAAATATCTATAAAAACTAGAACTAAAATTAATTTTCCCTACATGGGAAAATACAAGAATTCTCAAGAATGAATTTCGATAAAAGCCTTTTTAAAATTTAAAAGAATATTTTTTTAATTTAAATTTTTTTCCCTGAGTAAAATAAGTCATTCCAACTTCAAATTATTTAATGCAGAAACTTTTTTTCAAGATTTATGCAAATGAGACACTAGTCATCAGTTTTGCCACGTTCAGTGAATCAGTTCGGATAATTTTTATTACGATACATGCAAATAATATTTTAAAAAATTCTTTTAGGTTTCTCTAGGATAAAATTTCAATTTTTAAATTGTAATTAATCATTACATATTATATATAAGCTGTAACTCCATTATATTCTAAATTATTTTTTAAATTTGTTCTCATACTGCAGATAATATGAATGCAAAACGAAATGTGGTTCATCCTATTACTTAGATGAAAATATCACTTTAAAAGTCTTACTACCGTCGTCGTAATAAAAGGTACTGAACAAAATTGCTAAGTAGGAGACATGTCCCCTTAGCAACCCTAACTGCTATTTTGAAGGAATAGTTCCATCGTCTGTAAAATAAATTCCAAACAGTGCTTTCAACCCTTAACTTTTAGTGCAGCGAAGGATGTAGAAATTCTCAGGACAAATTAAATGAACTTTGCGCCAAAAGATATCTGAGAGAATTTCGCCCCTTTTCCACAAGACCTCCACATCCTAGAATTCTTCGAACGAGCTCAGCATTAGCAGCTGCGTCCACGCGAACAGGACTCTGCTACTCAACATTCTGCCTGCGCTGGAACACCCTTTCCCCTTCTTTCACCCCAGCACACACCCGCACGAGCGAAATTCCGTGGACTCTTGCGTGAGTTTCTTTCAACCCCCTTTCGAACAATCTCTCCTCCCCTTCTTGTTCTCTCTCGTTCCTTCTTAGAGCGAAGGGAAGGGTCTCTAAATTTGCGCTCGCCGCTAGTCCACCCCTACTCACCTACCCCCCTGCGCGCACCTTGGGGCTTGCAAACGATAAAAAAAGTACGAGGGAAAAAAAAAGTAATATAAAGGACAGCAAAGGAAAAAGGAAGTAAAAAAAAAGAACGGAAAAAAGGCAAGTTCATGGCGTGTACATCCTAGCTTATGCGGGGGCGGTAAAAGACAATGGTGGGGGCTCAAGCCATGATGGCCGGTAAGAAAAAAAAAGGAGGCGAAAAACAAAATAATAAAAAAAAACTGTATATGGGGGTATGGAAAGGCAGCTTCTTTTCTTCCACCCTCCCCCTTTTCTTTTTTCCTCTTCTTTCCCCATTCAACTCTTGTTCCATTGCCGCCATCATGCTTTAATTCTTCCCTCCCTTCTCTTTTTCGAACCAAAAAAAGAAAAGAACAGTAACTGGCCACCCTCCAGCAAAATTTTGCTCGGTGGTCTCCCACAGCTGGGCCGGTACCGGCAGCAAAAAGACTGGCCGGGCGTAAATACACCGTCATCCCTTTCGTTATATCCCCAAGCCCCCTGCTACTACTATCGTCTGCAAAAGCGAAGGCAGGAGAGGGAAAAGTCGTTTGGTCAATATGGCGGCTTTCACGATGTAGAGGATAGGAAAAGAAGGGAGGGGGCTTATATTCTGTCGTCTGGTGTGTGTTCTCCACCCCCTTCGTGATGGCGAACAGACGATGGAAAGTGCAGGGCTGAAACCATTTTGAAACGGAGGGAAAGAGCACAGCCCCATCACACAATGTTCTGCCAGTCATGCTATAAACTAGCCGGGAAATGTGTCAGACAATATTAGAAACATCAAGGAAGGGTTAAGCTTTAAGTGCAATCTTTCCATTTCGTTGAATTTTAGTAACACGTAAGCTTCAATGGGATCCTTCAAATCCGAATTAAAAGTACCATTTCTGAAGACTTGGAGGGTTTTAAAATTAAATCTGCTCTATACACATTGTATATAGTCACAAGTCCCTGAAAAATATTTTTTTAAATATTCTATATATCAGAGTTTCTCAAACTGTGGGGCAGGTCCTCCTTGGGGGCGGGATAACTCCACGAAGGGGGCGCGAGCATATTGAAAAGTCGAAAACAAAAGATTATTTTAAAAAAATTACTAATTTACAAAATAAGTAAACAAACAAAAACACAACCTTACATAATAAAAAATAAAAATTCACATTTACACTGATATAATACACCTATAAATGTATCAGTACAACACAGTGTATTTTATAATTAATTTAACAACATGAAGTTAAGAACAAGTTTAATAATTACCACTGTCGCCATGGTCTTGTCATATATAAAATTATACACAAAAATCAACAATTATCATGATAATTTGTGCGGTTTATAATTAATCCCTTAACTGTCGATTAAAAGTTGCGCGATTTGCTCCCCAATGTCACCGTTTTCCACGAATGCGTGCGTATTAAGGGGGGGGGGGAGAAGAAAAGGAATAAATAAGCATATCCTTCCCAAACACTGTCAAGGTCCTTTTATTGCATTCCAAAGCCTTCGGAATAATTTTATGGATAGTAGTGCTCAAAAAAGATCGTTTTTTGGAAAGACGTATATATACGTCCGGAGAAAATAACGCTTTGACTAAGTGATACGTTTTTATACGTCAGTGGTATTTAAGAGGCTTAAGTCGTATTTTAGCTGTAGCATCAAAATATAGTACAATTGAATTTAATGCATTGTTTTTGCTTGGAGGGACAACGATGAAATTATGATTAAATATTGGGTAGCAAGTATTGAAAGTTTCAGAAGCACTCTGCTATATAAATTATAATATATACATAAAGTTTCCACGTATTTTTGAAAATTTGTCACATTATTATTAATGCCATTTATCTCAGCGCAGCTCACTGGCTTACTCAGACCCCTTTTATGATGAGGTTACATTAAAAAACACGTAGACAAAAGTGCCCAGAGGTATTTTCCAGTAGCTCACACAGGAATTTTTCAAGGGGAGGTCCAGAATCGAAAGTTCACTATTCTTGTATCATGCTCCTTTTGATTTTGTAGATTTCGAGAACAAAAACAGTAAAAACTAGCTATTAAGTAAATAATTAACTTTAATTAATAAAATTAATCATTAATAACAAATACTTAAATTTTACATACTATATACTTAGAACTATAATCACTCGGGAAAAAATCATGGGCTTTTTGGGGGGTCCAGACCCCTAGGACTCCCCCCTTGTGTGCGCCACTGGTAATCTGTATGGTACAAATTAAAAATTATGGGGTTTTATGGAATTTGAACCCCCTGTCCACTCTTGTGTGTGCCACTGGTGCACACACACATAGCTCTTAGAACTATGTACCTCCCAACCAATTAAATAAATAAAAGAAAGGGAACAGTCTAGCTTCAACCGTCAATATTTCATTAGACGTTACTCTGTCGTGATCGAGACTTACAACTTATAATCCTCTGGCTAAAAAACACAACTTTTTATCTCCATGCTGCGTGATTTAAATGTTCATAGCTGAGTTTTATTGGTGGTAAAAAAAATCTCTAAGGGGAAAAATATTAAAAAGTAACATGTTAACTATTTATGATACAAGGAGAAAATTTAAATTTATTTTTACAACTTGATTCATTCTGTATATGATTTTTTTTAACAGGATTTGAATAACGGGGAGTAAAAAATGACAAATGGGTTAACTAAAGCTTATGCTGAATGCTAATGTTTTTGATTAATGATATATAACTTAAAGAAACAAATAACACAAGTTTAACTTATATTTATCGCTTAAACATTAATAATGTTCAGTTGTTAAGAAAATCTAAAAAGCATGTAGTCCTAGATTGGATAGTTTGTCAAGACGACGTAGATTTTTTTTTATTTAGTTCTAATTTTATTTTAATCTTAGTTTTAAATCTCAAGTTTAAATTAACTCCGAGTTTTTTCTGTAAAAAGAACACGTTTTTGAAAAATGATTAAATAATTCTCAGATTTTTAAATAAATCGTATTAAATTTTCTTTCGGGGTTTCCTTTTTTTTCCTTTTCCTTTTTTTTTCTCTTCTCTATTTTGGAAACGAATAAGAAACATTGTTTTAGCACCTGTAAACACTTTATTAATTAAATAATTTTAAATAAAAATTAAACAAACCTACATTAAGTTAACAAACAAAAAAATAGGTTTAATAAAAGTGTATCAAAATAAATTAAAGCAGAAAGTAACTTATTTAATTATCAATGTTCACTCAAGTAAAGAAAATATAGAGATATCGCTTAAACACATCTTAATAGTGATGCCAAATAGAAAATGGAAAGCACTAAATTTTCTGTTGATTAAGTTTTATCCAAGACAAAATTCGGTAGTTCAACTGATTTCTTACTAAAGAAAACCCTTTCCAATAAAAATTTTCCTCGTAACTTTAGAAATAATGCAGGATGAAAGAAAAAGATAATAACAATAGTCCATCAAAAGAAAAATGAATGAAAATGTTAATTGTCTGTCTCTAAATCGTTATTGTATAAAGTCAACCTAACTAGTGATCCAGAAAATGATTTAAGAACTTTCGATTTTAAGAGTTCTTTAACTCCTAATTATTGAATTTTTTTAAATAATAAAATAAGAATTAAAATTGCGTTTTTTTATTTCGACGTATTTTTATTTACTAACATGTAATGTATTTTTTCATGTATTCTTATTGTTTAATGGATATATTTAGAAGCAAAACTTGTAACTGTTATTTGCTTAAATATTTTTTCATTATAAATAATTTTTAAATAGTTACAAGAAATGCTCTTGATAATGTAATTTCAGCACTTAAAAAAATCAATTCAATTAAAACAGTTTAAATATACTGTTTTTTCTAAGAATTAACTATCTCTAATTCTTTTCAATACAGATTTAGATATTTTGTATAAATGTTTGACATTATTTTTTAAAGATATCACAAAGCAAAACGAAAAAAAAAGAATTATACCTAACAAATTCTTTAAGGGAATGGATTTCAACAATGTTAGCTAGTTTATTTAAGAATAAATTTTCGAATGATTTGTCCGTTTTTACTTAGTAAATGGAAAAAATTACATAATTTTAACACTTCGTCATAAAATTAATCTAGAAAAAAAAGTAAATGAATTATCAATTGTGGGATCAGAAATTGGGATCATTAGTTGAGTAGAAAGAACAATGTTCTTAAATTTCAAGTTAGTTTATAAATGTTGATAACATTACAGAATAACAACTCGGAAAATTTTAATTTTAAAAATCACTTAGATATAACATACTTTATAGAATGCTAAATACAAGCTCAAAAGTTTTAATTCAAAAACCTTCTTTTTTTTAGAAATTTTGATAATTTTTAGAATACAATTCCATAAAAAAACAAGTGGCCGCTGTAGCCGAGTGGTATAGGTATCGGATCGTGGCTTGCCTTGTCACGAGTTCGAGCCCAGTACCACTAAAGACCCGCCGTGTAGGGCTGAGATGCACGTTAAATCTGTCGAGAGCTGAAACGTCCTCCCGTTGATGTGGTCTGGTGTGGTAGTTAGGAGAGGGGGGTGCCAGCTCAGGTGTCATCCACATCACTTGACCATGGTTCAAAATTACGTGGTCCGTTGCCAAAAGCCCTCGTGTAGTTGAACAATGAGACGTTAATACTCAATCAATCAATCATAAAAAAAGCAAAGACATTTAAATGCTGATACATTTTATTACAATTTATGTATTTAAAATAATTATATAGTTTAATTTTATCATCATCATTTAATTCTTCAAATTATCATTAAATATACCAATCGCTGATGTATTTAATATAACCAATATATTGCAATAACCTCCAGTTTTTTCAATTTTTATTTATTAGTAGTTTTTCTAATCATAATTGAATTAGCTATATTTAGTTTACTTTAAAGTGATATTTTATTCTGTATTTTCAAAAAAAAAATCCTTACATATTTTTCATTAAAATTAGATTTATCGCTACAACATTTTGAAATGTGTACAGTTTTCCTCGATAAATTTAAATTAATTCCTTTTCTTTTAACTGAGATAAAAAAAAAACAGTATTTTTAGCATCGAAAGTCAATAAGCATAAACATTTTTTAAAAATTATTTGCTTATGTTGGAAAAGTCTTATCACTTAAAACATTAATAAAATTTTCTATGTTCCAAAAAATAAAATTAATGCTTCTTGATTCTTTGTTGATTTCTCTCTAATACATTGTACAAAACTGCAATTTAATTAACAAGAATAAAAATAGGACAATAAAATTAACTGAATTGAAGTTGAATATATATTTTTCTTTGAAAATACATAAAAAAGTTAGCCCTAAAGGAAAAATAAATATAGTAGAAACATTGTAGAAAATTGTGTAATATATATCAAATATTTTTTAATGTTTAGAACAAGAATCTTTATACAAAAAAAAATATTGGTGAAAAAGGAAATATTTTATTATATTATCCTTTAAGAAATTGTTATTATAGTATTGAATATAATTACTTTTTTTTTCCTTTGTAAACAAGTGTGTTTTTTTTTCATTTTTGTTTCATGTTTTTGAAAATAGAATCACATTAAATTAACTACAAATATAATGAAACTAAGCATTCTATTCTAGTGTCACTTTTTCAGGTTTCTATTTCTTTCATACTATAGTATTTTTAAAATTTTAATAACAACACTGAAAACGTATTTAATTCGTTTATATTACGGATCATTAGTTTCGTTGATGGCGCCACTTGGCGCTGTTTTTTATACGTTTGGCTTTCTTTTCTTTCGCTATACATAACGTTAAATTAACTGCGTTTTCCATTTCCTCGACGAAAGCAATTGTTGCTTTTATGTTAATTGCATTTAAAGCCTTTATAGAATTGAATTTGCTGTTAAATTTTGTTTCATTTCAAGTAAAGTAATAAAATGTTTCATTTTATTATTACAAAATGTAACAATTTTTATACGAATTTAGCTTTAATGAATATTTTATATGAGTGTAATTATGCTTAGCTACTTCACATAGAATGTTTCTTTCTGCTGAAACATAGACGCGTGGATGTTTTGTTTTTTTAATGTTTCCTGACGGAAAGTAACACGCCTCATAATTCTGAATCCTGTCAGATGACGAGGTCGACGCCTGAACTGGAATCTCACTCTTCTTATCTAATCCTAATGGTTATGGTCACGAACTCATGGCTGGTGGATACCGGGTTTGAATCTTGGAGCAACTGAAGACCCACCGTGTAGAGGCACTGAAGCATGTTAGATATAACGAGCTCAAAGTTCTTTCATTGCCATTATGAGATAGTTTGGAGAGAATATGCCAGCTCAGGTGTCATCCTCGTCACTTGACCAATGCTCAAAATTACGAGGTCCAACGAGAATTACAGTGCAACGTTAATTTCACTCTCATACACTCACTTCCCGGCATTACAGGACATTAAGTTTGGCCAGATTTAGCGCGTATCATGACGGATTTTTAATACTAGAATTCAACTTTAACATCACCGACCACGAGCTCATAACTAGAAACATCTGGGCTAATAAAGGGTGTTTTTTTAGAGGTATAGAACTTTAAATTGCAATAAAACAACGATGTATTTATTATTCGATTGACATGAATTTTTTTTTATTCGAAAGATACTCTTGTGGCATTACATTTTAAATATGATTTCTGGCATAGGACTGCCACGGCTGCCTCGGATGTAGTCCAATCTGGACGTCCAATTTCCGATGACTTTTTCCAACATTTGTGGCCGTATATCGGCAATAACACGGCGAATGTTGTCTTCCAAATGGTCAAGCGTTTGTGGCTTATCCGCATAGACCAATGACTTTACATAGCCCCACAGAAAATAGTCTAGCGGTGTTAAATCACAAGATCTTGGAGGCCAATTCACAGGTCCAAAACGTGAAATTAGGCGGTCACCAAACGTGTCTTTCAATAAATCGATTGTGGCACGAGCTGTGTGACATGTTGCGCCGTCTTGTTGGAACCACAGCTCCTGGACATCATGATTGTTCAATTCAGGAATGAAAAAGTTAGTAATCATGGCTCTATACCGATCACCATTGACTGTAACGTTGTGGCCTTCATCGTTTTTGAAGAAGTACGGACCAATGAATCCACCAGCCCATAAAGCGCACCCAACAGTCAGTTTTTCTGGATGTAACGGTGTTTCGACATACACTTGTGGATTAGCTTCACTCCAAATGCGGCAGTTTTGTCTGTTGACGTAGCCATTCAACCAGAAGTGCGCTTCATCGCTAAACAAAATTCGCTTATGAAAATCGGGAACAACGGCAATCTCGTTTTGGGCCCATTCGACGAATCTACGGCTTGCTTGATCATATTTAAAATGTAATGCCACAAGATTATCTTTCGAATAAAAAAAAATTCATGTCAATCGAATAATACATCGTTGTTTTATTGCAATTTAAAGTTCTATGCCTCTCAAAAAGCACCCTTTATAAGTGCAAAAGAAAATGATCGAGGGGAAACCCTGATTACATACATTGTTGACGACTTTCATTTAATCTAGCTCTTGATGCTACCTGAGAGCTATTGTCGACGGATCTCGTATTTTGAACCGTGAGCAAGTCAAAAGAGGGATATCTAAACTTGTTGCTTCCTTTCCTTTACGTCCACACCATATCATGGAGCTTCCGTTTCATTTAGTGGGAACTATCCTTTGTTATTTCTCAAGATGATCTTTGGTGGAAACAAGCGGCTGCGGTCATGGTAACGAAATTGAGTCCAGCGCTGTTGTATTACGGGTTCGATTCTTGGTGCCACTGGAACCCACTTTGTAGAGGAGGATGCAGTTTAAATCTGTCGTGGCTCAAAGTCCTCACGCGTGTGCCGTATGGAGGTTAGGAGAGTAAGGTGCTGACTCAGGTGTCGTCCTCATCACTTTCACATGACACCATTTAAAAATTACGACATACATCGAAAATAGCCCTCGTGTTGCCAAAAGTGTGATGTTAATAAACATTCTCGCTTAGTGGAAGCAAGACTCAAACCCACGACATGACTTGAGAGAAGCTAGTCGCGGACTTCGTGATCATCACCACTGAGCTACATGGTTATTGAGGTTGCGAGCAGCTAAGGGTGTACCAACCTCCATTGTACAACTTATACAACTGTTCATACTCATTGCTCAAATTGTAAAACAAGTACTATTCATTTGTTCTTTTTTCGCAAAATTCGTTCTCGGCGCTCCTCTTCGGTTAAATTCATCCCTGAAGCTGCATCGACCAACACTTCATTGACAGTCTTCAGATTTTGATATATCTGCATCTTCCGGGAAAATTGAGTATTTACTTCCGTTGATCGTGCCCTTTTTTTAGATTTTGAATCTAGGTTTGAGAATTTTTTGATTATTGTGATACAACAGTAGGCAATGAATTCATGTGGTCACTTAGAAAAAAAATGTCAGATTACAAGAATTAGGCACTAGGAATAGGAAGTTCTTAAAATAAAGTTAAAAAGAGCATGTAAACAATTTTGACTTTAAAAAGATATACATGTTATTTTTTCCATGTTATGGGAATGTTTAATTGTTTCTCTGATTGAGAAGGAGTTTTATTGCGCTTGCCAATCTCCAAAAAAAAAATGGAGAAGAAAAGATACTACTAATACCGATTAGATATTTAGGGTTAAACCTAACAAGGTTAATGCCAAATTTTGAAAATTTGTTATATCTCCAGATTCATCTTTTTCACTAAAAGCATTTGTTTGTTGCTCGGTTATTTTTTTCATTAAATTTTAATTTAATTAACATGTGTTTTCTTAAGTTTTAAACACTATACTTCTCACTACAGTTTAAAATTTAAATCTTTTAAAGTAATTATACCTGCTGTCAAAAACACATTTAAGTTGATGAATTTGCAAAAAATTTAATATTAGGTAAGTAGGGGTCTACCCCAAACCGAAAAACTTGTCAAGGGGTATATGAGGCAAAAAAGTTTGGGAACCTCTGCTCTAAAATGATCTATAGGGCTTGTATAAGAACACATTATATGCTCTTGATCTTGGTTTTTATTTTAAATTTCTTACAAAGCTCTTTTTTTTTCATATGGATTTTTATTCTTAATTGGCTGTAAAATTTGTAATACATCGTCAAGTTTTACTATTTGTGCACGTTCATGCAAAGCCTCACCATAATAATAAATGTAAATTTCTCTAAATTTTGGTAATGTATAAATAAATTTATTGCAGCATCACGAAAAAAAAAATTTTTATGTCAGAGAAAAAAATTTTGTTTCTTGGTACATAGAAGGCATTTTCAGATTTCTCAATCATCAATATTTCCCCCATAGTTTTTTTAAATATATATATCATGATATATATCTTTGTTAATGAATAAATATATTTTAATTTTTTTACCCGGGTTGTTTTCCATTATTATTAATAAATATATTTCTCAAAATTTTCATTAAATTTTTACAATTTTTACATCTGTCGAATTAATAATGTATTTTGAAACTTGCAAATATAATGAAAAAAAGTACGTGTAAAAAAATCTTATAATTCTTTTCAACCTAATCATATTCTGAGTATTTATACACCAAATTAGCATATTTCTCTCTCTCTCTCTTTTATCTGCAAAAAAAACCTCTTTCATTATTTCAAAAAAACAATCATAAATCAAATTAGTGTTTTTAATCCTTTTTTTCCTCGTATGTTCCTGTGGTAAGCAGTTGATTTTGCTAAATATATCTAGTCTTTTTAAAGAATAAGGATATTTCGTTCAAAATTCTAAGAATTTGATACATAGGTACATAAAAATCAAGCAAATCGCGAAAAACTTTTTAATGTATTAAAATATTTCATTAGTGATCTACGAATTTAAAATATATTAAAATGAATATCTAAATATAACGTCATTAAAAACTCCAAAAACTAATTGAAAGGAGAAACCAAAAAGCATATTAAAAATATTCAAAATAAGTTATTTTTAACATTTTTCATTAAAATTTCTTAGTTTGTTTTTATTATCAAAATTTAAAAAGGAATCTGAACTCGCTATTTATTTTTATTTTTACATTTTCTGTATTTAACTTCTATCCATACTTTGTTTTAATTTTTTAGTAATATTTAAAACCATTTGAATAGTTTTACATATTTTAAAAATTTTAAAAAGAACCATTGGTATTGGTGCATATTTTTCAATATTTCAAGAAATTAGCTTTTGGAACGAAATTGTTAAAACTTAAGTGCATGGTTTTTTTTTCCATAATAATTTTTTAAATTGTCTAACGTACACAATGTGTTTTTAATAATCAACAACATTTTAGCTAGTACAATTATTTTTTTAGAATAGTCATAAAAATCTTTTGAAGTTTCACAAAATATGAAATCAAAATATTTCCAATCATTGAAAATTATTTTTTGCTTTTACTTCAAAAATCTTTTAAAGCTAATTACATTTTTATAATGCTGAACAATTTGAAAAGCATTTCTTCTTTTTTGAAAAGCATTTAAATTCTTTATATGTTCCTGGATAAAATAAAATTTCTTCTTTTAACAGACATGTTTATTTTAAGACTGGCACCGGCGTTATCAATTTTGTTCGATTTAATTTGACTTGCTGACAGTGAAAAATTTCTTCATCGTAGCTACAAATCAGTGCTTATCGAAATCCAAGCATCGGTTTTCTGCTTAAAGTTCAAGATATAATTTAAACAAACGCTTGCAGCTGTTAATGATGTCAACTGTGCAAAAGGCCAATGGCAGCTGAAATGGCCACTTAATATTCTCACTTTCAAGGTGTTATATATACGCGATCAAATTCAGCCTATCAGGAAAAATTCCAATTTATTTTGTTTTGTAGGAATATTTCAAGGTTTAAAGGCTTTGCGCATTTATTTTTTACTGCAGCAAACAAACATTCTGCGCTTTAATACTTACTACATTTGCATTCGGAATAATTTTTATCGATTTAAATAAATAATTCGTTTCTAAAAATTAAGGTCAATTTTTTAAAGCTTAGAATCTTCAATAGACCTATATTCAGCACGTTCACGAATTTATATTATCTATTTGACTTAATTTAATTTTAAAGTATAAAATATGCGTAATATATGCCCATTACCTTTTAACACTGAAAAATATTTCCAAGGTAACTGATATTTCACGAAAAAAAATATCTCAAATTAATTCGTAACATATATTGAAAGGTATTTTTTCTTAACTTAATTCAATATATCACGGGATCTTTTTCTTTAAAAATAACAATATTGAAAAAAAATTATCGTCTGCAAATAATAATTGTCATTTTGATGTTCCACATTTATATCAGCGTAGAAGTTGTTATCTTGTATAATTGAATTTTTCTGCATTATTTAAATGCTGAATTTTAATTACTATTCTCGGCCATACTAGAAACAAGTTTTTTGCATCTGGATATGTTCAAAATGTAAGAGCTTTTATGTTTTATTTTTCATACAATTTATAATACAATTATTTCATATAGTTTAATAGGTATCATTGATGACGTGTTGCTTGAATCTTAAAAATACTGTTTCTCCATTTTGTCGAATGTAAACTGTAAGATTTTTTTTAAAAAAATTAGAAAATCTTGGGTTTTTTTTAAATATTTTTTATA
The DNA here is from genome assembly GCA_019973935.1 of Trichonephila clavipes. Lineage (NCBI taxonomy): Eukaryota > Metazoa > Arthropoda > Arachnida > Araneae > Nephilidae > Trichonephila > Trichonephila clavipes. Next base: position 318,674 of record BMAU01020628.1, read on the forward strand.
TTTTGTTCTTAAGAATAATTTACTAGGGCAAAATATTTATTCCGATATTGAATTCGAATTATTTCTTATGTGGCTGTTTATATTTGTATTTATAAAACTCATTTGCACAGTTTCAAAATATATTCATTGTTTTAAACTACGTAAACAATCCCTAAATTGACTGTAAATACTTTTATGTTTTTTTTAATAATACATATTATATTTGCAAAAAATATAGACAAATAAAATAGTAACAATAAAGCTCAGAAAAAAAAATTTCTCACACTTCAAGAAAACGTAAGCTTTTTCCGGTTACTCATTAATTATGTAAAAGAATTTGTTTTTGTTTCAAACTTTATTTAAAGTTATAAACTTACAACGAATATTGATGACACATATTTCAATTAAATTTTAGAGCACTTTTAATAATATGCAAAGTTAAAAATTGAAATATTATTCATTATTATTATTATTATCGAAAGTTGAATACCAAAACTCCTTAGTAAAATCAGAGAATATTTTAAACATTATACATTAAAGCGCTGTGAATTATACTGAAAAATATAATTTAATCCTGAACGTGTGTTCCCGATAAATATAGAATAGGCAATTATATATGTATGAGTTGCTACAAATTAACTTTACGTTTATATCGTATTACGTTTATATCTCTTGAGGTTTTATTTTAGACAATTTCGTAATGTCTTATTTATATGATAAAATTTTATATATCGTTAGAAAATATTGTATTGCATTACTTTTGAAATACTTACTGCTACCACTTTTCGTACCTAGGACGTATGAATTTAATTTATTTGTAGGAATCAAAAATGAGAGAGTATAATCCCAATAGAAAATATGAACTGTTTGCAAAAATTAATTGAGAGTTATTTACAATAATATATCATTAGTTATATAATTATGTCCTTTAATTTATATTAGTTAAATATATTATCATCTCATATAATACTTAATTTTACTGATATCACTTTCATCAAAAAATTTACATTAAAATTTTTCAATAAAAAATGTTTAAATTTTAGAGTTTGTATATTTATAAAATTCAGTTTATATATATATATATTCCATCTACATAAAAACTGAAATTTGTAAAAAAAATAATAAATATATAGAAATGATTTTTTTATGTAAAAAAAAATTATACTGGGAACAGAAAACAAAAAAAAATTTTTTTTTCTTCTTGTATGTCCCCATTGATTCAGTTCCCGATTCGTCCATGTCTGATAAACTAGAATAATTTTGGGTACGGAGTTAAGAATTATCTTATCAGATTCACCAAAGTACTTAATGACAGTGGCGTACACAAGGAAAGGGTAACATGAATTACGAAATATTGGTTTGTATGAATTACAGGAAATGCTTTATCTATCACTTTTGGCAATTGTGTTGAAATAGAGTATCAAAGCAATAGAATAAGAGAATAATGTAATAATTATTGATACATACTCAGTGGCGCAACAGCCCATGAGGACCGAGGCCTAATGAACCCCATGAGCAGATGTTCCAGTCGGGTGGTCAGTCTGTCGCTAAACCTCCCAGTGTTTAGTTCCCATGCAAGCTTGGTATTTATTTATCGACACACTGAAGGGATGAAAGGCTGAGTCAATCTTGCCCAGCATGGAGTTTGAACCCGGACCTGTGACGTGGAAGCATGATACGCTACCACTCGACCTCATTGATATATATATACTATACATACAAATTGAAGATGAAATTGAATTTTAAAAAATTCAAAATGCTGAAAGGGGAAAAAATAATAACGTGTTTTTCATCTGGTTGACTATTACTCATTTTTAAGTTGTTACTGATTACTTATATATTTTGTTTTCGAATATTTCTCTATATATTTTATTTCATTTATTAAATCATCCATCCAAAAGGCATTCAGAAACATTTGATTTCTAGTAAATCGAGTCTTGGGATCGAATTCTGGTTCCATAAAGAAATCCATAGAAAAGAATTCTAGAATTCTAAAATTCTAGTTTCCTGACCTGTAGTGCTCGTGAAATATCATTAATTCAGACCAATCACTTTAATTTTAAATACTTAAAAGTAAATTTGAGATTAGATACGACTAGAATATTTATCTTTTTACTGGTGCTCGTTAACACCTTAACTGGTTTGCCCGTATACCGTACGGGTACCAAAAGGCGGTTACGATCGGTTTCCCCGTACTTTTTACCGGCACTGATATTTTCTTCTTTCTATGTTTAATTTGCACGTATTTTTCATTCATATAGTAAGATCATTAGTGCTAATGTTTTTAAAAGATGCTGTTTGCTCATGGTACTGAAATATTTCTCATCCGGAATTGTCTTTGTAATGAATGTAGGAATTTTTCACTTAAGGCAGGAATTTAGATTCTTGAAAATATCCGATAATGAACGAGGGAATATTAACGTCACAATGTTCAGATAAAAGAGGGCTTTTGGCGACGGACAACGTAATTTTGAACCATGGTCAAGTAACGTGGACGACACCTGAGCTGGCACCCCGTCTCCTATCTACCACACCAACGGAAGGACGTTTCAGCTCTCGACAGATTTTATGTACATAGCTGCCCTACACGGCGGGTCTTTAGTGGTACTGGGCTCGAACTCATGACATGGCTGCCATGATCCGATACCTTGAACACTGGGCTACCGCAGCCGGAAAATATCCGACAAAGAACAGGGATTGGCAAGACTATGTGCTATTTGTTGCTTGAGAAGAAATTAAAATGGAAAGAAAATCCAAAAAAGTGTCGATGTTATCTCTGTTCCCATTGGAATGTAAGACTGAGTATTACACCATGCTTCAAATTGTGTGTGCATAACACAAATCCTCAAACCTTACTGTAAAAAGAGGTACGGTCAAGGAAATTTTATGCTAGTACAAGAAAAATTCTTTGAAGATTTATAAAATATTTTTTTGTAGCATGCAGAGTGTACTTATAAAAAAACAAACAAAAAAAGGTTTTTTTGTTCTCCAATTATAAAATAAAAAATAATGTAAAAACTTTAAAACAAAAAATTAAAATAAAATTCTTCCACTTTCGCATTTTGTTAAGGTATCCGACTACGTTCGGAACCGTGATTTTAAAAAAGCGCATAAATGGATAATTTTCATAATATTTAGTGTCACTTAGATTAGACTACATGTATAAAATGGTTTTAAGGACATTTTGACAAAAAAATTATTTAAATACAATATTTCGGCAAAAAATTAACTTAGAATAACCTTTTTTCAAAATGTTTTTCTTTTATAAAAATGCTTCTAAAATAATAATGTTTTGCTTATATAAAGTAAAGATTTCTCCAGAAAGTCTGAACTATTTTTTTTTGTTTGAAAAATTCACTTATTTTCAGAGCTACAACCCATTGAAATAATTATCGGCGTTTTTTTCTTAAAATTTCTTCCCTCTGTTGTGGTAAAACACACATGGATAAACCCACTTCTAAGTTATATATTTCAAAAATTCTAGTTGAGCCTCTGAACAGAGGTCTGAGCGATATACAGGCAAAATATTATTATAATAGAAGCATTTTTCACAAAAGGAGAATATTTGGAAAATTGGTCGTTCTATGTTCCTTTTTTGTCAAAATATTGTACTTAAATACTTTTTTATTGTAATACTATTCTTAAAACAATTTTATATACATTTTCTAATTTAAGTGACACTAAATATCATAAATCTTATCCATTTATTCGCTTTTGCAAAATCACGGTTCCGAACGTAGTTGGATATTTTAAATATCTAAAAAAATGTGTCAAACGTTGCTCCGTACTTTGTGATGCTTTCATTTGGATCATTTAACATAATTAAAATGAATTTTGATTTTAAAAAATCTACTAAAGACTTTTATGTGTCTTTTGAAAAATCTACATTAAAATCCCCACTTAAACTAATAGGCAATTTGTTCAGAAGAGTTGATTCGGCTTCAGTGTAGGCAACTAAATGTTTGTGAATGAAATCGGTAATTTTCTCTACACTTTGATTGGGTGAAATATAAACAGTAATTATTAGAATTATTTGTCCATTTTCTTCTCTACATTTCGCTGACCAGACCCGGGAACACTCCCCCTTGTGTGCACCACTGTTAATATCGCGATAGTTTCTACCTTAAATCAAGTTTCATGTCAGAAATCCCATTCTCTTTCAACAAGTTACGTTTTACAGTTCTATTGGGTCGTAACTGTAAAGTTAATTTTTTTAAAAAAAATCAGCAAAATAATCAATAATTTTGGCGAAATACCTTCTGTAAAATTTGAATGATTCTTCCACTTGAATTAAAGTATCCGAATTAGTTCGGAACAGTGATTTTGCAAAAGCGCATAAAAGGATAATTTTCATGATATTTAGTGTCACTTAGATTAGAATACATGCATAAAATTGTTTTAAGGACATTTTGACAAAAAAAATTATTTAAATACAATATTTGGGCAAAAAATTAACTTAGAATAACCTTTTTTCAAAATGTTCTCCTTTTGTGAAAAATGCTTCTATTACAATAATATTTTACCTGTCTATAGCTCAGACCCCTGTACAGAGGCTCAACTATGAGTTTTGAAAAATTCACATTATTCTCAGAGTTACAACCCATTGAAATAATTAACGGCGTTTTTTTCTTATAATTTCTCCCCTCTGTCGTCGTAAAACATGGATAAACCCACTTATAAGTTATGTATTTCAAAAATTCTATTTGAGCCTCTGTAGAGAATTCCGAGCTATATACTGGCAGATTATTATTATAATAGAAGCATTTTTCACAAAAGGAGAATATTTTGAAAATGGATCATTCTATGTTCCTTTTTTGTCAAAATATTGTACTTAAATAATTTCTTATTGCAATACTAATCTTAAAAGAATTTTATATACATATTCAAATCTAAGTGACACTAAATATCATAAATATTATCCATTTATACGCTTTTGCAAAATCACGGTTCCGAACGTAGTCGCATGCCTTAAGAGGGTTAGGCCTTATAAGACTTTCGAAAATAGTCCTGCGTTTGTTTATCAGAGTCTAGTGAATGAAAAATCGAAACTCAGTGCGACACTCTTTTATTATACAAAGCCAAAACATTTCACTATTTATCAAAACCAGACTGGCACATGCATACGTTGGGAACTGCATTTCATTTAACAAGAAAGATGTAGAAGTAGAAGTGTATATCTGTTGTAGGCGGTTAAAGAAACTCAAGCTTTCAATTTAGCCTGACGTCTTATGACAGAATTCGCTAACTGCACCACCACCACCATCAGGAAGAGCACAGCAAAACTTTCCGCCACCACAGCACGCAGTGAAAACAATAATGGAAAAGGAAAAATAAGGAAAAAAAGAAAGAAAGAAAAACCAACTACGCCTTGTTGTTGCAGCAGCTAGATCCTCGCTTGCAGATGTTTTGTGTCTAAAGACTTGATGACGAGGGAGAAACCTCCCATTTTTTTTTAGCTTCCATTTTTATTTCCTTTTTGTTGCTGCCGCGTTGCATCTGCTAACGACAGAAAAATGGAAGAAGAAAATGGCCTGTTTTTGGATAGAAAAATGACGGAAAACAGGCACTTTTTTATTTCCCGCTCATAAAAGTGTTCCTGGTCGTGTAAAAGTTCCCTTTGCGCTAGGTTAATTTGGAACTGGATAATTAAGCCGGGAAAATAAATTAACTAGTTGTCCCCCTTCATTTTTCTTTCAGCTAGTAGTTGTGTCAGTGTCATAATAAAGGAAAGGGGGAGGATAGCTATACAATCCCCTGTTCAATTTCAAATGGAAATCAAGGCTTGAGTTTCTTTTACACATACTGAAAGGCACAGTTTTAAAATTGTGCTTTGTTATAATTTTATTTCAATTATTCAAGTAGTAATGACCACAGTTCAAATGAAGAAAAAAAATTTCGAAAAATGTGTAAAGAATTTCAAGAATGCTCATAAAATATTATTTTTCTTATACATACATATAATTAATAATAATAATAAATTCTAAGCAAAGTATAAATAAAAGTACAACCAGACAGTGTAGGTAAGATATAAGAAGACATAGTAATACTTCATTACTATGGCTCTACTAATACTAATACTTCAGGTTTAAACATTGTTTTGAGGGCAGCCAACCACATCGCCTGTACTTTACCTATACTACTCGGCACAATCCTGAGTGATCCCCGTACTAAAGTTTCTTGCACACCCATTTTGGGGGCCACTTTATATATTAATAATTTTTTTTCTCGTATATGTTGGGACCCCTGTAGCTTGGGGGCCCCATATCATTGATACGGTTGATACAGCGGTAGCTACGCCCCTGCTACTCAGCTATTGGGAATAAGACTATGGAATATCATTATTTGATGATTAAATTAAATACACTAATACTATTATTAAATAAAATAATAACAGGAAAAATTGATTAAAACTACTTAATGTAAAAAATTAAAAATGTTAAAGTGTGTAAAAAGTGCTATTAAAATAATTAAATACATCGGCATTTAAACTTCCCCACTTATACATAACTATATCAGAGCAGCATCACATAAAATAAAAAAATTAGAAAATAAAATTAAGATCAATTATAAATAAAGCTGTGTATATTTAAAAACCTGAATTATTTTATAGGAAAATTTTTTAAGGAAGAGAACTACCAATCAAACAAGACAATTGTAAATTAAACTGTATTTAAATTCATATATACATATATTTGATTCCCTATGAACAGCTAACTACTAATAGTATTTGTATAATAAAAATTGGTTTATATATATATTTTTTTTATTTTTATCTAACGATTTCTTAATAATACCATGTAATAAATGGATATATGCATTTTAATGTAACCGTGGTCATGGTCATGAACTCGTGCCTGGCGTTATCGAGTCGTGGCTTAAAGTCATCACATTGGCATACTGTGGAAGTTTGAAGGGTTGGGTTCCGACTCTTGTTCTTTTCACTCGAACTTCCTTATGTAGTGTCATAATACGATTGTAATACATAATCAACTAGCTTTTATACTGCTCTTCGCACCGGTGAATTAAAAAATTAAGCAGTACAAGATTAAAGAAAAAAGAAGTTTTTAATGAGTTAAATTAACGTGGATTACAAATTAAACGAAAAAAAAAGCCCTTTGCATATATCAGCCGAACAAAAAAAACCCCTGTTTATTAAATTTTAAGTCTGTAGATCTAATAGCTGATAAAAAGGATTTTTTTTTATTTTTAACTCCCCGTAACTCTCTTGTGGGTCGATTTTTGAAAACACCTTCCTAAGCTGATCTCTGCTCAGCAAAAGTAGAGCATTGTTATAAATTTTGTGTAATGAACACTTAAAATAGTATAAATAATTTATATCTGGAAGTGTAATACGTTAATATTACATTTTGTTGTATTTATTTTATGTTAAAATTGTAATCAGCTTCACATTTCACCTCTTTAAGCTTTCGCAGTTCCTAACGTTTGACGTAGACAAAACAAAATGCAAAGTTTTGCTTTACGCATAAAAGATAGATATATGTCGTCGCGGGCTTTGTTTGCAGATGGCAGAATTTTTTCCTACTTTCTTGACAAGTATCGTTATATTTTAGACACTTTAAACAATATCTTTATAAATTATAGCCTATATGTTATTCTGATGTATAAGCTATATTATTGTAACGTTTCATTAAAATCCATTCAGTTGTTTTTGCGTGAAAGAGTACCAAACATCTCTACACAAACTTTCACGTTTATAATGTCAGTAAGGATTAGCTATCTAGAATGTCATACATATCTTGCAAAAATAAATCGATTCCCTATTGTTCACTTAAATGCGATTTTAATAAATACCCACTCACACACACACACTATGTATTTTAATAACATGTATTTATTTTATTATTAAGTGTTTTTTTTTATAAAGGAATGTTCGATGGATGAAGAAAAACTAAAATATATACACTCAGGAACATTGAAAATAGCGACCCAAGAAGGAAGCTAAGTACAATCGCGAAACTTTGCAAATAAGTACAGCGTAATGTGATATGCAAATGATCCAAGTTTTGTGCCAATACGCATGCTCATACACGCCGAGGTAGCGCCACAATCAGGAAGAGGGGGCTATGTAAGCCAGCGCGTGACCCGAGATAAACGTGACGATTACCCGCTGATTGTAGGAAGACTTTGGTAAGCCGAACATGCCAGGTAAACGTGCTAGAAGACATTTCTCACAGTTAAGCGAGTTTGAGAGAGGCCTGTTCATCGGGATGAAAACTGCAGGCTGGTCTACGCGCCGTGTTGCTAGCCAGGTGGATCGTTCGGAGTGTGCCGTTAGAAATTGTTGCGAGCAGTGGACACGAGAAGGTACCCACGCGCGGAAAACCGGGTCTGAAGCGACCAGGAAGACCACGAGGAGAAAGGATCGAAGGACCGTGCGGCAAGCACTTGTGGACCCCACAGAGACTCGTTCAGCGATTCGAGCAGACGTAGGCGTAGCAATTGTTTCACAAACAATTTCCAGACACCTTGCAGAAGCAAATCTTAAATCCAAGCGCCCTTTCCGAGCACTCCCTTTAACACCGGAACATTGGCAACTGCGTCTACAGTGGTGCCAAGCCAGATCAATGTGGAATGTCCCAGATTGGCAAAAGGTTGTGTTTAGTGATGAATCCCGGTTTATTTTGGGGACAGATGATAACCGTGTACGGGTGTGGAGGCGCCCTGGTGAGCGGTACAATTCCCCCCCCCCTCCCACACTGTTCTACGTCACACTGCCCGCACAGCTGGTGTAATGGTCTGGGGAGCCATAGCCTATGATAGCCGGTCCACTTTAATTGTGATGCGTGGAACTTTAACGGGCCAATGTTATGTAGATGATATTCTTCGACCCCATGTACGACCTTTCCTAAATGGTCTCCCAGGGGCAATTTTCGAGCAAGATAATGCTCGTCCGCATACAGCAAGAGTTGCTCAAGACTTCCTACGTCATTTTCAGACTCTTCCATGGCCGGCCCGCTCCCCCGATTTGTCCCCTGTAGAGCACGCGTGGGATCAGCTAAAACGGCAGATGCCATCGTGTCACTCTGCACATGATTCAGAGTTGGCTGTTCAAGATTTGTGGGCCCATCTGCCTCAGGACAACATAAGGTGTCTAATCAACTGAATGCCGGACTGTGTGGTGGCATGTATTGCAGCTGGAGGTGGTCCAACGCGCTATTGAAGTTGCCCAGTATTTGTGTCGTTGCACACCCTGTATTCGTTTAATTGTCTTGTTTTTTGATCAAGTGAATCTCTCATCTGTGTCATTATGTGTATTAAATTTCATTTCAATCCGATGTTTTCTTCTTGGGTCGCTATTTTCAATGTTCCTGAGTGTATTTAATTAAATGTTTCTAGAATTTTTAAAAAATTACTAATTTCTATTTCGGGAAACTTTTAAATAGCATTTCTTTCAGCATCTCTAAAATTTTAGGCACCTTTCCATGCTGCGTTCAAACGCCTTCCAACGTTCAACCTTCCACTTCTACTTTAATTTTGTTTGCTTCACTTGTTATGTGTGTTATCATCAGCATTAATAAGGTGACCAACCGTCCTCCTTTAGAGAGGACAGTTCTCCTTTTATAGGTCCTGTCCTTCCTCGAAAAGTGTCCTCCTACTACTCTTGTCCTCCTTTTCAATATTTTAAAACAGATCTGTTAATCTCTGTATTCAGAGATGAACCAAACTTGTTTCCAGTATGTCGACGAATAGTCTGAAACAAATATCATAGGAAATATCAGTTTTCAATGGTGTTTTTTGACTGATCACAAGTAAATTAGGCAGATACAGAAAACTGTGTTGATTTTTTTTATCAAAAGAAATGCCTGATTTTAAAATCATTGACAATGGTCTGTTTGCAGAAATTGGAAGACTGAATGTATATTTAAATTATAATAAAATTAAAACAATTGTGTGTGTGGAAAATCAACATGCTGAAATTGATACAACGGGTTAAAATACTTAACCATTTCAAAAATGAACACATTCCGTACGAAAATTTCGTTATTCGTTTTGAATGTACGTCGTGCTGCCCTGGAACTAATGCACTAGTTGAAAGAGTCTTTTCAGTTGGTAATTTTTGGACAAGTGAGAAACCAAGATTGAATGAGGATATTTTAGCTGCAGTACTTACAGTAAGGATGAAGGATATTTTTGTTTCGAAATTTCCGATGTTAGAGAGAAAATAATATATTGACAAACAAAAAAATTCAGTTAATGAGAAAATACTCTCGTTTAAGTAAATAATTAAAAGAGATGTAAGCTTAGTTAGCGTATTTTTGTTTGAATTAATAAAATGTTTCATATATTTACGTTGTAACATTTTCTTAAAATTTCCGTCCTTCTTTTCATTGTAAAAAAACTGGTCACCTTAGTATTAGTAAACGTTATCACACACACGAGCACGAGTTAATCATAAACAGAACTTTCTTTACACAGTTTGCAACAATACAACTTTCCCGGTTTACCAAACGCAATTAAACTCATGGATTCCAGTCGCATGTTTGAATGTTCCACTTTGTATAATGAATGATGTCGCATTTTTCCTTTTTAAATAGTTACAGTGCTGTAGTAAATAAGTTGAATTTTTATCCTTAACCTTTCATGACATTTTTATGGCCCTGAAAAAACCTGTTTTTCTCGTAGCGCAAGTAAAAAAAATATGTTTAAGACAAAACCATTGCAAGATGTTTTAACAACTATTATTCTTACCAACACTAAACTTACATTAACGTTAAACAGTAGCAAACATTGAACGTTAGATTAAGAGCTATAATTTAAACCTGAATCAAAATTATAATCGAAAAAAAGTTTTATCTGCGCATGTGAGCTTATTGGAAAATCGAAATATAAGATCAAAAACAGGGATGGAATATTGAATGGGAATATTAAATCTATATTAGAAAATATTAATCTTCAAGAAGAGTGTTAATTCAAAAATCCAAGTAAATACATATATTTTTTTATTTTGACTTGAAAAGTCAATAGAATTCGTTTTCAAATCTTACAGAATTACCTTTTGTTCTTCAAAATTTACAAATTTTTAACTATCACACACAAAATTTTCATCAGTATGAAAATAAAAACGACCTAAAAATTTCTCGGGAAATTTTAGAAATCAACACATTTTCTTAAGAAATCTTTAATTCAAGTAACACAATAACAATATCAAACTTACTCATAGCTTAAGATTATAGTTGTTAACTTTAAAACAGTTGCACACATATATCCATTTAAGCTGTTATTCTGTTATAGAATGCTTATATAGAGTTACCTCTATTATTTTGCGTGTGTATGTTAATGCCAGAGACAAATCTGACTTGTTACAAAAATAACATTACACAGGAATATTCTATTTTGGGGGTATCTTAAATCCCCCCCCTTGTTTTTATATATTTAAAGAAATATTTTTTTCCTCCCACCAACATTTTTTTATTAAAAAAAAATCTTTTTTTTATTCCTTTTTGTAGAAAAAAAGTAATAAAAAAAATCTTTTTTTTTTATTCCTTTTTTTAGAAAAAAAGTACCACGCAATAATTTATAGGAATTTTCTAAGGTACTCTAACTACAAAGCATGTTATTTACCAATTAATCTTTAATAATTTGCTAACAACCGGAACAAGAATTGTTTTTTTCTTTTTTTTTCCTTTTCTTTAAATATTATTATTTCAATAAAACTCCCGGCAAAAAAAAAAAATTTTTCTTCGTTTGAATATTTTAATGATGCTTTGTTTTGATATTTTGTTTCAAAATAAATGAGTTGCTCTTAATGAAAGATTTAATGCTAAATTTCGCATAGAAGTCATTAAAATGCTATTTTTTAATCATAATTTATTCCAGATATTTGCGTAATTAAAAAAAAAAGAAATGGTACATTATTATAAAATCTAGTTTTTAATTTGTTACTTTTCTGAGAAATGCCAAAGATTTTAGTAAAATTTTGCGCAAATTCTGGTTGTATTTTGGCTTTATCTTCCGTTTCACATAGAAAATATTCATCTCAAGAAACTTTGCTATAATTACAATAATAAAAAAGTTCATCAAGGAATGATTTTTCAGGAAATATCTGCTCGTTTTGTTTTAATAACAGAGTAATTTAACAGGAAATAACATTCAATTTTTTTTATTTATCATAACTTATCTTATTCTAATGAATTAATGATTTCATTTAATTTAATACGCATTGTGTAAAAAAAATTGATTTCAGACAATTATTAATCTGTCGCGTGCTTGAAGAAAACAAAATAATTGTCAGTAAATGCATATAATTATTATTAAAAATATATTTGATTTTCCATAAAAGAAAAATTACAAGCCTTTCTTATAATTTATCTGTTGAAGCATTAAAGATCACATATCAGAATACTAAAAACTACTGGATTTAAGCTATTGCGAGTGTAGTTTAACATATTGTCCCCTATTTTTATTAAATCTTTAAAGTTATATAAATAATTTCGAGTAAAAAAAAATGCTGCTCATCATGTTTTTGATATAAAACGAAACATTTGTTTCTTGACTTTACTTAGTTAACTTGCATTAAAAACAACATTACAAGAGTGAGATTCTTTGGATGGCAATAACTATATTGTCATTTTTTTTCCTGTCCCTTTTTTTTAATTTTATTTTTCTTACTTATTGTTTAAATTTTCAGTTTCTTAAGTTTTAGCACGACTTAAAAGGAGTAAAAAGAAGAGGGGAAAAAATTTAAGAAGAGAAAAAAAAAGGGAATTTTTAAGGAATTCTTGATTTTTTTTTTTTTTTTAACTAAATAAATAAGAATTTTACGGCAAGAAACAGAACAAAGTGTAAGTTTAATTAGTATTTCAAAGTCGAGCTATACATTTCTCTTTCTTTCTTCTTTTTTTTCGGAACATTTTTTTTTCTTTCTTTTTCATTTAAAGTTAGAGAGAGACTTTAAAACCAAAACTCTCGGTTGTCGCTAGAGTTCTTTTTCTACGAGCATATAATTTTTTACACCTATTCTTATAAACCTTAATCTGTAGTGGAAAGCTAAGCTACCATTTGAGGTAACTAGATTGCTATTCACGAAGGACTAAAAAACAATGAATTACTCCCGTAAATAATAAAAAAAAATCCCTGCAAACCAGCAAGAAAAAGTCAGAATCCTGCTCTTCATTAATTATTTACCACTACGCTAAAGAACATCTCAATTTTAAGGTTTTAGAAAATAAAGGAAAGAGTGTTTCCTCCGAGAGAGAGAGAGAAAAGAGGAGAACGGTTAAAACTTCCCGTTCTTTTGGGGTTGTTTTTCTTTTTCTTTTTTTCTTCCTAGATATCAAATGTTCTTTTTAAAGCGAGAATTGTTTAGAATCCGTTTTGAGAGGTGTTTTGTCGTATCATTGTTTGTGTAAAACTGTCCAAGGCTTTTGTTTCAGTTTTTCGCGCGCAAAGAATTTAAACAATTTCATTAAGTTGCTTGCTTGTTGCTCTTGTCTTAAGTTTGTTGTCTAGGTGGAGTAAAAAAAAAAGTAACCAGTAACTTAGTATCTGTTTTTAAGTCTTGTATTTTACTTGTTCATTGTCTTTTGTTTTGAGCGTTTTAGTGGTCTTTTTTTTGTCTGTAAGTTGTTTTTCCGGAAAAAAGAGTGTTTTTGTATTGTTTTTTAGGACTTAATGCTTACAGTTACAGTTAATACCTAAAACTTACTTTTGTTAGCTAACAGTTAGCTTGGCAGTTTTGCTTCAGACTTTTCTTTTTGCTGTATAATCATTTATCTAATCTTAATCCTTTAATGTTTTATTAACAGAACTGTTTTCAGCATTATTTTGTGTTTTTTTTACTAATGGTAAGCGATTTGATTGGAATTTTTCTGTCTCACGAACCGGAAAATGTAATTATTTTATATAAACACAGAAAGGGAATGAATTTTGTGATTATATATAAATATTTTAAAAACTGTAAATCTCTCTCAAATTCGTCATTACATTATATGATTATTCAAAAAATGAATTAATGAACAAATGGTTCTAAATCGACATGAAGACTTTATTTTCCATCGCATAATTTAAAATAAAATATTTAATTTTCCAATTTTTTAACTTACCTTAAAATCTGGCGTATAACGCGCACTCATACTTTCAAGCTGCATTTTTTAATTTTTAGTCATATTCGCGGTATGACACGTACCCCCTTTTTTTCAATTCCTACTTTTAACTCACACTCTCTATATATTTATTTATTTATTTATTGTTTATTTATTTATTTATCTTGGTGGAATGTTCAATCGTTAATAAAATACATTTTAAAGCGCTCAATTGAGGTGAAATTTGACATACACGATTTATTTTGGATGACAATACAATAATTTAATTATAATTAATAAAAATTAATTGATTAAAACTCATTATTTAAAGAATTACAAATATAGCCACGTTGGTGACTTAGCAACCATTTTGGCGACTTGTGTCAAAAGTTAAAAAGGTTTTTTTCTCACGTTTTAAAGCATTCAGTTGAACTGAAATTTTATATACACGATTGTTTTGGATGACAATACGATACTTTAATGATAATAAATAAAAATTAATTACCACTTAATGTTGTAATTCTGTCCTATGTATATACATATTTATATTAATTGTAACTATTTAATAAAAAGTAGCTAAAACAAAATATTCCTTTGTTGATCTAAGTAGGAATTGAGACTTAAAAAATGTTTTTTATGTTACTTGTTTACAAAAGAACTTGAAATGTGCGTATGCAATGGTGTTATGTTTTGAAGGCATTTATTCGAGGTATTATCCAGGATTTTGAAAAAATACTATACTTCTAGAACTACGACCCTTAAAGTTCATAAGTGAGTGAGTGAATATTAACGTCTCACTGTTCAGCTACACTAGGGCTTTTGGCGACGGACCTCGTAATTTTTAATTTCAGAAGAGGAATGTCATTTCTTTTCAATAAACGGTATTCCTAGCTATGTATAAGTCTAATTTTTTTTTAAATGCTCATCTCTTTTGTTTTATTTTTGAAGGTATCATTTTTGTACCCAGCGTATGACGCGCACCCGATAATGAGATAATTTTCATATAGTTAGCTAAATAGATTCAGATTTATCCCCGAGCTTAGGTGCTTGAGCCTGATATCGAGTGTTTTTATAGATATTAGAAATCAACCGTATTCACATTAACCACAGCACCGAATATCGTGACCTTCCCCGGAATGCATTCATTATTTAGCTAAAAAGATTTACGAGCGACTATAGCCAATGGTTTTGGTGCTTAAAGCTATTCTCAATGGCGTCTAATGCTTGTACAAGGCCATTGTATTTGTCTGGAACACCTAATGGATTGGTCACATTAGGTTTTAGAATTACTGGATGGGTGAAATTCCAATTGGTGGAAAAAGTATTTGTTTTTGGACTGGTCGTAAATTAAGCATGGTGGTCGTATCTATGTATTAGAGGAGTTGATTCTTTACGTCTATATTTATAGTGTTATATAGACAATATAAATACTATTATTCAATAAGTTATAAAAAAAATTAAATATTCAAAATATTCACAATGATTTTTCATTTGTGAGTCAATAAGAAATATATTGATAGATCCCTTCGTACATATTTAAAACGTTATAATTTAAACATTATAGACCGGGGGAGCCAGTGACGTAACGGAGAATATTAGGGCCTCACTGCAAAGTCAGGTTTAGGGCCCCAAGCTAGATATTGTAGAACCATAGATAACATAGGCCTTGAGCCCCCTAGAGTCCCGGCCCCTCCCCGCGATGCGGGGGTGTAAGTTACGTACGTCACTAGGGAGAGCCAAAAGTTCGTTGAAACTTTACAAACTCATTAAAAAAAAGGTTGATAAAGGAGTGCAGTTTACAAGAAAGGACTCAAAAAGATTTCGGATTTTTTTTTTTATGTAAAAATATTTCTAGTCGTGCCCACTTTAAATCAAAGAGTTATATTATCTGTAACAAACTTCATGCCCAGAATGTCCCACCTCCATACTTTCTCAATTCAGTAAAACGTTTCACATTGACTACCTTTGGTAAACACAGAATGCTTGGTAGAGGTAGCAAGATCGCATGGCCACCACGTTCAACCGACTTTACTCCAATCGACTTCTGGTTTTTGGGCTATTAGAAATCAATAGTGTTCTATTTATCACCGTCATCATTGGGCGAATTCAAAAATTCTATCTCTTCTTAGGGTTTTGCAATTCATCCTATATGTACCATTCAGCTGTATCGGGAGTTATGAGACGCCTTATTAATATCGGACAATGGTTCTGGAGGTCATGTTGGACAATTGTATTGCAAGAATAAATGAATAGAGCGTACTGTAGTCCTCTACATTGTGATTCGGATCGTCAGCTCTCTCTACCAGATATGTTTTTTTAACTAAAACTGTTTTTGCTTCTAAAAAAAATCCAACTTCCTTGTAAACCCTTTCTTGCAAGCTGCACTTATTTGTGATAATATCTTCCTTATTTTAAGAATTTTTAAAGTTTAAACAAACTTTTCGCTCGCCTAGTATATCAGTGGCGTACACAAGGGGAGTTAGAGGCACACCCCACATTTCCATAGACCAGGGGTGGCGAACTTTTATGGATCAACGTGCCATTTTTTCTAAACAAATGCTTAATGAGGTATAGACGTGCCGTTAAATAATTTTGACTCGTGATTATTGGGAAAATAAAAAATTACTAACGACACAAAACTCTTTATACACTACAGAAAAATACATTTTTTATTTAAGAGTAAATGTTTTAGTTAAACGTATAACTCAAATTATATAAAGTAACATTAGTGTGATTTCTGCTGTTGCAGATTAGATGACAAATAAATTACATTAGGATTGGGTAAGATGTTACTTTTAGCAGAATGCATGCTAAATTGGAGTCATCTGCCAAATGGTTTCAAAGCGAATCTTTAATGTTATTCATCTCTGAAAATAATAACTCGTAGACATAAGTCGATGAAAATATGGCTAAAATAGCATGAACCTACTTCTTCAAATAGTAAAATGTGTATCTGGAATCGAAAATTTAAAGTTTTCAAAATTTCGTTACTGGCATTTTTACTTATATAGCTCGTTAATCTTTCTGTTTCAATCAATTCTAACTTTTTCTTTGTTTCAATAAATTTTGAATCCATATTGAACTAGATTAAAAATCAATAAGTTGCGTTTGAAATTCTTCAATTTCCAACCAATCGAATTGGGGCAAGTTCAGTTTATCAAATGATGTCACAGCAGGGTACGTAATAAACTTGAGCGCATTTCTGATAATTCTTTGAGCTGAGAAAATCTCACTGAAAATTCCTTGATTGAAGAATCAATCGTGTTGATCATTTTGATCGGTGGCGTGCCCAAACTATTGTTCCGCGTGCCATGAATGGCACGCATGCCAATGGTTCGCCATCCCTGCCATAGATCAACATATTTTTAATTGTTTGTATTTTGATTATACCTCGGTTTTTCTGTTGATATGCTCATTAAAATATATATAAAAAAATCTTTAAATGGCCCCATCGAAAGAAATATATGTACGCCACTGATGTATGTGTAGTGTTCATCAAGAGATTTCTAATAATAAGCAGTTATCAATGAATTGGTGACGAATTTCGCTCTTTGGGGAAGGAGAAACTAACCTGATTACCAATGTTTCCAACGTCAAATAAAAAATTTTTAGCAGTGGTTTCTTTAACACTAAAAACAATCTTTTTAATTTCGTCATGGTCCAAAAAAGTAAACCGTAAAGTTCCTATTGTTAGAAAAAGTATTTCCTCTCTAATAATAAGTTCAAGTTTATACATCGTTCTGTTCTATGTTCATCCACCGAAAGTCAAAGCAACCCATTTTCTCTGCAAAGGGTCCCCACTCCTCTTCAGACCACTTGAAAGGCAACCTGCAAAGAAAAGGCAACCCCTGTCTGTCATCCCCCCTCGCTGAACCCGAATGAACTTCCCTGTCCAATTGACAGGCCGCCTGTTGACCGATAGCGAACCGGCAGGGGTAGGTCCCAACCGGTTTTCTCCGGTCCACTCCCATCGTGGGCGCAGCGGGCCGTCCCCTCTGTCTAATGCACTTCACTCACCCCTGCAAGACCCCCTAGTGCCGTCTCAGCCCCCTTGATTGCTCTGTTGTTCTTCGCAAAATCCGTCTCTACATAACTGCTTTTGTCTTTAGGGTTTGTCCACTTGGAAGCAAAGAGAATGAATTCATGTAAGGCGAGGCTTGTTTGTGATAGAGAAAGTCGGTGACGTTATTTGGATATAAATTTGAGAAGATTTGGTTTCAAATCATTCGATTGGGATTCTCAAATTCTCCATTTCGAAAGTACAATCCGCATCCAAAAAGTCCTCACTTTCTGCAACATGCATTGGTGTTCAAAATTTCAAAAAATGAATTTTAGACATTTTTTGGAATTCCAAATGAAATGTTCAACGGAATGTTT
This sequence comes from Trichonephila clavipes, assembly GCA_019973935.1. NCBI lineage: Eukaryota > Metazoa > Arthropoda > Arachnida > Araneae > Nephilidae > Trichonephila > Trichonephila clavipes. The sequence continues at coordinate 337,072 of BMAU01020628.1, forward strand.
GGCAATCAAATAGGATGTCGTTGGCTAGCGCATTTAAGGAACAATCACCAAGTTGAAACCAGAAAAATGTATTTTTGATCACCCTGTATCATGAAATGGTGAAGAATCGTTTGTCACACTATCACTACGTATTTATTTAGCTTCCGTAAAATCTCGCGTAAAACACACACTTGAAACACTGAAAATAAGATCGAAATTTACGGGGGTGTGCTAGACGCTGGGTATAAAAAATAACAGCTTTATAAATAAAATAAAAAAATAAGACTATAAAAAATTAGACTTCTCTATATGTCAAAATACTGTTTATTTGAAAGAAATAGCATACCTTGTGATCTTAATATGTTGTAGTTCCAGAAATAGGTGTTTTTCTTAATGCGTGGAATAATGCCTCTAATAAATGACGTCAAAACATAAGAGAATTGCATACGTACATTTCAGGTTTCTTCACTAAAAAGGAGGGCACACTTTATATGGCGAATATACCTAACAATTCAAAAATGCAGCTTCAAAGCATAGATGCGCTTAATATGCTGGTGCTGGTGTTATACCCTTGATTAGTAGTAGGATCCATTTTCACGAAAATATAAATGTTTTTTCAAAACAAAATTTTATGATTTGTTTTGTTTATAATATACAGATCAGGTAGTTCACACAAGGGGCGGGGGGGTCCTCGGGTACTGACCCCCCTTCTCCCCAAATCCTTGATTTTTTCCCCTATTGTTTATAATCATATGTATATAGTACGTAATATTTAATAAAGTATTGGTAATTAATAATTAATTTTTTACTGTTTTTTGTTCCCCAAAATCGGCAAAATCAAAAGAATATGTTAGATGGCGTATCGGAGCATAACATCAAATTTCAATAATCAAATTTAATATTAAATTTCACGAAATTCCTAGAGATATTGAACATGTACGAGAAAGTACTTAAACTGAGATTCGAAACGAAAGCATTAAAAGTTTAATGAAATACAAGTATTTAAAAAATATGCTTTTTTTTTTACTGCGTAAGTGAAAAAGATTTAAATTTTTTTTCTTTCATACTTTTTTAACCAATGATATTGGTTGCAGACTTTCGAGAGAGAAGAACCAAGTTGTCTGTGAAAAAAGATAACCAAGGTATGAGTGAGCCATTTATATTCATGCGCTTACACCCCCCTCCCCCTTACCCCTCCCTCCGGCAGTCGTCGTAATAATGATTATCATGCTTAAAATAATATACATATTTTTTTTAATGCAATTTTACGGAAATTGGTGTTTTTAATTCCTTCAAAATTTAAGAGGCATCGAAGATATTTTTGTTTCTTTGACTCAATACTTAAATGATCAACGTCAAAATATCACATTGCTGGGAATGAAATTAGCAAATATAGGAAAGTATTCTGGAATTTTTTTGTTAACACTAATAATTACATTTCACTTTGGTTGTACTTGCATGTAAAAAGTTTGAAAGTTTATCAGGGACGTAAGCACCCCACCGTATCAGCCGTATTAATGATACGGGGCCCCAAAGATACAGGGCCTCCAAAATACGTAATAAAAGTAGTTGAATATTAAGGAGCCCAAAACATTAACTCCAAGGAATTTTTGATACACGGCCCATTCAGGACTAGATACGCCAGTGAAGTTTGTCAGCCGAATGCGTAACCTCTGTCTCATTTCAATTTAAAACTGACATTGGTTGTTCTTTCATTAAGCTGACAATTTTTTTGTAACTCTAATCTAGATACCCATGATCAAGATGCTGGGTAAGTCCCTGTTTTTATATTAAATTTGAAAATTATAAAGGAAAGGGTTTATAAAGAAAGACTTTTTTGGGCAGGGGAAAAAAAACGGAATTTTTTAAAATTTGTGTGTGTGAAACTTAGAGCAATGATTTCTGGCATCGTTTTTGTAAGTTTTTTTTTTTTTTTTTTTTGTCTAGCTAGTTGTTTTCAATTTTAGGTGGGGCGCTAAATTATCGTTTGTTAAAATGCTTCTTTACTAATTTTTTTTATTTGTGCATCAGAATGTCTCTCCGCACGAATATAAAGAGCTAAATACTGTGAGAACCATTGCTGCTCTGATGAAGAACCAAACCCACACCTCTTGGATCCCATCGTCTCGACCAATCAGCGTCATGCCACTCAGCAGAATGCAAAAACTCCTTAATAACCATGCCCAGCCTCGCAGATTTCCAGATATGGATTTGAGGACTGTTTTACAGTCCAGATGCCCAAATAGAAACGCCTATTCAACAAAAAACAATTGCTATTTTTTTCGTGTCATGTGTTTCTGGTAAACTATTATATGCGTCAAAAATTATTGTTCCTATTTTAAGCAATTTTTTTATAGTCCACTTGTATTCAGAAATTAAATTTAATTTCTCAAATAAAATGCAATTAAATATTTTAAATTGATAACTATGAAGAAATAAGAGAAAAGGAAACAATTTTTAGTAGACTAAATTATTTTTTACTTAGTGTGTGAGTGAACGTTTATGAGCATTGCACTATAAGGCAACACGAGGTCTATTGGGGGCGCACCTCGTAATTTTGAACTTTGGTCAAGTGTCGAGAACGACACATAAGCTAGCTTTCCCCTCTCCAAACTACCTCGCCAACTGGAGAACTTTGAACCTCGACAGATTTAACGTGCATCATGCCCCCTACACAGCTATTTTTTACTTTTCTGGAGAAATCTAAAAAGCAGCAAACCTCTATTCACCAAAAAGTGGCTCGGAAGCCTTCATTTGCCGACCCCTATACAAGACAAATGCAAAAATACATTTCAATTTCATAAAAATTGTTAAAAATATGGATGATATAGTGAGTCGCATTTCTTAGTAAAGGAATGCCTCGAAATTGCAGTTTTCATAATCCATAGAACTCTGTTTAGTACATGAATTTTTCCAATTTCACATGTCAAAATCACATGTTTTATACTACATGAGTATTTAGTATATTATTAAATTTTACGTAATTCATTTTCACAATCTTGTGATAGTTTATTAAAAATGGCACTTTGTGGAAAACCCCTGATCTCATCCAGTTACTTTCTGAGAGCAACGGTACACTCATAGTATTAGCGATATATATATATATATATATTTCTGAATTTTTATGATATTCGACTGGAGTTTTATATAAGTTACCTTATATTATTGATTGCTACATTATGGAAGAAAAATATTGATATCGTTGGCACATGTGCAATAAAAATTATTTTGCTTTCATTCTCTATCACAGTGCTTCTCAAACTGTGGGGCGCTCCCCCCCCCTTAAGGGGCATAATAACCCTACGGGTTGGGTACAAGAATTTCGAAAAGTTGAAATTAAAAGATTATTTAAAAATTATTAATTTACTGAAAGAAAGCAAAATAAAATATACATTCTGGCATTATTAAAAATAAAATACATAGTTACACTGATATAATATACTTATAAATGTATTTGTAATACACAATGCACATAATAAATATCAGTACTAAATTAATGACAAGATTAATAGTTAGTAGGGAATCCTATGGGCTTTTAAAAGGAAGATTTAATATTAGAAATTGACGCACTACAATTTCCTTTTCTATATTTAACTAAGATCTATATTTTGTCTTCAAAGCAGCCACCGCAGAAAATTCGGATAGATTTGGAATGGATGGAAAATGGATGATTGAATAAATAAATGTAAACTACAAAATATTTTGTAATCTGTTCCAATTTAAAAATTAATATTAAACATAATACTTATCCTACTTAAAAGTAACTTACTTAAAATTGCTTACTTAAAAGAAGGATATACAAAATTTATATATACTTACCTTGATAATTTGTACGGTTTATTAATTAAGATCATATTGTAGCCTTAGTGTCTCAAAATACACTAGTACTGCATTCAATACATTGTTATTGTATGGAGGGGATGAGGAAAATTATGATTTAAAGTCGTGTGGCAAATATTGAAAGCTTGAGAAGCACTGCTCTATCCCATTGAAAAATAAATATTTTCAATTCAAACTTTTTTTTATGCAATAAAATGTTTCTTTTATATATACTGAATAATTTTTTAGATTTCGTGTAATTTGACGACAAAATTGCTCAAATAATTTAATTAGGAAAGGTGATTTTGAATATTTTCTAAATCTTGAGTTCTCATTTCCAGTATTTTATCAGTAGGATTTTATTCTGCTTAATCAATTCTAATTCTTTTTATGAGCATATGTTCCAAAAGTTTTGAGGCAAATATGCGTAGAAAGGAAATGGACTGCATTTTCTATTTATTATAGTACTGCGTTCTTGAACGCAAACAAAAAGAAATGAATATTTCTTCTTTGAAGAACATCATCAGTTACCATTATGGTTATCACGCTTAGTTCCGAGTACGGGAATTTTGTGACGAGACAATTTTTAAATCTTTTATTATTTCATGACAAGCATGCTCTCGTCAATTTCGGAATCATTGTTAAATTACTCTGCATACCTTAAATTAAGGTTTGTTTCCGATTTATGTATTAGGCAGAAACATGGGAAATTAATAAAATAAAATAACTATTTTACTCTAACTGTTGACTAATTAATTATATAAAGGGTGTTTTTTTAGAGGTATAGAACTTTAAATTGCAATAAAACAACGATGTATTATTCGATTGACATGAATTTTTTTTATTCGAAAGATAATCTTGTGGCATTACATTTTAAATATAATTTCTGGCATAGGACTGCCACGGCTGGCTCGGATGTAGTCCAATCTGGACGTCCAATTTTCGATGACTTTTTCCAACATTTGTGGCCGTATATCGGCAATAACACGGCGAATGTTGTCTTCCAAATGGTCAAGCGTTTGTGGCTTATCCGCATAGACCAATGACTTTACATAGCCCCACAAAAAATAGTCTAGTGGTGTTCAATCACAAGATCTTTGAACAACAGGTCCAAAACGTGAAATTAGGCGGTCACCAAACGTGTCTTTCAATAAATCGATTGTGGCACGAGCTGTGTGACATGTTGCGCCGTCTTGTTGGAACCACAGCTCCTGGACATCATGATTGTTCAATTCAGGAATGAAAAAGTTAGTTCACTTGATGGTTGACGATTAAGCAAGTGTTGCAGGAAGAGCGTTCAGGAGAATAGATGCTTATATTTATATTATAAGATTAATAAGGTTGATCGCTCTTCGGGTTTATTTATTAGAGTGTATCCTCAGTAATTCTCCTTATGTATAATAAATGTTTAACTTGAAAATGTATGATTCTTACTCGAACCCTCTCACCCCCGTGATCGAAGGATCGCGATAGGGTCGTAAGTGCCACCTGGGCATGAACACTGACTCTCCAGCCACGAGTTTGGGACCATAACCACTCGACTACCGTGGTCACATTTGTCATAGGATTGAATGAAACAAAGCAATTACTATTAACTCGAAAAAAATATAATAACTTGAGAGATTTTATTCTAAATTGTAAAAAAGTAAATAAATAAAATAAATCACTCTAGATTTGTATTTAAATAACATATGCTTACTTCGGGTCTTACCTGTAGGAAAGTCGTCACGATATCAAACATCCCCATCATTCAAGTCTCTAATCCTGTAAAATGTGTTTTCGTAGACCCCCTGCCTGGTTCAACCCTCATTAAAATGCATGTCCCATTCATCCAACCTGTTGAATCACAACTACATCCCAACCATATCTTGACGAACTCCGAATTTCAATTAAGATAGCATCCCCAACCAGTCACTTCGTTATCTCCCGCATGCAACCCGAGAATCCCGTGGAAATCAATTCCAAAAACCTGATTTTTATGCCAAGCGTGCTCATGCTTTGGGCATCCATTATGGTGACAGGCTTTAAAAGACGTTCTCCTAATCTGGGGTGACTGCTTCTTTGCTTCGCCCAAACGCCTTATCTCAAATTTTGCGCCCCCCCTTAAATACCTCTACCGTTCGATTCCCTCCTCCATTTTATCACGTGGCACCCCCTTCTACCTGTATATCGAAGTCCATCCCGTCGATTGAGCCCGGAAGCCAGTCACCTTATCTTGGAGTAACAGTCGCCTAATGTTGGAGTCGTGGTGACAGCGACAGTCTTGTGCTGATAACACCTGCCCGCGCCCTTGGCTATGTCATACAGAGTTTAGGGAAAGTAACTATTGGGTGACTGCACATGCTTGTGGATTTCGATAAAACTTGGTATCCTATTCCATATTACAGTGAAACTGTTACCATGTGAATAATAAGGGAAGTGTGAGAATAATTCAATTGAGGTTTTTGGTGTCTCAAAACATTAAAAGCATATTTCTATTTAAGCCAATACCTCTTTCTTCCAGATTTAACTTGATGCATATAAAACCCACACTGAAGTGTAGCTAGTTCTGAGTCAGCCAGTGAGCCATGCATTAAAATTCCTTCGGTGCCCTTGTTAGTGGAACTATAGTTACACTCGTTGGGACCCCTGTAACTTGAGGGACTCGTATCATTGATGCGGCTGATACAGCGGTAGCTACGCCCCTGATAAAACCCCAAAACGGAAGTTAATATTTCGTTTAATATTGAGAAATATTAAATTAAGTATCATTTATAAAAACGAATATTGTATATCATTCAATCAACACATTCTTCGAACACATTCCTGTCTGTATCTCTCTCTCCATACTTATTCTAAGTCTAAGAGACACACCTGGATAAAGTTACGATAAAAGAAATTCATGATCTGAGTAAGGTAGAACTCTCTTATTTTTGAAGTGTCTAAAGGCTTTCAATTCCGTAGGAGCTTCCAGTCGTATTAATGTCTGAATAGAGTTTGGAAACGAATTTATCTCTATAATTGATCCTTTATTACCGTCACACTTTGAAGCTACTCTAGGATTATTGGCAACGAACCTTGTTATTCTGAGCCACGATCAAATGATGAGATTAGCACTTAAGCTCTGGTACCGACTACTCTTACTTTAAGACCATGCAAACGTTAGAACTTTGAGTCTCGACAGATTTAACCTTCACATAGTGAGTCTTCACACCAAGAATCGAATCCATGATTCAACAATACCAGCCACGAGTTAGCCATAACTCTACTCAACGACTGAGGCTACTTTACCTTTAAGAATAGAGCTACGAAATGCTTTCATTAGCCTTCCATCGGGTAGTGGTTAGTGAAGCTGACTGTGGTGCCGTATAGGTTGGGTTCGAATCCCGGGTAAGGCATGGATGTTTGTGTTATAATCCTTCTCGTCTTTGTAATGTGTGCTTCCCGCTTACTTCTATGTAACCCCCGTGTGATACTTTGTGGTGCACGGGGTTATAAATGTTCTCAATGAAAAAAATACTTTCATTTCCAAAAGAAGTCTCCACAGTAATTAAAGTGTACATTGCTAATAATAAAAGAAATAATTTTTCGAATGATTCTGTGTGCTGATTAATTAATAGTATTGTAACAGTCCATCCCCTCTCCAGTCTGACTATAACTCTGACCGTTCCGTACACAACAGGTTGTGACAAGAATCCGACCTTACAATAGAAGTAGTTGCCATGATACAAAACACTAGGTCCAGTGGCGTAATGGGGACTATCGCCCCCCTCTCCCTCAAAGGTCGGTTTAGGGCTCCAAGCCGGATCTTATAAAGAATTGCAAAACCATAACATAACATAGGTTTTGCCCCCCTCCCCACATGATGATGAGGGGGTTGTACGTTACGCCACTGACCAGGTCTGGTCTTGAATCCGATGTTCACTAGGATTTATCCGAGAACTTTCCCCAGGTGTCGTCCACGTCACTTGACCATGGTTCAAAATTACGTGGTCCATCTCCAAAAGCCTTTATGTAGCTGAACAGTGCGACTTTAATATTCACTTGCTCGCTTCGAGAACTTTCCAAATTGGACCACTATTTACGCCAAAAAGAGCCTGAGCTTAGGCAATGATGTATTAACTAGTGGATGAACCTTTTTCTCTAGCTGTAAGTGAAAATCTCTGGACTACTAATCGCTAACTTGTCATCTAATAGTTATCTTGTATTTCCCACATTTATCTGTCTTTCTTTCTCTCTCAAAAATCACGAGATCCGTCGCCAAAAGCCTTCGTGTAGTCGAATCCTGCGATGTTAATATTCTCTCGAACATTCACTTTTATACCTTATAACAGCGTTCCTCAAACTGTGGGGCGCGCCCCCTTGGGGGCGTTACAACTCTACGAGGGGGGACAGAGCATATCTCAAAAAGTTGAAAACAAAAGAATATTTTGAAAAATTATTAATTTACAGAAAGTAAACAAACAAAATACATCTTGATATAATAATAAGAAACAAAATACACATTTACATTGATATAATACACATATAAATGTATCAGTGCTACACAATGTATTTTATAATCAATACTAAGTTAAGAACAAGTTTAATAATGACAAGTGACCCCCCATGGGATTGTCATATATAAACTTATGTACAAAAACTAACACTTATCTTGATAATTTGTACGGTTTATAATTAATCTCTTAACTAAGTGCTACTCAAAGTTTCAATATTCGTGATCCAATATTCAATCATAATTTTCATCGCTCTCCCCTTATACAATAAAAATGTATTGAATTCAATAATACTACTATACTTTGACGCTAAAACTACGATATGACTTTAACCTCTTAAGTGCCACCGGCGTACATAAACGTCTCGTTCGGCCAAAGCATTAATTTAACTGGATGTATATATACGTCTTTACGAAGTGCGATCTTTTCTGTACACTGCTATCCATAAAATTATTCCGAAGGCTTTGGAATGCAATAAAAGGACCTTGACAATGTTTGAGAAGGATTTACTTATTTCAGACTTTTTTTTATTTATTCCTCCCCTTCCCCCCAATACATCACATGCGCATGCCTTCGTGGGAAACGGGAGGCGAATTGCGCAACTTTTAATCAGCAGTAAAGACAGTGTTTCTCAAACTGTGGGGTGCGCTCCCTAGGGGAGCGTGATAACCCTTCGAGGGGGGCACGAGCATATCAAATGCCCATAATAGAAGATTTTTTTTAAAAAAATTATAAAAATGTACTTAAAAAGAAAGCAAAACAAAAAAAATCTATTCTAACATAAAAATACACGTTGCACTTTTATTGTTATCTGTTCCAATTTAAAAACTAGCAAAGAAAAATGACATAATATTTTTCTTATTACTTAAAAGTAATTTACTTAAAATATGTGTATTACTTAAAAATATTTTTCTTAAAATATCTATTACTTTACAGTAACATATACAAAGTCTAATACTTATCTTGATAATTTGAGTTATAATTAAGATCGTATTGTAGTTTTAGCATCAAAGTACATTATTATTGCATTCAATACATTTTTATTGTTTGGGGGAGGCGTAATGAAAATTATGATTGAAAATTGGGTCCCAAGTATTGAAAGTTTGAGAAGCACTGTCAAATACATTAAACAAATAAATATAGATATTTTATTGAATGCAAATAAGGTAAAAGTAATCATTATTTTCGGCTTTATGTAATTGAAAGTTTTTATTACCGAATCTTTTTAAACTTCTCTTTTGTTTAAATGGTACGTTTATACCATATTAGTTATATCATTTTGTTCCATATTGTATGCAATCAAGTATCATTTTTATATAGAGATTTAAAAAACACAGAATTGAATGTTCAAAACAAATTAATCGTAAACTAGTAGATTTCAAAAGTAGGTTACATTTATAAAAATAGTATCAATTTAAAAACCCTAAATTTTTATTATTATTATTATTATTTTGATACATAATACTTTTCTTAGAGAAGGAAATTTAATAAAATACATTCTAATGTGTATCCAAAAAATATACTTTTCTCAAACTAGTTTCGCATTCGATGCAAAAACAAAATAAATGAAAGCTACTCTGAAAAAAATAATAAATAAAAAAGCGCCGGAGTTGTTTGCTTTCAAGTCAAACTCCTTTCTTCTGGGCATGCTCAGTCATCCAATAATTACTTCTCCGTTGTGCTTGTCCATTGACTTATGACTCATGTCCATCCATGCTTCATCAGAAAGAGGAGGGGGGCGTCCAGAAAATTGGAAAGCGCTCTGTTGATGAGGGTCTACTTCAGGAGAGGTCATTTGGCGATCGACCCATATTTGGCGCAGGTTGCCATAAATCAAAATGGATGGCCTTCTTGGCGGAACTTAGTTCTAAAATAAACACATTTTGTTAGTGTCTGTTAAAATAAATACGCAAAATAAAAGTTTGATAAATCGTAGATTTAAATTTATAAATTTTTTTAAATTAATTTTTTTCATTTTAATTTTAATTAAAGAGATGGGTGTAAATAAATTCGAACAGGAAATAGTTAAGAAATTGGCATTTATATCATATATATAAATATAGATTTGCAAGTCAAGGGTTAAATTTTATCTTTCTATTCGTTCTAACTGTTAATTTATTTATAAAATCTACAACCAGAGCTTTGTTAAGTAATGATAATTTTGTTTCCCATTCTCTTTTGTTAGTCACAAAATTATCTGAACAAAAAAAGGTAGCTCATCAGTAACCTTAAGATATCTTGAGGCCCTGGGCCCATATCAGTGCCGGTTTATCCATTGAGCGAGCGCCCAGGGGCCCGGATAAGTTGGACTTAATTAAATTTTCTGGCTGTAAATTTCGATCCTTCAACACCAAGGGGCCAGTAGGTCTTCTGCGCCCGGGGCCCGAAATGAGCTTAAACAGGCACTGGCCCGTATGCAAAAGTAAGATCCACCTGCGACCAGTTTTAGCAGCCAGTATTTAGTGTAAGTTGTCAAGTAGATTCAAACGGTAGTTCAGAAAAAAAAATGTGCGTTTCTCACAATCTCACAAACCGATTCGTCCGACTACCGCATTTGACTAAATAATGGTGTATGATCGCAAGCCTAGGCTTAGATACGAATGACGTAAATGATATAATAGTGCAGTCTAGTGGCAACTGGTGCAGTCTCACCATTGTTGGCAGTTGACATATACTTCGAATTTGCCAAGTTTTTCGGAGAATATGTGGTGAATAACGTTTGATTATTAAAATTCATGGATCATGATCTTATAGAGCAGTGTTCCACAACCCCCCGTCCGTGGATCAAATACTACCGGTCCGCACAAGAAACATTAAATTATTTCTCTTTTATTTACTGTGGTATGTTTTTCTTTGGTTTGGGCTACTTTTTATGAAAATCCCTTAATATTTCTTGTTAAAAATCACTTTATATTCATTTTTTGGTGTAGCTATATTTTATTCAGAAGTCACGATTAAATACAATTAAATTAAAATTGTGATAATCCCCTCACCCTCTAGGGTGATTATCTCTCGGGGTATCAGCGTGAGCTAGAGGCGTAGGATTAACGAAAGAACTAGAAGGAAACATTATATTAATATGACTTTATTAAGATATTCAACTTAAACCTTTAACAAATTAGATTATAATAATTTATGTGAGAGAATCTACGATGGCAAAACACACCACACACAATATATTTATAATAATGACTTAACCTAACTCGGACCACTATCAATAACTGAATCACTTACGCTCAATTCTAATACAATCACTGATCCTTATATCAAATAATCAATCCTACCTTGTTGTAGTATCAGTAAGCGATCACACTAGATTTAGATGAGGTCTGGCGATACTTCGTGTGCAATGGTATGCACCTTGATTACTGGATCTCTATCACGTATAATTATTATTGTTCGCCACGTAACGTTATCTAAAACTTCTTCAATCTAGAACCACGGACTGTTTACATTTCTCTAATTGCCATCACTTGCCACAAATTGCCATCGCGTTTACTCTTACTTCTAATATTTAAAAGGCTCTTAATTTGCATCTTTCCTTCACACTTCGCTTCTTGGATTTGGTTGTAAAAGAGTTGCCATTAATTCTGGCCTCAAAGAACCCAAAGGACATGTTAAAGAAAAGACGCGTGGGCCCGTCACAAAATTATTAAATCAAAACAGTCTAAAATAAAAACAATCAATATCCTCCCCCTCAGAGGGCCGCGGTAAAATTAACAAATGTTGACCGGTCCTCTACCGACACCAAGCCCAAGGGCACCATGTCTTAATGCTTCTCTGTTGCTCATTAGAAGGTGAGTTCCTGACAGGAGAGTTCCGATTCGTTCAAAAACTATCCTTACGAATAACTGGCTGCACATTGCATATGTCATAAATATATGAATGTCTCAGAAACACATCGCGGGACAGTGGTGTAGAATGGCGAACTAAGTGGGTATCATCTTCATTCTTTGACTTTAATTCTAAATTAAGAGCCTCGTTACCAACAGTCAAATACATGGATCTGAAATGTCGTTACTTAAAAAACTCTGATAAAAAAAATGCCGATTTGCTTCTTTTGATACCATTTTAATGCCTTTTGTGGTTGGTCCCTTGAGTGAAATTTTATTTTGCTTTCAACCCCTTAAGCATATTTAAAAATGGTAAATGGATTCATTCTTCAATAAAAATGATGCCGTTATTTTAACTGGCTGTTTGAGCTTTCCTGCTTTTCTAATCGAGTCACAAAGTTTCGGAGAGTTGATAACAATATATCTTTCAATGAAGAATTTTTTAAAAAAATTTTTGTTTTTGGATTATAAAGCGTAAAATGATAAAAACCAATTATATTGTTAATGAGTTCCAAATTTAGTCTGGTTTTTTTTCTTTTATAAGAAAACATCTAGATCTTTTAAGAGGTCTAATTTCATTTCCTTTCCTTTCATAATAGGATTTGGTGATGCCTAAATAACATCCTTTTTCTTGTTAGAATGATTAAAAACATACTGTTTGATTTTGTCTACTTTTTTACACTCCCACATTCATAGTTAATGAATTTTAAAATAGTTCTATAGAAATAAATACTCCGCTGAAAAAGTTATTTAAAACGTTGAGCTAGAATGACTAAATATTAAATTTTAATTAAGAGTATTCAATTCCTACTCTATTAGTTCACTCTCTCCCTATACATATATATTATTCAAACTTTTAATCGTTCATAAAATACTTTCTATTATCCATTCAAGTTCAAATACATTTTTGTAAACTTGTAGTGGATGACCCTTGATGTTAATAGTTTTTTCTAATATTAATTTCTTAATTAAATTAAAGAATAAATAGTAACAAAAATAATAGTCCAACAGCATGTATAGAAAAGAAAATGGTTCGTCCCTGCAGCGCAATGGATAGCGCGTTGAACTTCTAATTTAAAGGTCGTGAGGTTCGAATTTCACCTAGGATGTCCTATGAATGTGGTTTCTTTTTTAATGTACTATCTTAAAAGAATAATTAAATTTAATCAATGAAAAAGTAGTAACAAACGAAAAAAAGTAATCCAACACTATATATAGAATTGAAAATTGCAAGGAAAACCGCTTTCTATTTTGTCACTTAATTGTGTGATTCTGTCCTATGTATATATATTTATATTAATTGTAACTATTTAAGAAAAAGTAACTAAAATAAAATTTTCCTTTGTTGACCTAAGTAGGAATTGACTTCAAAAAAAATTTATATATTACTTGTTTTTTAAGTATTTCCTATAGAAAAGGGCTCTTAATAGGCAATTTCAAAGACAGTTTCTCACGATGAAGGATAAAGAGGGATATAAAAAGAAACATTTGGCTTTGTAATATTGATGTTTTCTTAAAAGTACACCTCAAAAACAAATTGAAATTGATCAATAGTACATATGTACTTTATTTTTTTATTTATCAGAGTCAGAATTATACTAAGCGGAGCAGAGACCGATGAGGAATGCAATTCGCCATTTTTATTGAAAAGTTGTAACTGATCTCTGATTGATCGAGGTAATAAGTAGCCACAAAGGTATCAGTTAGAAACCTCGTCATCCACAAAACTTGCACACTGAGATCTTTCATTTCGGTTGGAACTAATATAGCAGTCTCCATATCTCCTAATGACTATCTTTCAAGAAATTGTAGACGTGTCAATATAGTTCGAACCCTAATACCACTGAAGACCCGCCGTGTATAGGGGCTGATACACGTTAAATCTGTCATGACTCAGTCCTCGCTTTGGCGTGGTGTGTTGGTATGGCAAGTGGACGCGGAAGCATAATGGTCAAGGCATCGTATCGTTGCTAGTTAGTCACGAGTTCGAGCCCAGTACCACTAAAGACCCACCGAGTAGGGAAGCGATGCACGTTGAATCTGTCGAGAGCTCAAAGATCCTCCCGTTGGTGTGGTGTGGTAATTAGGAGAGGGGGGTCCCAGATCCGGTGTCCTCCTCGTCACTTGACCATGGTTCAAGATTAGAAGGTCCGTTGCCAAAAGCCCTCGTGTAGCTGAACAGTGCGACGTTAATATTCACTCCCTCGCTGTTAATTTGGCAAGAGGGTTTTTACTCAGGTGCCGTCCTCGTCATTTGAAGGTGGTTCAAAATGAAGAGGTTCGTCGCCGACAGACCTCGTGTTGCGACGTCAATAAACACCTTTTCACTCACTCTCTAGAAGAAATTGGGACTTGAACCTAAGGTTCACATACGTCATGAAACTCATAATTATTTCGACCTTTGATTTGATACAGAAATATATTAAAATAGTACTTAGATGAAATCCAGAAAATATGTTACGTTAAATATAAGTTTATATCCCCCCCCCTATGAAATACGTCTCAAACGTAAGCATTCTAAATAAATGTCGCAGTATTGTAAAATCCTTATCGCCACCCATTTAAAATAGGTCACAAGCTTTCATAAAATAGCCTTTCTGTGAATATCCAAGAAGGCTTATGTAGAGAGCTATCGTAATGTTTGCTCGTAGGTAGAGCCGAAGTTGAAAAGAGCACTTTAAATATAACACACACAACAGCAGATGGTCGTTTCAAGGCGTCAGAACAAGCCCAATGAAAAGGGGGACCATGAGAAGTTTCGTCACGTATATTTTGAGGTCGCCGGAAGAGCTATTATTCTTTTGCGCTTAACTTTTGTTAACAATTACAGCTCTTCACCAAAACCGATTTGACACATTTGTATCGATGAAAATGTGTTAGTCATGATAAACAATGTGTTGTTATCTCACTTGAGAAAGTTTCAAATGACGAGTTCTATCGCCAAATAACTCTAGTGTAGCTTGAAAGTGTTAACGGTGATAAAAATCTAATCAGATGTATTAATGTTCATGTATTGTACAGTATGTATAGCGGTGAAACTACTTTTGGAGGAAAATGACAATATATATCAGCGTTTCTCATCATTGTAATCGACATCGATATCAAAAGAAATTAGTGTTATCATTTCTATATCTTCTGTTGTTATCTTGTCCATCCTGAAGGGAAGGAAGTAAAGTTGCCAAACAGGTTGGATTTCTAGATGTACGCCTGTCGTTGGCTGTAGCTTTGAGCACCATACAGGTGACAGCGCATTTTTTAGTTCTATCTACCCTACTTTAGCGGGACACCCTGGGTAGTTAGAAGCCTCCCACTTCTCTTCCCCTTCCACCAACCTCACGAGAGGTTTTGCAAGGCTATTTAAAGTTCATCCATGCCACAAAGGCACTATATATTTACAAACATCCGTGTCTTCTCCGGGATACGAACCCAGGACTCCCGGCTCAGCAGTCAGCGTCGCTAACTACTACATCGGATGAGCGACTCTATATCTTTTGGAAAACACAAGTAAACCAGTTGGCGCAGTACCATCAACAGAGATGAAAGGTCAGGAGTTTGTGCCGTTTTTTCCCTAATGTGATTAATAAAACAATCTTTTAAAGATTATAATGAAAATTTTTGAAAGTGAGGTGGTATGGATTGTAATTGTGACTGCAATTAAGAATTATATGGGATAATAGAATAAGCAATATATTTTCGCGTGCAATTTTAGAGAAACATTAATCCAAACAAGTTTTTTTAACGAATAGGAAAGGATGCTTTATTGTACTATTTTTAATATTATCGTCAAAAATCCAATGGGCTCAATTCATGACATCACGTGACAAAGATAAACCCGTGCGCTCTATTGAATTCAAAACAAACATTAAACTGATAGTACTTGTCGTTCTATTTGTAAAACTCAGATAAAATTTCAAAGTTCATAGTTAGATAAAGATGTTTAAATGTTAGAAAAAAAATTTCTTCAAAAAGATTTTTTAAAATTAAAAAAAATCGTATTTTATGTTTATATTTTTAAATAAAATGCATTTTGTACTTGTACATGTTATGCACTTTTTAAGAAAAAGTTTCTGCAAAGAGCAAAACTTGGCAACACCGAAGCGCGTGAACTGATTAGCTGGAAACACAAGATAGTTATTATCGTGTGACTATGACGTCATATGAGGTTTTGAATTGATTGGCTAGAATCACTATCATGGAACTATGACGTCACATGAATTGAGCCCATTCATTCCACCTAGTTTTTCAAAACATTGTGGTGACGAGTATAAAATTATTTTGAGGAGACCAGGAGCATAAACAGCAGGATATTCAGAATCTTGGCAGTTCTTGAAACAAAAACGTTTTAATATTCTTTTATTTAATAACAATAAAAGCTGAAGGAAATTACTTTAAAAAAAAGGCTGTCCTGTGTGCCGAAATTATTTTTTTAAATTTCCACCCTTGGTACGTGAGATCCACTTTGGGAAGCACAACTTAAGAACTTGTGGTCGTACAAATTCCATAGAGAACTTGAATCTATTTTACGTACACATTTATAATCATCTTTTGGAACTCTTATTGTGATTCGTAGAATCCTTGGGTTTCCGTGGAACTTAGTTTGTAAAGTACTGTTCTATTGCAAATTATAATTCTTCTCAAAGCCTTCCAACGGAATGGATATTGAACTCATTTTCGATTAACACTCGAAAATGAGTTTTCAACACACGACCAGAGAGAGAGAGCATTCTAACGTCCTTTCTCTTTCGTTCTTAATCACCTTTTTGTTCGGTTTTGCTGCGATACACCCCAAACAGTTCTTTCTGTGAACTTCGGAAGTCGAACACGTTCCCAAAGAGAACTCGGAACGAAATTATCGCGAGTTCCAAAACCGTCCGGGAGACTTCCTCCCACCGGAACTCAGTCTCGGTCCCCACTAATTGAATTCCCAGCAACATCAACATTTTCGTTTCGTCTGTCCACCCCCGCCCTCCCGCCGGCATTTTTGGAGAGTCGCCAACCCTCCGTCATCGGCCGCTGATGAAGCTAAAAATGTTACGCTTCGGAAAACTTTTAACTCTCAGACGGCTCTTTTTTTAAATTTTTTTTTTCTTTTTGGCCAAGTTTTAGGTAAGTTTTAAAGATTCTGGAAGAGTGAAAGAGGGCTTTTTAGGAAAGGAAGGGGTACTTTCTTTTTTTTTGTTCTATTTTGTCTTTCTCTTTTTTTGGAAGAATTTTAGAGATGTCTGTCTAGGCACTTCGTTCTGTACGTCTCTTTCTAGTTCGCCATTTTAGGTTGTAATAGCCAAATAAAACAGAAGTAATTAAATACCTAGTGGATGACTAATTCGAGAATCCCAATTCTACTAATTTTTTAAAAAATAATGAAGAACAGCTTTTTTAAAAAAAAAAAAATATTAAAAATTATCACTTAGAACACACACAGGAGTGGACAAGTAGCGGCTCTCAGAACGGAATACCAAGACAGTCAGGAAACCAAATTTTCAAAAAATATTCTTTATATTTAGGTCGACATAAATTTGTTATCAAAGTTTTTCTTGTATGAAGATCAACTAGAGCAAATATTGTGACGTAACTGTGAATTTCCCGACACTTTGTGTGTGTGTGTGTGTGTGTGTGTGAATCGGCATCTTTGTTGATCACATCACACGTGCATTAGCGCTTGCTTCTTTAAAATTATTGCGTGGTCCTGTGCATCTTTAAAATTATTGCGTGGTCCTGTCTTGGATCGTCTCGG
This sequence comes from Trichonephila clavipes, assembly GCA_019973935.1. NCBI lineage: Eukaryota > Metazoa > Arthropoda > Arachnida > Araneae > Nephilidae > Trichonephila > Trichonephila clavipes. The sequence goes on from BMAU01020628.1 coordinate 354,912, forward strand.
CAACCTTTGACACTCCGAGGGACCCTGTATATATATAAGATTTTATTGAACATTTTTTTTCTAAATTGTTATTTTCTTTTTTCGGCAGCCTCAATTAAAAATAATTTATATGTTTTGGTATACAAAATTATACCCCGACTTACGCGGTTCTCACTCAGTCTCAATTATCGTAAAAGTTTGGGATACTACTGGGTATATATATGTAAAGGTTCGTTGCGTAAAATACCAACTCGGATATCAACTTACTTAACTGATTTTAATCTGTAATTATGATTTAAATATGAGGCTCTAACAACATTTATTTGGTAAACGATTTCCTCTCCAATCTCTTTCTTTATCTCCGTCCCCCATGGTATCCTTGGTAATTTAGTTGTAGAGTAACTGTGCTTATACTGTGAAAAAATACAAATTAGAACTTGGGCAGCTAGTGTTAAACTGCATAAAGTATAAATACTGAGCATTAGCGCAAGTTAAATTTAAGGTATCCAACTACGTTCGGAACCATGATTTTCAAAAGCGCATACATGGATAATTTTCATATTTAGTGTCACTTAGATTAGAATATATGCATAAAATTGTTTTAAGGACATTTTGACAACAAAAATTATTTAAATACAATATTTTGGCAAAAAATTAACTTAGATTAATCTTTTTTCCAAATGTTCTTCCTTTGTGAAAAATGCTTCTATTAGAATAATGCTTCTATAATAATATTTTGCCTGTATATAGCTCAGACCTCTGTTCAGAGGCTCAACTAGAATTTTTGAAATATATAACTTAGAAGTGGGTTTATCCATATTTTACGACAACACAGGGAAGCAATTTTGAGAAAAAAACACGAATAATTATTTCAATGGGTGGTAACTCTGAAAATAATGTGAATTTTTCAAAAATTCTAGTTGAGCCTCTGTAGAGAGGTCTGAGCTATATACAGGCAAAATATTATTATAACAGAACCATTTTTCACAAAAGGAGAACATTTGGAAAAAAGATTATTCGAAGTTAATTTTTTGCCAAATATTATATTTAAATAAATCTTTTTTGTCAAAATGTCCTTAAAACAATTTTATGCATGTATTCTAATCTGAGTGACACAAAATATCATGGAAATTATCTATTTATGCGCTTTTTAAAATAAGGGCTCCGAACGTAGTCGCATACCTTAACAAAACTTCAAAACACTTCTCTCATGCTGCTATATATAACTGTAAAGAATCATAAGCCAGCTTGTGTTCAGTCCTCTTCATAGTCCATCGTCATTGGTCCTTTGTGTAACTCTAATGTAATGCTAACTTAATTCAATTTTAACTATGTAATCTCTCTTTTTTTAATAATTGTATACCTACTGTCCGAAGCAGCGGGAGCGCCCTATAGTGATCCACAAACTTCAGTACGAGCAAAGTAAGGAAATAACACGTCGTCTTTATTCCAATATTTGTTTTGATATTTCTTGTCTATGTAAAGGGTGTTTTTTAGAGGTATAGAACTTTAAATTGCAATAAAACAACGATGTATTATTCGATTGACATGAATTTTTTTTTATTCGAAAGATAATCTTGTGGCATTTTATTTTAAATATGATTTCTGGCATATGACTGCCACGGCTGGCTCGGATGTAGTCCAATCTGGACGTCCAATTTCGATGACTTTTTCCAACATTTGTGGCCGTATATCGGCAATAACACGGCGAATGTTGTCTTCCAAATGGTCAAGCGTTTGTGGCTTATTCGCATAGACCAATGACTTTACATAGCCCCACAGAAAATAGTCTAGCGGTGTTAAATCACAAGATCTTGGAGGCCAATTCACAGGTTTAAAACGTGAAATTAGGCGGTCACCAACCGTGTCTTTCAATAAATCGATTGTGGCACTAGCTGTGTGACATGTTGCGCCGTCTTGTTGGAACCACAGCTCCTGGACATACTGATTGTTCAATTCAGGAATGAAAAAGTTAGTAATCACGGCTCTATACCGATCACCATTGACTGTAACGTTGTGGCCTTCTTCGTTTTTGAAGAAGGATTCCACCAGCCCATAAAGCGCACCAAACAGTCAGTTTTTCTGCATGTAACGGTGTTTCGACATACACTTGGGGATTAGCTTCACTCCAAATGCGGCAGTTTTGTTTGTTAACGTAGCCATTCAACCAGAAGTGCGCTTCATCGCTAAACAAAATTCTCTTATGAAAATCGGGAACAACGGCCATCTCGTTTTGGGCCCATTCGACGAATCTACGCCTTGCTTGATGATCGTTTTGATGAATTGCCAAACCAAACTGAGAATAAATCACTTGACAGCTGTTAAATCGGTCGCCATCTTGGAAAGTAATGCCAACTTAAACTTCTATACCTGGAAAAAAAACACTCTTTATAACTTAACATAAAATAATAATTAATTGCTACACTAAATAGACACTTCATTAAAGAAAGAATTGGACTTTTTTTTTTAAAACGAGAGATCCAGGAATTTTCTCCCATAGTAGAAAAAAAATACTCACTATAGAAAATTGGAAACTTAATCTCAACTCTCTAGTCTAGATTGAATTGAATCAATTGTTATCTATTCAAGAAACACGAATATATAGGTAATACCTAATTAAATTTTATTTTTGGACAGTATGTGCTCAATGAATGATATAATAAAGTTCATAGATAGTAACAAAAAATTTCGTTTAATAAGAAAGGAAATATAAATGTGTTATTATGTTTGTTATATGCTTTAGGTTAGTAAATTTTGTACAACACAAAGGATAAAATATAATATAATATTTGTATTAGAATAACAAATTAATTTATATATTAACAAGTGCGAGCGAGAGAAAAAAAATATTATAATACAATAGAATGTCACTATGCAAAAATTACTTTTCGTTTCTTTTGAAGTAAGATTTTTACTGTAAACGTAAGTTTTATTTGAACAAATCATATATGTAACATAAAAATTATATCTTAAATTTAAAATATGTTATAAATTGTTGTTTTTACTGCGACTCAATATGACTTTGAATTGCAGTACTGTTTAATCTGTTTAAAATTAGTAGCCTGCCGATTCAGATTGAAGTATAAATGCTAATTTTTTTTAAATAAGTATTTTTCACAATACAGAAAGTTTTTTTAGATTTGAAATAAGAAGTATGTTAGAGAATTAGAATTAGAGATTTCTTTACAATTTAAACCAGAACCCACATATTGACCTTAATACATTTATGTTTCGTACATTATATTTAAAATTACATATCGTTACGCATTTTCCAGACATTGAAGATAAATTAATCCCATTCAAAGCAAGGGAGATTTTTTTTGGTAATAATAATAATAATAAAAATAAAAAAAAACTTCTCTCTCCCTCAAAAAAAAAAAAGGAATTATCTTCTTTTTTTTTAAATCACCATTTATTTCCACAATTCCGATTTTCTGTCAATTTATACTCTGAGAATAAAGCAATTTTACGAAAAAAAGAAATCTAGCTGCATTAAAAAACATGCAAAAACAAAATTTAAGAAAAAGCAAACAGAGCGTGCAATTAAAACATAACTAAATGCTATTCGCTAAAAAGAGGGAGGACGATAAAAATACATTCAACCATGCTGTAGAATTACTCTGACATGATCCTTTTTGATCCTGCGCATATTTTACTGGATCTTCTGCATGTCGGAATGCATATTCTCAACTCATGGCGTCAGAGCTCTATCAGTTGGGGAGTTAGAGAAGGGATATATGCAACAAAATCCCTCGCCTTCCCCTCTTTCCACTTCACGTTCCTGGCAACCCTATGTAAACTAAACTGGACAAGCCAAAGCCTTTGCCACAGTACACTACTAGCCCTTACCTATCCTTTCTCAGTCCTTTCCGAAAGGTACCAGGCCTGTAACTCCATCGAACCACCTTGCAACCCCCTTTTTCGAGACCCATAGCAGCTTCAAAATCGTCTGTTTACATCGCAATCGGGACCTCTCCAATGGGCATGCAAATAGCGGAAATTAAATCGCAATTTTTTGATAAAAAAGGGTTAATTTTATTGGACGGGGGGCGCAGAAGAGTGGTGCCTTTCTGCGGAGACGGCCCGCTCATAGGAGGAGCTCTCCAGATGCTGGTAACCATGGCAACCAAATAGGCTCCGGCAGCTGTGAAGCACGCCTTCGTCTCATCGATCCGCCCTCCTCCAAAGCGGTTGCCATGGCGACGGCCTGAGTAATCCCTCATCATCCTTTCGTACTAATAGGTGCGCCTAATTGAAATCCCTGCGTGCGTTCCTTGACGGACGAACGGACGGACGTACTTACCCTGCGTACGTATATACGTACCCCCCGCACACCATCCTCTTTATCCTCTGGGCATGCGCTATGTTGTGCAGCCCCCTGAAAATCTTTCTTCATCAGTGTGCGTTGTTCCATTCCATCCCGTTGCCAGCAAAACAAAACTAAAAGCGTGGGCGATGCACCGCAGACGATTCTTAAGCCTAAGGGTTCGGGTACGAGAGGGAAAGAGGAAGGGAGTGAAAGAAGGGGTAGAGCAAAAGTTTTCTGTTGCAGAAAATGTGGGCTGGGATCTAACAGGGAAGGGAATAATAATAATAATAATAAAAAGATACTTTTATTATTATTTTTTTTATTTCGTTCGCTCCGTTTTGAGCCCCCTTCATTTTCTATTGTTTGCTTTTATTCCTCGTCGTTAAATATCGTCTGCGGGATATTTCCCATCCTGCGCACCCCCTTGTTTGGTTTTTCTATTATAATTCTGTCTGAGAAAGGGGCGGGGGCTTAAACGTCGCGAATTAGCGCTCGAAAACCTGGAAAATTCAAAGTGGAATAAACCGTAATGAAGCCGAATGCGTGAGTTAATAAATAAAATCTTGAAAATGTAGGAATCCCTTGTATCAATATTATTTTATCATTAAATTAGTTACTTCTATAGACATATTTGCTTTAAAAAATGACAGTGGTCGGGGCTATTTATTTAGTATATAGTAAAACTGTTTCAGTTTATCAAACATGACATGTATATATACAGACATTTTCATCGATTTAAAAAAGCAGAATTTTATAAATATTTCACACCTACATAGAGTCGTATATGAATTTAACCCATTCATTACCTGGTAAGTTTAGAGCGTCTTGCCTTGGGTTCCAAGGTTTTATTTTAAAGAAAACATGACATTTTGCAAAATATAATAATATGACTGATATATTGTAATGGCACTTACGGTAATTTTTATTAAAAAAAAAAAAACTACGGAATAACACGTACCTGGAATCACTGAATAAGATTCCTGCACTGAGTGCCCCTTACGAGTTATCTCATTGTGTGTGAGCTTTTTTTTTTTCAATAAAAATCTTCATATACAAAGATTTTCTTTTCGTTTTGTTTGACTTATAAGCTCTTCACCTGATTTCATCTGGTGACAGTCAACTGTATAATGTTATGTCACATTTTCATACAGATGTGTAATGATCCTCGCTGGTAAAAACGTAAAAGGCGACTGTAGTTGTAATGAGTTGTAAAGCAATAAAAATGAACTGATAAGTAATGATTAGCACATACCTCTGGAAAACTATCCATTAGAACAAGAAAATTTCTCTACCCTACTCCGAAATCTTCCTGTAGAATGTATACATGTTCTATAACTAAAGAAATCGAGGGAATAAAAAGACGAGAACACGCGTTTTTTTTTCATTGTGCATTTATTTGATGGCGACGGCAGCAATGCAGATATAACACAGATACAACTGTGTGTGTGTGTGATTTCCATTACTTAGAACAGGGGTATCCAACCCCAATGACCTTGCGGGCCACTTCGGAAAAACATTATAATCTCACGGGCCGCATATAAAAATATGTACCTTTATATCAGATTAGGAAACAAAAAAGTATTTATTGAGTGAAAATTTAAAACAGAATGAATTACTATTATTGTTTTCATTATTTTTCATGTATACAGACACATAGATAATATAATAATGTTTATATTATATAATAATGCGATGATCAAATAATGTTTAAAATATTACAGTGTGTGTGTTGCCGTTGTCTTGAAAATTACGGTGTTCCTTTTGAATTGAGATCTTTCGTTATTCATTGTTGAAATTCGATAGTGCTTTCATTCGCAAACGATTAAGTATGCGTTCCCTTTATCTTAACCTTCCTGATATATATATATATATATATATATATATATATATATTGTTTTAACTTTAAAAAACATGTCGGACTGCCTCTAGCGTTTTGGGTACTCAAACAGAAAAGGAGGAGGAGAAATGAAAGTCACACACATAGATAATCGTGTACCATCCATAGTATAGTAAAGGATGCATAATGCAATTCGAAATTTATTAAAAAAGTAATTTACTCTAGTAAAATCAAATGTAACTGTTTGATAAAATATAAATCTATTTTAATCTAAAGGACATTTCTATTATCAAAAGGGATTTATTCTAAACAAAACAGGTAACAGGCAAATACATTGTAGATTTTTATATATATATATATATATATATATATATATATATATATATATATATATATATATATATATATATATATATATATATATATATATATATAAATTTCTCCTCAAATAAATTTCAAAATAAAAAAAAACTAAAAACCTGATATTTAAAATTTTTTTTCAAAGATTCGGTGAGCCACAATTTACGTACTGGCGGGCCTTGGTCACCCCTGCTCTAGATTAAAGGAAAAATGTTTAAAAACATCCTATTATAAATATATAATATAAAATAACACTAGGATGAGAAAATATACATCATCATGCATATTTACGTGTTAAGCTCAGGGAAAAATAAATTTTAAAAAATAATATAACTTTGTATCATTTTTTTATTCCTGATGATAGGTAAAAAAAACTGTTGTTATTATTATTATTCTAATTTGCTCTACATCCTGGTACTCGTAATCAGAATTTTCGTCATCATGGTAATCTCCTTATAGTCAAACGCTTTGTAACTGGTACAAGAAACTTCAATGTCCTTCTCTTTTAAATTTCTCTACAAAAATAACATAAAATAAACATATAGTGAAAAACTTTCGTTTTACATTAGAAGTGAAATAGCTGTATAATAATGCAAATTTCTGTCACATTGTTTTGGGAAGATTATTTGAAGTATTTAATATAAATTGCACAGAAAATAACAGAAACACTAATAACAAACCTTTTTTCCTACTCATTGTCGCTTTTATTAGCAAAAAAACGAAATAAAAAAAACTAAGATTAGTTATAAAAAAAATATTCCAGAAATTGCAAGTTTCTTTCAACCACAACAAACATCGGATTGGCAAGTTTAAACCTAATGTAATGTTTGTATGATTATGACATTTTTTTTTACTGCTGCAATTTTTACTACGCAATAATGAAGAAGGCTGTCAGCAACAACTAATTTAAAGTACACCTGTTTAGGTGCAATTTTTTGTTCACTAAATGTTATGATGGAAATTTCCTTCATCATGCAAAGAAGGGTTAAAGCTAATGTTTAGACAAAAAAAAAGGGATAAATACGATAAAAACGTAATTTATGTAATTGCCATATTAATTGAATAATCCTATAGGAAGTTTTGTACAATTAAAAATGAAAAGAACATTCTTATATAGAATATAACGCAAGTACATGTACTCGCATTTATGAACTTAACGTATCACCCATCCGGCATAATGGTGAGTGGCGCTGACTGCTGTGTAGTAGGGCCTAGGTTCGAATCCCGGCGCAGGTATGGATGTTTGTAAATAGATAGTGCCTTTGCGGCATGGAAGTACTCTAAACAGCCGTCTAGTCGCAAGACCTCTCGTGAGATTGGTAGAAAGGGGAGGCCGCCAACCGTCCCCCTGGTTGTTTCTCCCTTAAAATTGCGGTGGAACCGAGCCAAATCGTGCTGTTATCTGTATGGTGCTCAAGGCTACGGCCAACGCTAGGTGTACATCTAGCCCCTTACCATGATGAATTTCGTAGACCTGGATCTGACACGGTAAGGATCAGGTACCATAAGAAACAACAACATGGACTTATGGTATCTGACTACGTTTGGAACCGTGATTTTAAAAAAGCGCATAAATAGATAATTTTCATGATATTTAGTGTCACTTAGATTAGAATGCATGTATAAAATTGTTTTAAGGACATTTTGACAAAAAAAAATTATTTAAATACAATATTTTGGCAAAAAAGTAACGTAGAATAACTTTTTTTCAAAATGTTCTCCTTTTATAAAAAAATACTGCTAAAATAATGATATTTTGCTTATATAAAGTAAAGACTTCTCCAGAGAGTCTGAACTATTTTTTTTTTTTTTTTGAAAAATTCACATTATTTTCAGAGTTACAACCAACTGAAATAATTATCGGCGTTTTTTTTTCTTAAAATTTCTCCCCTCTGTTATCCTAAAATATGGATAAACCCACTTCTAAGTTATATATTTCAAAATTTCTATTTGACCCTCTGTAGAGAGGTCTGAGCTATATACAGGCAAAATATTATTATAATAGAAGCATTTTTCACAAAAGGAGAATATTTTGAAAATGGGTCTTCTATGTTCATTTTTTGTCAAAATATATTGTACATAAATAATTTTTTTATTGTAACAATATTCTTAAAACAATTCTATATACATTTTCTAATCTAAGTGACACTAAATATCATAAATATTATCCATTTATACGTTTTTTGCAAAATCACGGTTCAGAAAGTAGTCGGATACCTTAACTGGTTTGTCTTACGGGTTACCGAAATCGGGCCACTATCGGTTTGGCCGTACTCTGTACGGACACTGATATTTTCTTCTTTATGTTTTTGATTTGCACATATTTTTGATTCTCGTAGTGAGATTATTAGTGTTAGAGTGTTTTTAAAAGATGCAGTGTGTCCATGGAACTGAAATACTTCTGATCCGGGATTTTTTTTGTGATGAAGACGAATTTTTCATTGTGACGGAAGGAATTCAGAGTTTTGAAAATATTCGCGATAAAGAACAGGGATTGGCAAGGCAATGTGCAATTTGTTTCTTGAGAATAAATGGAAATAGATAGTTAATAAAAAAATCCGATATTATCTCTGTTCCTTTTGCAATGTAAGATTGAGTATTACACCACATGCTTCAAATTGCGAGTGCATATATATATGCATACACACACAAATTCCTCAACCGTTAGTAAAAGAGGTAAGAACATGAAATTTTTTGTATAAGTATGAGAAAAATTCTTTTAAGATATACATGAAATACATTCTTCATAGCATGCAGAAGTGTACTTATAAAAATCAAACATTTAGGGATTTTTGGGTTCCACAATTATAAAGTCAAAAACAGTGTGAAAACTTAAGAATTTAAAGTTAAAACAAAATTCTTCCATTTTCACATTCTGTTAAGTATTATATTTAAATATATGCAATAAAAAATGTGCCATCTTTTTAAACATTTTGAGCAAACAAATTGACCGCCTAAGGAAATAAAGCCTGGACGAGGGGATGGCTGTATTCCGAGGTATCGTTTGTTGCTTTTAACCAGTGGTTTCCGAAGGGACCCTAGGAGCTCCAGGGGCCCCGATATTCTTCAGGGGGTCCGAGAAAATTAAAATTGATTTGAGGGTTCCTGAACAGCGTCAGGGAAACAGTGCAAGGTTTAATACAAAATTTAAAAAATTTGACCCTTTTTATTTTTGTTGAAATTTAAATAAATAACAATAATTCACTTGTATATTCTCGACTGGGTGTTGAACCCTTTTGCGCGTTGACTAACTCAGATCCCAAACACAAATGAATCCATACTAATACTGGATCATCTTATTGAAATGTCTTCGAATAAAAGACTTGTAATGGTCCCTGGGGACCTCACTTTGAGAACTAGAATAATTATGAGACATAAATGAACCAGTAGCCATTTTTATAAATAACTTTCTTTATTTGGTTAATTTTCCCAAATAGAATCAAATAAACTTATTAACAGTAATTTTAATACTATGAGGTTTTAAAGGTAATATCCTTTAAATTAACTCATTTAATTAATGATCTAATTAATTAATTTATTAAATAATGATCACGCAGAAATTACCACGATAAGAGATCCCAGAATTATATTTAATAATGTTCTTATTGAACATTTAACTTTAATCCGACTCTTAAAGCTTGAGAGAGACTTTAACTTCAACATATATTTACCTCTCGGAATCTCAATTCTTCATGGGTTTAATTTATCTTCAACAACAATATTTCAATTCAAAACCACTATAACTCTATGTTTTCAATGTCTATCTCCTACTGCTCTAACTTTACTATTTCGTTTGACTTAAATACTGAATCTAATCTACATAACAAGTAATCCTGTCCGCTCTTTGGAGTTGATTGGAAATAGGTAGGGAATTAAATTTCCCTAAAAAGGTCGGTTCAGAAGGTTAGTGATAAAGTTCCGTATAGATTTGTCACAGACTTAAGCCAATGTTTGAACAAGGATACCACAAATTCTGGCTACAAAAAAGCAGATCCAAATTTTATATCCTGCATTGTGGGTTATTGTACAGAAGTTGTTGACTACTTTCCCGTCTTCCAATTTGGTAGAATGGAGATTCAGTGCCATTATAAATCTCATCACAAAAAAAAAAGGAGGGAAAGAAAAGAAAAAGTGAAAGCGACTAAAAATTAGTGCTCGTGGGGATTTGCAGTTGCTGCTCACAAACATTTAGACATAAATACAATCCCACAAAATCTCATCAAGTTCATCCAAGTCATCAATTTTTTTAAATGTTTATTTTTAAACAAAAGCTGTAACTTTTTTTAATTAATTATTCTGCAACAAAAGGGGTTTTTTAAAACTTTTTTTTGTTTTTATACTATGCATTTATGTAGCTTTTTCACTAGGGAGTCCATGGGAAAGTTTTGACTATTAAAAGGGGTCCATGGGCAAGTTTTGACTGTAAAAAGGGGTCCATGAGCTAAAAAATGTTTGGAAATCACTGCTGTAATCCAACTTCGGGTGAACTCTGCCAATTCCTGCCAAATTCTACCAATAATCATCTTGTTGATTTTTAGTACGACGTAAATCAAAACCAAAGTATAAATACGAATATTTATGTAAATGAATTAAATTTATTCCATACATTAAAAGTTAAGGAAAACTTTCATATTGTCTTTATTTCATCTTTTATTATACATTTTCTCTTATAGGAATTTTTAAAATAATATCCCAATAATAATGTGTTAAAAATCAATTTTGGCGTGAACTACACATATAAATTATTTTGTGAGATAAAAACCTTTCGTATTGTTTTGTTTTATTATTGAAATAATATTTGCAATAAGTATTTTGAACACAATTCATTAAAAAGGAACTAAAACGAATAATATCATATAGATATTAAAAACACAAAAATACCTTTATAAATCATTTATTATTTATTACTTTTTATTTATTTCGTAATTGTTTCATCCAAAGTATTCACTTTTGATTTTTGGCATTATTATCTATCACCCTCTTTAGTTTTTAATAGTAGGTACAAATAAAAATTAGAATTAGTTGTTATTGTTTAAAAGATGATAGAGGTCTGTAATGTTTACGAAATTGTGTTTGACCTTTTCCAGAAAGTTATACGAAATTTTATCGCTTTTTCAAAAAAAAATATCCTAAATTACTATAAATGAGGCGAGTACATGCGTGATGCACACTCTGTTATTTCAAATCCTTTGCGAATTTTCGATTTAGAAAAATATTTTGATCTTTTATTTTTCATTTGAAAATTTATGACGATAAATTTTTAATCCTCCACACGATTAATCTGCTGATTTTTTGTTTTGTCAAATGAGCACATTGAAAAAAAATTGGAAGGGAAGGGAGGGATTGGAAGGGGGAAGGAAGGGAAGGATTAAATATAGATAACAATTTCAATTAGTACAAATAAAAACGTAATTTAATCACATTTATATTTAATTTAATTTATACAATTAAATTTTTTAATTTGTTAAATTTGCACGTGTAAATTAGCACGATAATTAACTATAATAAAACTAAAAATTGAAATATTCAAATAACTCTGACTAAATAAATACTTTTTGAATATTACTGCTTAGATTTATAATTATTTTTAATGTACTACGCAATAATTAGATATCAAAATTAATTTCAAATGCACACAAGTCAATACTATTAAAAATAATTCATTTTACGAACTGCATTCTAAAATAAATTTGGTACTTGAAATATAATTTAAATGTGAGAGTTTAAATTTTTTAACACATACAAAAAAAAATTACAAAATGCACTGATTTTATATGATCTTTCATCACGTCATCTATTTGCAAATATTGCGGCTACGGTAACTGAGCGGCTAATGACACAAATTCGTTTTACTTGAGTTACTTCTGTGGATTCTATTAAAAACCCATCGAATTTGTTGCTGATTTAAAATGGCATTAACCACACACACAAACAGAATCTATTATTAATTCCAGAAACGGTCATAGAAGTCCGGACACCCCTCCATAGCCCTTGATTTTTTCTCGATTGGTTATAATCCTATGTATATATTACGTAAAATTTAATTATGTCTTTGTTATTAATAATTTACTTTATTAATTAATGCTAATTATTTATTCAATAATTAATTTTGTATTGTTTTTGTTCCCCAAAATCGGCAAAATCAAAAGAGTATGTTGAACGGTGTATTAAAGCATGATACCAAAATGGTGGAATTTCAACCCTGCCTCCCCCTTGAAAAATTTTTGTGTGCACTGCTGAGGACCGCTATTCTTAAGGAATGTACAAAACCTTGTGGATGCTTTTTTCGGCGAGGATACGGAGCTTCTATTCTCGCTTAAGACATCTTTGCCTACGTTATCTCACTTCGTATATTTTTAACAGGTCATATACACAATATCATTTTGTCTGCGTGCATGTAAGTGTAACCACAGTTATAGTAATACCTTACCTATTCCGATTTTTACAATCACAAAATTAAAAACGAGTAAATAGCTGAAAGCTTGTGGGTTTGATTCTCGACTTCAATCGATGAAAGAATCTTTTGTGTTAATAGAAAATACTATTCTATTTAACATGTTATTTATGCTGCTACAATCGGACCCCGATTTAAGGAATTCATCGGGGCTAAACATTTTATTCGTTAATTCAGGGTTATTCGTAATATCGGGGTACAAAGAGATTGGAATTTTTTGGCACTTCCATTTGAAAATTCTATAATAAGCAACTATACCCCAAAAAATATCCTCGGTTAGATATTACTCATATTTTATTCTACATTTGAAAGTAATGTTAGCAAATTTTTACGTACCAGTTAACTGGAAATTTTAAAAAATGTCTAATAAATGTTTGACAATCTGTTTGATTCCTGACATTAAAAAAAATTCTTTTGCGATTTTATGCTAAGTAGAAAACTTTGGGTCATTTACATTCTGCTGCATGAGGTATGTTTTCACAGTTTCAAACAATGTAAAGCATTAGAAAGCGTAACAGTTTTGCTAGGAATATCAGAAAGAAATTTCCTGGTCTATTCAAAACTCACGTGATAGGTTACACGCATGACTCATCTGCTCTTGAAAAGTCACCAATGGACTGCACCCTTTCTCTTTGAAAAATTTGCTGCATACAAGAAAAGTCTTTTTCTGTTTCAGAAACAAGAATATGTCCTTTTAAAAGAAATCCAAATTTTTCTAGTTCAAACTGATAAAAAAAATGTCAGTTGCTGAAATAATTCGTTGATTCGGGGTCCATATATTAGTTAAATAGAGATTTTTTCCTTCGTTTTAATCGAAATAAGGGAAAAATTTGTTAAATCGCGAAATTCGCTAAATAGGGGTTCGGTAATTCGGGGTCCGACTGCATATTCTACATGTTGACTTGATGAAAAGTCCCGTGTTAAAATATTTTAGCATCAGTTGCGTAATGTAGAATATTAGTGTCCTCCCCCTGCAAAATCAGGTTTTGAGCCCCAAGCCGGATCTTACAAAGGGTACATACTTGTGCGGGGGTGTACGTTACCCCACTGTTTAGTATAGAAAATGATTCATTATAGATCTAAAGTATAATCTTCACCATCTGCATCGTTGTAGCCTGTTCAGTGACCGGTAGGTCTTGAATTTGAAGCTCGCTTCCGCAAAGTTGATCTTGTAGAATCATTGGAATTACTTCTCTTTTAAAATACATGAACATTGCCATGGAGAGGGGTTAAGAAACCCTGGTAGATCATGATGTGGATTTCTAAATATAGCATATGACCTCTTTAATCGATGATCGAGGATCGGGGATCTAAGCTTTCAGAACATTCCCTCCCTCCCAAGATTTCAGCTCTGTCAACCTAGTTTTGCATACAATATGGCTTCTTCGTAATATCCGGGCCTTGGGGATTTCCACTAGTTTTGTTTCTGCTTCCATAAGGTTTTCTAAATAAATTTTGATTGCTGAAGTTCTCATTTCGTACCAGGAAAAAGTATGAGATGTAAATTACTAGGTCATCTATTCTGAGTACCATTTTATCATGAAGTTCTTAGCGATCCGTTGCCAGGACGATAAACATAATGTTTTTACCAGTTAACTAAAATTCTAAGTAATTCGTCCTTTTTTCCAATTCAAGCTTGCTTTTTTCTTAAGATTTAAGTAAATTTATAATTCAACCAATAGGATGAGTTAACCTTAATATATCTGATTATAAACTTTTGACACCATACTAATTTCTTGAAATATATACCCACTAAATTGTAACTGATACCCCAACCCTGTACGCAACCTCACAATCATTGAATCGAAACGACTGACTGTATAATCTCGATATTTTCTTTATCCCTTCACTGAGCAAGATGAAAATTACAATTTCTTACGACTCAGTGAATCTCATTCCCTCCCACATCCTGATTCACAGAATATCCGGTCCGAATTTTTTGAAAGATCCCCCAGTCTTCCACAGTCCCTAAATCCCTAAGCCCTCGCGGAAACGAAGGCCTTGTTAGAATTCTTCCACCCTCCCTCGATCACCTACCCTCGCATTATCCCCTCTGGCACAGTTTAGCCCCCTCACTTTCCCTGTTTTTTTCTTCTTCATTCTCCCTTAAGCCCCCTTCTAGACCCCGATAAGAAAAGAGAGGCCTAATTTCGTCTTTTCTTCTATTACTAACCGAAGCTTCTTCTTCTCTTATCTGTCTTCTTTTTTACTTTTCCTTCTTCTCGCACGGCTTCTTCTTCCCAGAAAGCCCACATTCTATTTCTGCTACTGCCTGCAGAAAGCAAAGTGCCGGTCACTTATTCATCGGCCACTTAAAAAAAACTTTGGGAAGGAGGGTGGAAAATAAAGCTAAAAGAAAATACCAAACGACCTCCCTCTCTCTTTCGTCTTGACTCTTAAATGTATTTTAAGTCCTCATGGGGTATATAGGGGTTGGAGCGTTGGAAATTCTTCTTAATTCGTTTTTAGCAACGGTTCTCTTTCCAGAATGTCCTGATCCTTTTCCCATTCCGAGTAATTTCAAGCATGGGGCAGTTGGGTCGATTCCTTAAGTGACCGAATCCAAAGGTACGAATCCCAAAAGATTAAATATGCGAGTCCTTGTTCTTAGATTGGATTGGAAAGATACAATTTGAAATGGAAATGTTCTTCGTACTATTGGCGATGGATCGGGATCAGCCCCAAAGTAAAGAGAGGTTAAAGTGGCTCATTTGGTCGAATAGTACCTCGGTTACAGTTAAAGATAGGTTCATTCCCCTAAAACTATCATTTGAAATAATGGGTTGACTCAATTTTAATTTATCAATTAAAACTCAATGCTCTCGCGTGTGTGATGTAAAAACTCCCTCTCGTTACGTAGTCATAATTTAACCCTTTAAAAGGCCCTTCTTTTTAGTAGAAATATTCTGTCAGAGTAATTTTGGGATTGAGATTGATTTAATAAAAAAATTCATTTAGCTTATAACCTAAAATTAATTTTTTTATGGGAAGAATGTTTCCCACCACCCACTAGGTATTCAAAGGTAGAACTTTTTATGTTTTAATTTCTCTTTATAAATCATTACATAATATTTATATAAAATATAATTTCAAATACTAAAATCTACAAGAGCAATAATGTTGTTGCCATGTCTTTCCCGAAAGGAAGGAATGAAAGTTACAAGAGCCCGAGACATATTGGACTTCTTTACGACAGATGGCGACGCCACCTAGCTCCACCTCCACAATTTAGGAGTGGAACTGGAGGGGAGGGAAATATTCTCCAGCCCCCTGCACCCATGGTTTCTGTTTCGACCACCCACAAGACTTTCGAACCCACAGATTTAACGAGCACGTACTCAGTGTGTACAAGGAGGGTATTTGGTGGCATCGGGCATCGAGCCCAGGCCTTCCGGTCTGGAGTCCGATGCTGTAACCACTAGGTTACCCATGCAATAATAAATGAGATATATTTTGTACCAAAAAGTTAAGAATTCAAACATAATACTTTCCATGAAATTTCAGAATGCACGTATCAACACATAATGGGACATTGTAAGTTGTACAAGTGGTATCTTGTTCCCTTCTCATGTGCTTTAGTAGATAGCAAACGGCAACGTCTATATTGTTTTTTGTAAATTTATTATAGGGTCACCAACTTTAGTCAATCGTACGGTAAATGGAATACCTTTCTTACTGCTTAGGAAACGTACAGGTCATCATTTGCGTTTACATCTTGAAAATCCAGGTATTAGTTATCGTGCTAGCTAAAGTGCTAACAACATAAGTCATAGGTAAAAAAATAATATTAACTTCCAATTCACATTTAAAAATTAATGTTGGGGGAAGTATACTTCCCACGAACTTATAAAGGATTAAGAGGATAGAGCTGATTATGAATACTTTATATTATTTATATAAACTAAAATCAAGCTAGAATATATAAAAACTTGAGTGAAACCAGACAGTTGTACCTGGAAGAGCATAATCTGAGCTAAATCCCTTAGTTGCATCATGTCCACACAAGGTTTAGTATTTTTTTTCTTCTCCTTCTTTTCCAGTTTTTAACCTTTAAAAGTTTTAGATCTTTTTCGATGTAATCAATCCATCTTGGCTGGGGTCTGCCCCGAGGTCTATCCTTGCCAGAAAGGTTTTCTTACAGCAACAACCATCATTCATTCTAGCCAGATGATCAGTCCATTTAAGTCTCTGTAACTTGACGAATTTTATAATGTCAGGTTATTTGTAAATACTATAGAGTTCTAAATTAGATCTTCTTCTCCATGATCCATTCACTTGGACCCCACCAAGAATGCAAAGTAAAATCTTTCTTTCGAAAATTCCCAAATTATCACATAAAGTCAATGCCCAAGTCACTGATGCATTAGTCATCACAGATCTTATAAGGCTTTTGTAAAGTAGCAATTGATTTTTTTTCTTTTTTACTTTTCCGTAAATATCTTAACAGATTCTATTCCCTTGTTTATTCTTTCTGTGTCATTTGTAAAATAATAGTTAAAGGAATTCAATCACAATTGACGAAATTGGAGGTATTTTAATGGTATTTGTATGTATATGTCAGTTGCAGATTTACCTTTCAGAAGATGGTACTGGTCACGCAAAAAAGCAGGAAATAATTTCGAATGCAATAACAAACCAAAGAAAAGTTTGTCTATTTAAGGCTAGTTTCATTCTTATAAATGTCCGCTATGTTGGAGTGGAGCAGCTTTATCGACAAATTACAAATACAGCTCAAAAATGGAAAATTGAGTTATGCTCTAAAAAATTTATTCTATTTGAGTTTTGCCACACATATTCTTGCATCAAGTATAAAGTATATTTATGCATTGATGGAAAATCTGAATGCTTTAATTATTTTCATCACCAAGATGATTGAAAAATAATCATAAAGCAAGGTATATACAGGGTGGTCCTAAACTATGTGTCAAAAATGAAAAGGTAGGTAGTACACATCAAGACGAACAATAGACAATAGGAAACCAAGGGTGCCAAACGTCTTCCGAAGGAACTAGGGACCATTAAAGTTTAGGGTCCCAAAATACAAATGATGATAAAAAAAAAACAGAAAAAAAAGGTAAATTCGATTGCGGTTTTCGCTAAAATAATTCTTCATATTAGTATTTTCTTTAAAATTAATTTGAAAGACAAAGTTTAAAAAATGCCGACAGAGGGCGCTTTAGACTTTGAAACAATATAAAGTAATTTTTGTTACTATTTTTGAAACTCCGATGAATGTTTCCGTAAGTTTAGTTTCTAACTTAAATTTTGATACCAAAATTACAATCATTTGTCTAAAAAAAGTCAGTATACAAGAGGTTCAAATTTGAAACTCTTGGAGAAATGAAGAAAAAAATAATTAAATCAATCGATTTCCATAGGAATAATCCCTCACTTTCAATTAAAATCACAAAGTAACGAATCGATAAAAATGCCTGTCTAATCCATGTTTAGAACCTCACCCGTCCAAGCTCATGTAGTTGTTGTATGTTGTAGATGGCGCTAACGCGGTAGATGGCAACCCATCTAAAAAATTCAGCCGGTAGGGAGCGCTGATTACTGCGGTGTATAAAAGTGCTTCATTAGGTGGATTCATCATTTATACCGCACGGATCTCGAGCAGCATGGATCGTTTTACCAATGCGGAGCAAGCAGATATGCATTTAATGTATGGAGCTGCACAAGGAAATGTCGCAGCTGCTGAAAGAATGTACAGGGAGAGATCCCCAGGTAGAGAGAGAAAACACCCGGATCGTCGAACATTCGAACGCATTCACAGGGAGTTACGCACGAGTGGAACGTTTTATGCTTCAAGGCGTGAAACTGGCATTGGAAGATATCGCAGAACTCCTTCATTGGAACAAAGACTACTGAACACAGTTGATAATAATCCTTCAACATCTTCGAGAGCTGTCGGTCGTGCGTTGGGTGTGAGCCATCAAAGTGTTTTAAGGACTTTACATGAAGACAGAATGCATCCGTATCATTTACAGAGAGTGCAAGCAATAACTCCTGATGATTATCTACGTCGTCTTTAACTTTGCTACTTGGTACTTACAGCAGACTGCAGAAAATCAAACCTTCCCTGCAGATGTATTATTTACTGATGAAGCTACCTTTACGCGGTCGGGTATGTTTAACATGCATAATTCTCACCTGTGGGCTCATGTTAACCCACATGGTACAAATAACACACGCCTACCAAGAAAGGTTTTCAATTAATGTATGAGCAGGCATTGTGCACAATAACTTAGTAGGTCCGTACATTCTACCTAGTCGTTTGACTGACCGCGCCTACAACATCTTCTTACAGGAAGTCTTACCTGAACTTCTGGCCGATGTTCCTCTATCTGTGCGCAGCCGAATGTGGTTTCAGCACGATGGAGCTCCAGCTCATTTCTCCAGAAATGTCAGGGATCACCTGGATACTGTCTACGGCCAGCATTGGATTGGACGGGGTGGGCCAGTTCCCTGGCCACCTCGTTCTCCTGACTTAAGTTGTTTAGATTTTTTCTTTTCGGGCCACATTAAAAGCTTGGTGTACGAGAGTCCCGTTACATCTGCAGAAGACCTT
Source organism: Trichonephila clavipes (assembly GCA_019973935.1). Lineage (NCBI taxonomy): Eukaryota > Metazoa > Arthropoda > Arachnida > Araneae > Nephilidae > Trichonephila > Trichonephila clavipes. The sequence continues at coordinate 374,422 of BMAU01020628.1, forward strand.
GTTGTCCGTTTATCCGTTGCTGCTGGACATGTGATCGACATGCCAGATGTCTTTTCTGATTTAAGCCGATCCATGCACCGCCGCTGTGAATGTTGTATTACTGTTGGTGGCCGCACTTTTGAACATTTGTTGTAAATTGCTAATAAAGTTTTGTTTTCGTTTGTCTTTGTGTTATCAGTTTCTTTTGTGATTGATACTGCTTCACATGCTACCGCTTTAAGGTTTCATTACCGCACACATATTCGGCCTCAGGTCGGTCCGGTACCCTTGGTTTCCTATTGACTATTGTTCGTCTTGATGTGTACTACCTACCTTTTCATTTTTGACATATAGTTTAGGACCACCCTGTATATACTTATAAACCACAGTAGTAGATAAACTGTAGCAATGATTTAAAATGAAATTTGAATAAGTTAATTTTTGTATTATTTCTGAGCTGTTTTAAATGGAGAAAAACACAAACATTTTCGTTTAACTTCTCCTGATCATTCCTTGACAACAAAGGGTTATAATAACAGTGTGTCAAAATCATTTATCTTCTGGACTTAGATTCCTTTGATTTTTTTCTTTTGATTTGATGATTGATTCCGTTCGTAAGCGGGGTTTTGAAAAAACATATAAATGAAAAATTTTTGATATTTGGTGTCTCTCAGTTGCATTAGAATAAAATTGTCTTAAGAATTTCATGACAAGGAAAATGTTTTAAATGCAATTTTTTGGCAAAAAAAGACGAAAAAATGACGCATTTTCAAAGGATTCTCCTTTTATGAAATATGCTTCTGTAATGGTAATATTTTACCTTAAATGGGACTTCTACACCGGGCTAAACTAGGAGTTTTGAAAAATTCAAATTATTTTCAAAGTTCCGATCACATGAAATAATAACGGGTGTTTCTCTTTGTTAAAATTTATCTACTCTGATATAATAAAATAAGAATAATTCCCCTTCTAAATTACATATTTCAAAAACCCCAGTTCAATCCCAGTATAGAAAACATGGCTTATATAGACAAAATACTATTACTATGGAAGCATTTTTCTTAAAAGAAGAATGTTTTAAGAGGGTCACTTAACGAAAATCCATTAAAAAATCGATTTTTCAATTTTGATTGAAACATAAAATACCATTCTTTTTCTTTCTAATGCAATTTAAATTTTTGCTCTAGCTTAATTAGAAGTATTTTTAATATATTTTTTAAAAAGTTGTTTACATCTGTCAAACCCCAAAACCGCTGATTGCCACGCCCTCTCAAATCAAAACAAAAGACACATGCTACTTTTCAGCCTTATCAAATGGTTTAAATTGATTAAAAGAATTTATTTTGATCAGCAACTTATTCAGGAAAGAAGTGAAGTGAATAGCTGTAGATGTTTGTTTACTTACAGGCTATTTTTTACCTCGTTAAATGCAACGAATTTCTGCTATCGTGTGCAATAGTGTTTTCCATCAAAAACATTAATAAAACGTTTAAAAAACGTTTTTCAAACTCTGTTTAGTAATAAAATGTTTAAAAAACGAAAGAATTTGGAAAGAAATGTACAAAAATCCAAACTTTCGTGAAATTAAATTTTGATATCAGTCAGACAAGTTCAACACATAAATAAATTAGCTTTAAAATCCAAGTTAGGTAAGTTTAATAAAGAGTATGTTTCTTTTTTAGATTCATTTGAATGTTTCTGTGAAATTCCTGACATTGTACTGTTCTTTTGTGCTTTGAAACAACATTAATTACATAAAATTAATGTAAAAACCAAAGTATTCACATAAATTTTGGTCGCCAAATCTAGAGTTTGGCTACAAAATTGTTAATATGTTTTGACTTTTGTGGTCTGATTTAAACATTTCTTAATACCAGGTTTACTAAAACAGTAGTTAATCAAAAAAGATATAAAATTATATGAAGTGGACAATAGAATTTCATATGCTATGAGGTCTTTTTAAAAAGAGGCAGTTGCAAAAATATTTTTCGGAGTTATGCATTTGTCACCTACACCATAGTGTTTTTACGATTCCATGCATACATTAAATAATGCGACAGAGAAAGTAACCAACGTGTCTATGGCTTTAACTACTGCCGAAACAATATCATTTAATAATGGATAGCCAAATGTACCAGTGGCTATCAATGGTACCTGGCTAAAAAGAAGCTATACTTTTCTAAATGGTGTTGTTACGGCAGTTAATTTGGACACTGGGAAAGCTGTTGATGCTAAAATATTATCGCAGAAATGTTCATGTAATTTTAACAGCGATGTACATAGCGATGAGTGTTCGGCAAGTTACATCGTAAATAGTAGGGGAATGGAAGTTGAAGAGGTGCACTTTTCTTTTTGTACCTCATCGCTCGCAGACATTACACAATTTACGATATACACAATATTTGGACTACATGGGAACTCTAAAGCATACAAGGCAATTTTAGAATCTAAAGATATGTGAATATTAAAAAATTAGAATGTGTTGATCATGTTGAGAAAATGATGAGGACATGACTTAGGGCCTTAAAATCAAAATTAAAAAACAAAAAGACTGACCGCTTTAGACTGACCATCTGATCGGGACATCTGCTCATGCACCTTAGCACCCAATGACCACGTATACTGGGATGGGCACAGTAGCCCTGAACCTCATGGGCTGTTGCTCGTTTGAGTTTGAGTTAATATTTTTATTCAACTGACTCTAAATATCAAAAAATTATTCATTTATACGCGTTTTTAAAATCACGGTTACGAATGGACATAGTCACAAATAACAATGAGAAAAATTAAGTACAGGAAGTTGTATGAAACTGGCAACATAGCTTTGTTATAAAATTAGGCAACTCTGAAAATAAGTTTCTCTTAGCCCACAAGTATTGTAAAAATATGCAACACACACCATTATACATATGTGATCGTTACAGTTTGAAATCCGTTATTTCATGAAATAACTAGATATTTCATAAAATAACTAAACATGTCAGTTAAAGTATATAAAGTTGTTAAATTCTATTATTTACCTAGGTATTCTATAAAATAACAATTACTTGATTGTTAAAGTATGAAATACGGTGCTCAAAAATTCTTTGAACTGGTTTAACTGCTTTTAGTCAATTTTGAACCGCTTATAGCTGTTGGCTCGCTTAAAAAATGTGTAACAGTAAAAAGTGTGCTTGATTCAAAATTAATATGCAAAGCAATTCAAAGCGTCATCATTGCAATCCTAGCTCTAATAAATAATGGAAAGTAAAATAAAGGTATTTTGTATAATTAAAATTAATATTTTGTTTGAAAACGTTAACACAATGTTTTTATAAAGCAACAATTTTTCTTCCCTGTATTTTTTGATAATATTTAAATCTAACTGCTTCTGCAGCATATTCCTTTCTATTTAACTTACGTTAGCAATATGAGCAATTATAAATTATATCATCTGCTTTTCCTTATTATTTGTTAATTAATCATCCACAATAGGGATAAAATATATTTTTCGGGAGATTTTAGCTATTTATGATTAATTAATTTATAAAATAATTTTTAAATTTTTTTATTTTTCACTTTAACGGTCTATATATAATTAGAAGTCTCATAGAATAACTAATTTCATGGAATAACTAGGTAAAGTATGAAATTTTCCATCTATTATATACTTTAACTGACTTGTCTAGTTATTTCATGAAATATCTAGTTATTCTATGAAATAACTGAATAATACACTTTAACAGTAACATACACATAAAATCAAATTATTTGAACTAAAGTGAAACGGTTTTCTCTTTCTTCCTTTGTATAAATTTTAAACATTTAAAACTAACAATAAGTATCCTAATAATAGAATTTGTTTCAAATAAAACCAAATGAGTAGAATAATAGCTAAATAAATAGACTAAATCCGTCAATTATGACTTTTATAGAAATCCTTATGTACACACTTACTGGAATATAAATAACTTATTCCCTTTCTAGACTCTTACGCAAGTTCCATGTTGAAATCCCTCCCTTTTTTTGACTATTTGAAGAGTTCTTCAAAATCTTTTGAAGCAAAAATCCGACGTTCTTTTGAGATCAGCCTCTTTTAGAAAATAAGCCTTTAATTGTGCCGATCTTTCTTTAAAAGATAAACTGCACATTTTGTTTCATGCGTATCTCTCGTAATATCCTTTCGAGTGATAAGGATAAATCGTTTCATGATAAGTGACAGATATAGAAGAGTAAGAAACGTGCATCTAACTTAATACTATTGGTACTGATTCCTTCCCCTCCCCCTATGGATATTGTGTTTTTATTGTTTCGTAAACAAATATTGAAGCAAGATCGGAGATATTTTTAACGTGGAAATTTTATATCTATATATTTATTTGGGGCAAAAAACTAAATTTTAGAGAGGCATTAAATTTTTTTTTCAATGAGGGATCGAAGTAAAATATAGCGTGTACTTCTATGCCATATTTACGGATGCGAATTAAATACTTTGATCTAACACGTGCAAAATGTTTTTTTCAGGGGTAACTTTTTTTTCAAAAAAAAAAATGGCATCTTTTTTATTTATCTGTTATATAGAATTATAAGTGTTGTTAATTAGATGAATACGAATGAGACTTAAGAGGTCTCAGAGGTGCTAACTTTGTTTCGAGGGGTGAAAATATAAACAATTTTTAAACAGGTATTTTTCTTTTAAATTTAAATTAAATAATTCGAATCTTTTACACATTATTTACAAAGGACTATGGCTTCAAAAAAGTACAAAATGTTTGAAATATAATCGTAATTTTAAAAATTATAAGCATTTGAAAATAAGTAATAAATATTAAATAATATTTACTTTGCGCACGCTATTTTCGAAAAAAGTAGCCTCTGATGTGTAAAATTTTATAGAATTGTAAAATGTATCATACTCCTTAAGCCCTACATCATTTAAGAATAACATATATCGTTTGTATTTCAAAATATTTGAGAAATATTGAAATTTTTTTTAAAAAATTTGAAAATGGGTAATTTTTTTATTTTTTAAAAAATATAATTTATTATTCTACTAATATAAAATTACTACAGTGTAATAAGGATATATTTAACTTTATAAATCAACTTATAGCTAATAATTAAAGCTACTATTTTAGAAAATAGCATGCGCAACGTAAAACTTAATATTTCTTACAGAAATGTTTCTTATTTTCATATGCTTATAATTTTTCAAATTATGATTATATTTTAAACATTTTATACTTTTCAGAAGCCCCATTCCTTTATAAATAATGAGTAAAAGATTCGAATTATTTAAAAGTGTTATACATATTTGAATTTTGTTTATATTTTCAGCCCTCTAGAGAAAGTTAACACCCCTGAGACAGTTAAAAAAAGAAAAAAACTGTTATAATTATAATAAAAAAAACTAAATAAGTTCTCCTAAAAGCACAAATAATTCTTTATTAACATCACATTCTGAAGGAACATGAGAGCTTTACACATTAAGTGACAAAGGCAACACCCGAGAAGGAATTTTATTCTCTAAACTTCCACACCGCACTATTGCGAGGACTTTGAGTCTCTACAGAGTTAACAAACATTACAGTTATGAATAAACAAATAATCAAATGCTCTAACTTTCTAATGTATCTATTACATTTTCATATAAAAAAAACTACCGTGAGTAGCTTGGTCTTTTAGCCATAATATAAGCAAAGCAAAAGTTTAAAAACTTTTCTTAAAAAAAATGCGTAATTTATGCAAACAAATTTTATTTACATTAATTATTTCTCTTAAAGTAATCTGAGATTCAACGCCTGAAAATTAAAAATTAAGGTATATATTTTCACATATTTTGAAAAAATAATAAATAAAGGGACCACTTACTTTTAACCGGAACCAGAAAATTGAAGAAAAAAAATCTCGTGGCTAATCAAATTTTAGACTCATTTTTATTAGCCATTTTTTTAATCTCTGTGCTTTATAAATATCGAAAATTAGTTCATCTAGCGTAAGTTTACCATTTCTTACCTTTAACACACAAACCAATTACTCTACATAATCTAATTACCGTTAAGACGAAATTTTCATTAAAGCTAATCTGGAGTAGGACAACGAAATACAATATTTTCCCCCAAGGAATTTATCATTTATTCTTAACTCCCCATAAGCTTTTTAATTTAATGGCAAAAAGATTTTCCTTCAGCTCATAAAGCTTTTAATTAGGTCGTCTTGCGTATCGAAAATAGTGAAAACTTTTTAATGAAGTTTCGGGTCGCGTGGTTCTTTTTTACAAGAACTCATTGTGGTGCAACTTATCAGTGACTCTTACAAACGCCATCTTTGCTGAAAGTTAATGTCCCTTCGGTGTTGCCAATTGCTATCAACAAACTTACAACGAAATTAAATAAGAATTAAGTAACATCGAATGAAATATTATGCAGACGATTCTTAATTGAAAAGTTTGAGACGATTTTGTTAACTTATTGTTCTGCTACAGAATGTTTTATTTTAAACGGTTGAAATATATGTTTAATTTAATGATTTAAATGTACAACGTATTTATACATTGTTACAATTCCATTAATTTTAACTTGGACATTTGTTTTATGAAGATGAAAAGGAATTATGTTAGAGAAAATTAAAGCGAATTATCTTTTCATTTTTGATATTGCAATTACAGTTAATGAAACAAAGCGCGAATTAAAATTTATGTCAAATAAATCTTTGCGCAGGCGATTGAAATATTGTATTTAAAAGTTTGCTGGGAAAAAGAACTCGTTCCGCGAGTAATAACTTAATTTACAACAAGTATTTGTAAACATTAACAATTATTTCTGAGATTTAAAACATGACATTTGAGTTATTTAATTTAATTGCTTTCTTTTTTATGTTTTATTCATAAAATATGTATTTTTTAAATCAAACATAGCATTAATTATAGTGTAACTTTATTAAATATATAATTTCCAGTGTGCCTTAATGAAAGCAAATTATTTTCAAAGTAGCAAATCAATTTTTTTTTTCAAAAAATTCCTTAAAAAATTTTTATTACAGGAAATATGTAAAAAAAAAATTATTCTAAAAATTCGTGCATATTTTATTTAGAAATTGTAATCGTAATCATTCTGAGTAATAGTTCGCTATCTGATGGCTATAGAACATTTTTAAAAAAGTTATTTTCTTAAATTACAAGAACTTTTATTGGTTATTAAATTAAATAAGATCTTTGAATCGATCACAGCACATTTAAAACAATTTAATTTTCATTTAATACTATCATATCAAATATGTGTGGTTAAAATTAAAATTTCATCTTTAAAAATAATCCTCGTCTCTAAGTTGCTTCTAAAACATCAATTCGAATTATTTATTTTCCTATCCTTAAGAAAGAAAGCCTTTTTATACCATCAAACTTGTGAAATTTACAATCTAGATTCCCTTAACCGTTTTCCGCTTATTTTATTTCCAGATCTTTTACTTTATTTTGGATAAAAATAAAAAGAAAACTCATTTGCATTAAAAAATTGTGGAAATCAGGTTGCTAGGTCAAGAACGTTTCCCCCATCAATGAAACGTGACGTCATGATCATGTGATCAATAGTGAGAAAAGAAAACAATTTCCTGAGTATGAAACCATTTGGCGGAGCACACAACTTGATTTTTTTTTAATTCAACTATTTAGCAAATGTTTTTTTTCTTCCATTTAATGCTAAAAATAAATGTTTAAATTACTATTATGTTGTTTGTTTGTATTCACTTATTACACCTTTATTCATCTAGTGTTTTGTTTTAAACCTATTTACATAATTGCTATTTTTTTGTAGTTACTTTATTTACTCTGATGTTTACATTTTTCGTAATTATTGGCCGTTTTATTTACTATGTTTCATTACTGAATTTTTACTTAACGTTTAACATCGTGTAAACGTATTTTCCATTAGTTTAAAAAGATTTAACAGTCAGAGATACATTGGTATTCATTTATTTTATTTATCATTTAAATATTTATTCTTGGCCTTTTTATTTTCTGTATTTTATTACACAATTTTTACTTAGCATTCAAAACATTGTAAATATATTTCATTAATTTAAAAAGATTTAACAGTCAGATACTTTGATATTTATGTAATCTGTTTATTATTGTTTACTCGTGATAATTTGCTTATTTAAATACTAATTCGCCCCGCATTAATACTAATTTAAATAATAATTCCTTTTAAATTTTATTTCTGTTTGTTATTTTTACAATTTAATTACTTGTAAGCACTTTTTTTTAACATTTTCTTTATTCCAAATAAAAAAAAAAACTGTTCCATTTATTTTTATTTTCACTGAATATAAAATTTCAGAACTACAAATAGAAAACAGGAAAAGAATTTATGAATTGTAAAAAACGTAAATAATAGTTAGTTTCTTTTTTATGTGCATTACGCAATATCTCTAATGTTTTATATTATTTTTAAATAGTCGTCTGTTTTATCTAGAAAAATATTTCAATTCCTTTTTCTTTGTAAAAAGAAACATTTTATTAACGAAAAAGAAACATTGTTTCTCCATTCTGAATTTTAAGAACTTAAAGGAAAATAATTTAAAGCCATAGCTTTTTATATTTTTCCTGTAAATTATTTTTCTTGCACACGAAGCCACGCATGGGTATACTGCATTCAGTCGTGTTTCAAAGAGATTCTATTTTCTGATAGTTTTAAAATCTTTGATTTTTGAAAACCAAAATTCTTTTTATAAACACGCACAATGTAACCATACTATTATAACAGTTTAATTTAAAATACATTCTATAAGAAATAAAATAACCTCTTATGATAATTAATTTAATATACATTTAAATCATTTTTATTGCATTAATTTATGATTAAAATATTTTAAGGTTCTAAATTTACGTTAAAATTTTATTGAAAATTTCAAGGGTTAGTTATGAACGCGATCGGCAAACCGTGGCTCTTTGCGTAGAAGGTTGTGGTTCTTCAGTCTTCTGCCTCTGTGAATTATAATAAAAAATTACCATACCTACTTAAAATTGATTCCCTTTTGTCTTTTTCCTGTATAATTATTTAGTAAAAAATTTACCTGTATATTTAGATTTGCGAGATGCGTCACAAAAAAAAAGGACTGGTCCAATAAATTATTGTACTAACAGAATCAGTTCTCCGTGGCATTATCACCTTCAACATTCACACACCTTTGCATTTGGTGCTGCCGTTGCTGGTAACAGTTCTGAAACCAGGTTTTTGGTAGTCCCTTTAGGAAATTTTCCGTTTTTGTCTGGACCTCTTCAACTGAGGTAAAATTTCAGCAAAATTTAACTGTAAAAAGTTAAAAAAAAGTCTCATGGGACTAAATCAGGTGAGTAAGGAGGATGCCCCATCACAGTAATGTTTTAGCTGGTCAGAAACTGCTTGACAGATAAGGCCGTGTGAGTAGATGCATTGTCTCGGTGCAACAACATCCATCACGCCCCAATTCTGACCTTTTTTTCCAAATTTTTTCACCGAGTCTTCTTAGTATTTCAATGTAGTAGCGTTGATTAACAATCTGACCACTGATGTGAGTGGGAACCCACTCATATCACAAATTTTGGCTATGTTTTGATCTGTAATCTCTGACCTTGGGCGCCCAGCAGGTTTATCAACTTCACCCTTTGCCCTGCTAACTTCTTATAACATTGAAATACATGTGCACTACACAAAGTTTCATCTCTATAAGCCTCGGTTAAAATTTGAAATGCTTTCGTGGTTGATTTCTTAAGTTTCATAAGTGATGTGATTCGATGTGATATTGATTCGACATTTTTTCGGGCAGAATGCTGTTGCACGTGTTCACTGAAAGACTTTGTTCTCCCAACTGGCGAGATCGATTAAGGGGAAACTATCAACATGGATAGAGGAGGTGCGTGGAATGACGTCACCAAAACAGTTGTTGCCAATTCCACTCTCTTTTCAAGCTACACAATTAGTCTCGGTTTTTTTTTTTCGTACCACACCTTGTGTTCATATTTTTTTTATCTTCATTTGCATGGAAAGCGCTGTTTTCTTAAAAAATATTTTATGATAAATATGCTATTTATATAACTTCAACTACTATTTTCAATTAATTCTATGTTATTCGATTAAGGGGTGTTGGAAAGCTAAATTCTTATTTTTTTGACAATTTGAGATTTTTACATTTTCAAATTGTATAGATTTCAACCTTTCTAAAAATACCTTACTTTAACCTCTAGGGTATTTAGAAGCCCTTAAAACGTATTTTTAAATAATCGTTGAATTTGGGCTACGCCCATTTTAATGGCAAAAATTGTAAACAAATTACTTTGTTTTTGCTTAAAAGTGTAACGATTGATATAAACCAAACTATGTATCTTTTATTGTAAATTGAACCTTTTTTTTTTAATTTCCTAGCCGATTAGAAGTCTCACTGTATACATTAAAATCAATTTATCTCAAAATGTAAATTTTAAGGTGCGATGTACCTTTTCTGAGAAACTACTGTTCACAAGTATGTAAGTTTTTTTATGAATTATTTATAAAGATGTCTAATATATACTAAAAAATGAGCTTTTTGTAAAAAACTCAAAAATTTAATTTTTACAAATTTTTTAAGTAAAAAATGAGTCAAATTTCGCAATGTTTGATAAAATATTTCCTAATTTTTTAAAAAATTCAAAATTAGCTAAAAGCTCCTTTTAGTATAATGAGAGAGGTGTACTTTAATAGTATGAAAAATTTCAAGCATGTACATAAAACAGATTTTGAGAAAAGGTACATCGAAAACAGTCAATTTAACATTGTCAGTATAGAGAGAGAGAGAGGTTTCCAACTCCCCTTAAGATTAAACAATATATGTATAAATATAAATATAAATGAAGCAAAATATTTTTCGTAACGAAAAAATTTAATACACCTATGAACAGTAGTTTAATTAAATAACATGGTTATATCTCGTATTGAATTGCTTAATATTTCACGAAAATGATAGTATTCATAGGAACACAAATTCAAATTAATTTTTGTTAATATAATTATTCAATTGAAATTCAATCCGAAATTTAATTAATAATTCGTAAGAAAAATATGATGTCAATTCATAAAAACCTAATTGAAATATTGTATAAAGTACATTAAAAATAGATTATAAAATCAATGCTATCAACTTATATACGAAAATGTAGATCCTTTTTCACCATTTAATTAATTTTTGAACAAAATTAATTAGAAAAATAATTCTTTTTTTCTTGTACTGCAACTGTTATTTTGATTTTCAGAAGCTAAATAAATCAAAATGTTTCTGCTTATGATATACGATGCATTCAATTTTCCTTTGACGTAACTAAGTGTAATATAATATTTTAATCAATACCAAGAGAACATTTTTTCCCCACAAAGTATGAGGCTTTAATTTTTTTAGCGTTTTATTTGGCTTTTAGTTGAATAATCATGCAGATATTCTTAAATCAATAATAATTATTAAATTTTAATGCTGTATTGTATAAAAGATTCTATGGAATACTTTTCTATGTGTTTTTCGAATAATTGAAAATAATTTTTTATTTAGTTATACATTTCTATCTCATTTGGTTTTTCCCCTTCTCTTAAATTTTATATGCAATAAAAATCTAATTTTTTTTTCTAATATCTTTAAACACAAAGCTATAAAGTATTCTTTCATATTAATTTGACTGATATAAATGATATGATACAATAATGGAGAATGTGAGTATCGAATTTTAATTATAAAGTTAAGGTTTTAAATCTAGAATAAAAGTAAAAAAATCCCAGAGTAATTTTAAAATGTATAAAATATTATTTTATTTAGAAGTTCATTTTTTAAATTTTATTAAAAATTAGAAAAATGTCGCTAAATTTCGGCGAATTTTAATTTAAAACAGTTATTTAAAAAAAACATTAATAGAACATTTGCATTAGATGAGAATATTCGATGAATTTTTTAACAATGTTGTCAGAAGATATTTTGTATCTTATTTCAAGAAAAAAATATTTCAGTTTTAATTGAATATTTTTACCAATATCATTTCTCAATCTGCAACTCTATTAAAGTTTGAATTTTTTAAATAATTGGATTTAGTTGCTTAACGTTTCTATAAAACTTTTATTTAACGATTTTAAATGATTTTCATTACTTAATATCAAATATTTAAAATAATTTATTTTAACTCGAATTTTAGAGGTAAGAAAAGACAACTTATTAATTTAAATAAATATTTATAGATTAAATTCTTTTCTTGAGTGAAATAAAAGGTTTTATTTCAGTGAAAAAAATAAGAATTTTATTGATTTTATAAAATTTTTATTAAATTTAATAAATAAAAAAATAGTGAAATTCTTGAAAATATTTAACAGAAATAAAATAATGCAGGTATAAATATTATGTAATAAGCCTAAAGTATTTAAAAATATAAAGTTCTCTAGTATTTTATTCTAAAAAAAGGGTTTTTTCCGTGGAAAATTTATGTAGAATACTCAAGCAAGTTTAAACTGAAACGACTGCCTTTTTAAAAAATTATTAATCAAATGATATTCCAATAAGTTATTTCTTTCTATTTTGGCTGAATTCCTTTTTTTAATTCTCGAAATAATTAATTTATAATCTTTTCCATCATTTACTTTCAATATTCTTCCTCCAAATGTTATAATGTAAAATTTAATTTCTATTTCAGTTTTTGAACTGTGCAAATAAATAGTTATATTTGTTTTTTTTAAAGAATTTCTCGTCCGAAATTTGGTGCAAAATAAATTATTCGACTTTTCCTTATTTGGAAAATAATAAGTTTTCTTGAAGCTCCAAAGAATTGCAAACGTGTTGTTTTACATCACTGCATTTCTCCTTTTTCACACTTAACAGCATTACACAACTCATAGCTGATATAGATATTTCCCAAACAATGCAAAATGAGAGGGGAAAAAAATGGCGAAAACATTTTCAAATAAAATGTCAGATCTCTTCCACACTGCATGTAAAAGCAGCAAGCTTTATTATAATTTTGTGATATTCCATACACAAACATTCAAGAATAAGGAAAAAATAAATAAATAAACGAAATAAAATGAAAGATTTCTATCATTTATGCGCGTCTATTTTAGAAGCTTGAATACTAATAAACTCTTTTCCGAGTTTTAGGAGCAAACGATATTTTTCATTTATTCTTCCTTTTTTTCTCTCCTTTCCCGCCGTCGTCTTCTTCAACAAGTTATAGAACATTGATCTGATAAAATTCCTTGGCGAAAACCGTTTTCAATAACGGAAGCTATAAGCAGAAACAAAAGAAACAGCAGAAAATGGAAGGATGAAAAAAGAAAATAAATTCTAATACGAATAATTTAGCTGTGAGCGGGAGTATTATTTCCGAGTTTATTCGTAACGGTTACATGGCCTTTATTTGTTTCGAAATCAATCCCTGCGACTGTAACTGTATGCCAATAAAATCGGCCCACGTACTCAGTCTTTTGACTGGGCAATTATTTACTTTGTCACCTATGGGGAAACAAGCAAGGAAATAAAAATAGAACTCCCCCCACACACCTTCCCTTTTAATTCGGAATATTCTCTTGTCACTTGTTCTGATATAGAGAACATGTTTTCTGTTAGAATAACTGGATTGGATCACAACGTGCTGAATTATGGTATGTACGTAAACAATAAAGTATAAATAAAAAAAAATTGCACATTTTTTTTTTTTTATTATTTTCCGATAAAAATATTTGAATTGCAGAAATGTTACCTTCGGATGAAAAGGATAAATATTTTGTGTAACTGTTGATATTGCATTTACAAAAATAAAACGCATTAGTCGAAATGCAGGGGGAAAAAAGAAAGAAAAAGTTTCTGTTTAGTTTGTCGCGTTTAGAAGCAAGCTTTTAACAGCTTTTTAGATGCAAGTGTTGAAAGGGTCACTTTAAATATTGGAACTGAATTTTATTTAAAAAAAAATATTTTGAAATAATGTTTAGCATTTTTTTATTCATTGAATTTTTACTTCTTTTACAATTGAATTTTAAAAAATGATTTTTTTTTTTTTTTTTTTTTTTTTTTTTGTATTCACTAAAAAAGAAAGATTTGTGCAGAGATTTTTTTAATAAAAAAAGAAATAAAAATAATATTTTTTAAAAAAAAAAACCCGTTATCCGCGCTTTACGGTACTTAACGGTATTGTTGGTACTAAGATGAAGACTTTGTACCTTTGAAAAAAAAAATTTTTTCTCTCTTTCTTATTGAATAAATTAGTAGACGAATATTTCTTTTCTTCAATTCATATTATTTACTATACATCTATAAATAAATTAGAAAAGTGACTCATTCACTTACTCATCACGAGATTTCCGAATCTATTAGACTTAACAGACTTGAAATTTGGTAAGCGTGTTTCTTTTGTTGAGCAGAGACCCATTAAGATAGAGTTTTGCGGAAATCGACTATCAATAAGGGAGACTAGGGTGTTATAGGTAAAAAAAATTAGTTTTCGAACTATTAGACCTGCAGATTTGAGACTTGGTAAGCATGTTTCCTTAATTAAGTAGGATCTGCTAAGAACGAATTTTGTGGAAATCGACTCTCGGGGAGGGGGAAAATGTTATGGGGGTGTTAGAGATAACAAAGTTCCTTTTTTCAACTGTTAGATTTGAAATTTGGCAAGCATGCTCCTTTGTTAAGCAGATATATTATAAGAATGGATTTTGAGAAAATCTACACCTAAAAAGAGAAGGAGGGTGATAGAGACATTTTAGATATAAAAGAAAATTACGTTTCTGAACTGTTAGACCTAGACTTAAAATTTGGCAAGCATGTTTCCTCTGTTGTGTAGAGATCGGCTAAGAATGGTTTTTATGGAAGTCGACTCTGGGGGTAAGGTATAAGGAAATAAAAAATTATTATACTTACTTTAGATACATTCAAGAGGTGTTTTATTATCATATTTTTTAATCAAGAGGTGAGGATTATAGGAATATTTTTCAATGCAATTGAAATCTTATTACTAGAACTTAGATATCTGAATAGTTTAAATAGAAATTATAGTTATATATACAGCGTTATGAGTGGGCGGAAATGGCTAGTATGTATATATGTTGGCATTCTTAAGCTGATTCTGAAATCAGGAAAAAAGAAATATTTCCACATTAATACTTTGATGAAATAATATATATATATATGTGTGTGTGTGTGTGTGTAATAATTCCCCCTAGCATCCTTTTAATTAACTCTTTTAATAATATTGAAATAATCTTTTAATTATTTGGTTTGAACTAACACCCTGATCTTAATCGTAATCGATTAATATTATTACATCATAAATCCCTTTCCCGCCCATTGTAACCAATCAGAGCTCTTATTACAAAAATGTCACTTGGTCTTCAACGGCAGGTATAAAAACCGATGTCTCTGGAAATCTCGCTCTCTCTTTTTTTGTCTACCTGCCTTCATCATGTTATCAGCCGGCTGCAACGCGTTCTGTGTTTGTCTTTGTCTGTGTTTGTGCCATGACGTTTGCTTCTTGTTATGTGTAATGCCGTCCCTACTTGATCTTTATGTGTTTCCAGATGTGAATAAACTAGAATAATGATTTACATGAGTGCCTCTTCGATAATACAGTACTCGACCACGCTCCACGCAAAATAGAAAATGCATCAACATACAGGAATCACTCACCACCGACCACGCCCTATTATTGGTTCACTACCGTAATAACATCCACTCGCCACGTCTTACAATTATTTTTACCACTCTAGAGAAATATTATAGAAATATTTCATACATATATATATATTCAATAATCCTTTTTAATTACTTAAAATATTTAAGATTATCTTCTTTACAAAAGAAATACGTAGAATCCTATACGCATTGTGTTTCTAAGAGACATATTCAAAAATATCAGATGATTCTTTGAAAGTATTGTTTTGTCTTCTACTTTTTTTACATGCCACCTTACTTGTTGATTTTTAAATCCAGTAGAATTTATCTGATCAAACCTTAGAAAGCATTTTTTCCCCATCATTTGAAATACTATTCATCAAAATTGAATCCTGCAGCTACTAGGTCTTTGTTCAACCGTTATCATGGTCTATTACATTTTTTTTTAATTTCATTAAACTTAAATTCAAACAATCTTACTTCTACAAACGATGAACAAATAAATCATATAATCCCTGTACCCTTCAATTTAAACTATTACTTTTACTATTATACAGTATTTATTTCGAATAACTCCTAGATTAAAATAGTAAAGATTAACTAACTATCTGTTGTTTTATTTCTATGTCACAGGATAATGAATTGAATGCTATAAGACTGAAAGCCATTTTAATTTTGTTCCGTTCCTGGTCTCGACGGCATTTCCATTCCGTCGTCTGCATCCACCCTTTGCCCCCCTCAAAGGACAAATCCAGACGATTTTCGCATTTGTCAGACGATAGTACTTTCGTGGCAGTGAGATATTCAGTATCTAACTGATGATTGCTGCATATCTTCGGTACTGTCGGAAGCGGGACTGATTTAGAATCGTAATAAATTGAATAAGAATCTTATCTGTATTTTGTAAAAAATGTGGGGTCGTTGGCGCGCAGTGGTGGTAGATTTATCGTTTGGAAAGCACTAGTGGCGCCATCCATCGAAAATCGAGACATGAAAATTTAAAATTTTAAGTTAGAATTTTTGTTGGGGCTTGAAATTGGGAAATTTATACCGAGTATAAGTATTGTGTTCTCAATAGTAGGATAATTTTAAAAAAGTAAATTAGGATACTTCCTAATACAAATACATATTTAATTTGGTGTATTGTTAATTTTTCTTTATCTTAGCAAAATAAGATGATTTTGTTTTATAAATCTCGTATCATTGTATATATCAAACCTAACCTATAAATTTTGAAATTCATTGTCAGTATTGGTGACTAACAGCAAAGTTTCTTAACTTTTTTAAAGCATTTTTTCTCATTCCAACTCCTTTTTTTTTTTCCTAATAAGATTTTTTGCTTGACAATTAAATAATAGCTATATAAACATTTTATTACTTAAAATAATATGTTGTACTAATCAAAGCAGTACAGTATATTGCCATACCGAATAAATTTAATATAACATTATCTTAAATCTAAATCTGTCAAGGTCGTATCATAGGAAGGGAGAAATTGGTTTTTAATTATCCTTGAGTCAAAAACCGCATAAAAAGCAACAATGAAAATGCCTTTTAACCATCGCTGCACTTGGACAAGACAAGTTCAAATGATGTCAACCGTTTTGCACCACAAGTTGGAACAGCTAAATATCGGAGCAGAGTGTCTCAGCGGTAACGTTGTGAATGTGTTGCGCAATCCATGCCTTGGAATCAGCTAAATTTGCAATCAAGCCACTGAAAACAGCCTTTTTAAAATCCCCATTGCCAAAAGTCATAAGGATTGAGGTACGGTGATCTTGAAGGCCATGCTGTTGGGAATTTAAAGCTAATCATTCTATCATCTGAAATGTCTCCTGAGCAGTTGTATCACTGGCTCTGCAATGGGCGGAAATAATACATTGTGCATCTTATAACGCCCTCTAATGATAAACTCAGGAACTTTTTGTTATGCTATACCTGTTCTTCCTTCTCACCAGTGGGTTTTTTACAGCATTTTGAAAGTGGAACTTCAAATCACTATACATAATCACCAAATCACTTAACTACTATAATCATCTTGTATATAAATTAATGTTGATTAGGCTGCTGCTTGCCTACCTTTTGATTTCAGCAAAAACCCCGAATGCTTCTTTGTTTATTTAAATGTTAATTATTTTAATTGCGGGTTAAAAAAAGTGTTTTTTTAGTTTCTCCTTGTGTGTAAGATATAATAATTACTTCTCTATAATGAAAAATTGCAATTACATTGATAAAATTTTCTTTTTCAAATCTTTGAGCAAAATATGTGTGATTTTTTTCTTTCTTTTTATTAAAAATTTTAAACATTTATTTTGTGATGACTTCCAAAAGCTCTGGAATAACTACTTATTTTACAGTATGAAAATTCATCAAAAAATCGTTTCATTGCAATTTAATTGCAAATGAGTCCGCAGATAAAATTTCTCTTTCGCTGAATTGACTTATTTCGCGCGCATAAAATAATGAAATAAAGTGATTCTTTAGAGGAAAGTCCTATACATAGGATGTGTCAAAGGGATCCACAGTTCTCTGTTCGATCTCGGTAATTCCACACCGAGTTCGGGTGAGCTCACTGTCACTGTCACTCACGAATCACGGTTGCTGATTCGAAACCTGCTCGGTTTGAAGTCCACCTTGATTCGCGGACTCTCAGGAATCGCTGACTCTCAGGTCTACCACTAAGAAAGATCTCTATCGGATTCTCTCTAGTCAAAATCTGCTCGTCGTACTCCCTCGCTCTCTCTTTTAAACATCTCGTTTCTCACGTTCACTCACTGCTTACCCCACTTTGATCTCTTGTCCGTCGGCCGCTAATAGCGGGAGTCTGTCTGGATGCACATTGTGAGTTCAATCTTTTCAGACGCGCTGTCGTTACAGATTCGTGAGAAAACGAAAGCCCATTGTACCTACCGGTGTCGCGTTTAACTTTCGGACTGGCATGGGAAAAAAGGGTCAGAATTTCTGACCACCCATTTGCAATTAGGGAAACGAATGGAATTTTCCCAAGTCTGTCGGCGTCTCCTCTTAGCAATTAGGAAAAAGAGACCGGCTAAATCACAATTTCCCATTTTTTCTCCTGTTTTTTACTGCCTACCCTTTACAGACTCTGAATGAACCCTGGTATTTAATACGATTCCTTACACGCAACCATATAGGACGCATACACACATTACTAAAATATTTCATTCTCAGAGAAACTGTACCCGACTGTTAAAACCCATACATTCGCGAATTTAATTGCAGTTTAAACTTCATTAATATTATCGCATAGTTAAAACATCATGAATACGAGTCGAAAGGATCAGAATTCAATTAGAAATGAATGATTATGCAAGGCTATCTTAATTGCGATTATTTTGTTACAGTATGGTATGTATGCCAATTACATGGCTTATCAATTGTGCATGCCTGTTATAGGATACGAATGATTCAGCACACTAACTATTTCTTTAGAATGTTGCAAAAGCTTGCTATTCGATTCCATTAACAATAATTGGATCTCCGTAATCCTTTAAATTTTTTCAAGTCTGAACATTTTTCCTAATTCGATTTACATCTTTCAGTGAAACAATTTTGAAGGAATTAGCATCAACACAGAGTGTAATATGTTTAATTATTTAATCTTTAAGTTAAAATAACGCAAACATATCTATCACGTGATGATGTGGGTCACGAGTTCGTGTCCGAAGTGCCACGGGTTCAAGTCATGGTGCCACTGAAGATCTGCCGTGTCGAAGAGGACGAAGCAAGTCAAATCTTTCGATTCGCAGTCTCCTCCTACTGGTGTAGTGTGGTAATTAGGAGAAGGGAGTGCCAGCTTAGATGTCGTCCTCGTCACTTGATTGAGGCTCAAAATTACGAGGTCCGTCTCCAGTAACCCTCGTGTTACTTTTTCATATGACTTGATATCTCTCACTCACAAGCTGACAGCTTTACTGGCAGAAATCCTAATTTCTGTGACAAGGATGACACCTGACCACTGCACTTTCCTATCCAAATTTATACACCACGCCAAAGGGAAGATTTAATATGCATCATCTTCTCTACATATATAGCCGGTCTTCAGTAGAATGATATTCGATAATGTGGGCCACAAGATTTATATATTGCTGAAATAGGCTGCTTAGTGCCTTTTAATGATAAGTAACGGGTATGCTCCAATACGCCGCCCAACATATTCTTTTGATTTTGACGATTTTCAGAAACAAAAAAAAGGTAAAAACTTAACTATTGAAAAAATAATTAGCATTAATTAATAAAATTAATTATTAACAAGTAATATTAAAAAAAATTTTAATCAATTCCTACTTAAATCAACAAAGTAAAATTTTATTTTAGCTACTTTTTATTAAATAGTTACAATTAACACTAATATGTATATACATATAACAGACTCACAACATTAAGTGGTAATTAAATTCTATTAATTATCATTAAAGTATCGTATTGTCATCCAAAACAATCGTGTCTATAAAATTTCAGTTCAACTAAATGCTTTATAAACGTGAGAAAAAAAAACCTTTTCAAGTTTTGACACAAGTCGCCAAAAAGGTCGCTAAGTTACCAAAAATGATGCCAACGTGGCTGTATTTGTAATTCTTTAAGTAATTAATTTTAATCAATTAATTTTTATTAATTATAATCAAATTATTGCATTGTCATCCAAAATAATCATGTATATAAAATTTCAGCTCAATGGAGCGCTTTAAAATGTATTTTATTAACGATTGAAAATTCCACGAAAATAAATAAATAAATATAGTGAGAGTGTGAGCTAATAATAGGAAATGAAAAAGAAATACTTGATTAATTTTACGCACTTTATACATTGGATAATAATCAGTCGTAAAAAAAATAAAGGGCTTTGAGAAGGTGTGGTCTAGACCCGAGTCACCCCCTTTCTGTGCGCTAATGATTAGAATATATATCTGAATTATTTCTGAAGAATATTATTATACAAAAAAATTTCTTTCAAGTGGATTTTTTTAGCAAAAATTAAAGAATAAATTACATATTTTCATAACAGAATTACGAAAAATGCTTCTATAATAATATTTTGCCTATATATAGCTAAGACTTCTCAACAGAAACTGAACGAGGATTTTTCAAACAAATGAATTAGAAATGAATTTATTTAAATTTTAGTGTATCAGAATAGGGAAATTTTAATATTAAAAAAAAAAAACCTTTTTTTTTTTTTTTTTTTCTTCTCTCAATTGACTATAACTCTGAAAATAATGTGATTTTTTTTTCAAAAATCTTAATGAGGATCTGTAGAGATGTATAATTATTATAGAATGCTTTTCTGCTTAAAAGGAAAATGTGTCATTTTTTCCTCATTTTTTGCCAAAAAAATTGCATTTAAATATATTTTTTGTTATAATATTCTTAAAACAATTTTATATGTATATTCTACATCAGGTGACACTAATTATCCAAATATTATTCATTTATATCATAGGTTCTCAACGAGGACGATAATAACCCCTTGTGGGCCTTTGAGGCTTTCAGAGAGACAGTAAAAGACCCAGAAAAAATAGGGGTCGTTGAGATAGCACGGAGGGGCTTTGACAAATTAACCATAGTCTAAAAAGACTAAACACACTGATTATATACTAACAAAAGTAAACTTTAATACTGGTTACCTTATGTTTATTGTATGTATTTAAATAATTTTTACCACGTGTACAAAAATTTACATATTTCAGTAGTTCGGGAATTGATTTACATTACATTCAGGTCTACATTAAATTGAATCATATAGTAAATTGTAATTTCTGGGGAGTATAGTGTTGTCTTTGTCTGTGAGGTGTAGGAAAAATGCTTCGTCCATTGCATTTCATTACGTATAATATCCAAGAAATATAATTAAATATGTTAACCAGGAATTAATGTGTGATTTTTTTAAAGGCTGAAACTGTTATTTTTTTATTTTAAAAGTAATAGTTTGCTTTGAGAATTGCTTCATATCATCAAAACCTTCTTTCAAAAACCTTTTTATGACAGGTATAAGCTAAAAATTTTATTCCACTCTTTTAAATAAAGAAGAAATTCTCAATAGCGCGTTACAATTCCTACAATATCCTAACTAAAACTAAAATGTATAATATTACACTTATTTAAATATATTTGTGGCAATAGCTATTTCAGATTCGCAAGTAAAAAAAAAGTTGGAGGCTTTAGAAAAAAAAATTAAATTAAAAAAATATGTTCTATTAGTAATAGAATACTATTTTAAAATTACTTCTTGTTTTCACCATGTATTATGTACGCTGATGAGTGGAAGGGGGCAGTATAGAAAAATTCACTAGAAAAGGGGGTGCCAGTTCAAAAATGATTGGAAATCTATGAATTATACGCTTTTGCAAAATCACAATTCCGAATATAGTCTTAAAGAATTTTTCCCGAAATAATTCAATAGAATAGTTGAGAAATAATGTATTTTATTTAGATACCTAAAACCTTAAAAGCTCGTTGAGTAATTTGTACATTGGATGCTTCGTTAGTTATAAATTGGATTATTCCTTACGGTGACATTTAAAAATTAAGCAAAATAAATTGTGCGACAATCGCCTGTCGGTTTCGGGATGTCTTAGATGTGCGAAGCCTTATCGTTAGACAGACGATGCGAAATCGTCTGCAGTTCCTATTTAGAGGATGGTTGCAGGTGCTGCGATCGAAGTTACGGGATTGAAAGGAACAAGAAATAATTTTTTCCCCTATCATAAGGAATTGAATCTTCAGATGTGTAGAAAAATTTATATTTGCTTTTCGATTTCTGTTTGTAAAATGGAGTAATGGGAGATAAAACTCTAAATTTGATATAAAAAACACGAATTATTAACCCCTTAACCGGTTTATCCGTACATTGTACGATCTACTGAAAGTTGGCAGCAACCGATTTGCCTGTAAGCTGTACGGGCACTAATATTTTCTTCCTTTGATTTGCGCGTATTTTTATTTCTTATGGTGATATTATGCATCTCTTGTGTTTTGAAAAGATAATGAAGTTTGACTATGGTATTGAAATGCTTTTCATACGATGGAGAGTATACTTACAAACACACACACACACACACACACAAATAATATATAAAAAAAATTAAGTCAAGTCCTACTTAGATCAATAAAGAAAAATTTTATTTTAGCTACTTTTTATTAAATAGTTACAATTAATATAAATATGTACATAAAGGGTGTTTTTTTAGAGGTATAGAACTTTAAATAGCAATAAAACAACGATGTATTATTCGATTGACATATATTTTTTTAATTCGAAAGATAATCTTATGGCATTGCATTTTAAATATGATTTCTGGCATATGACTGCCACGGCTGACTCGGATGTAGTCCAATCTGGGCGTCCAATTTCGATGACTTTTTCCAACATTTGTGGCCGTATATCGGCAATAACACGGCGAATGTTGTCTTCCAAATGGTCAAGCGTTTGTGGCTTATCCGCATAGACCAATGACTTTACATAGCCCCACAGAAAATAGTCTAGCGGTGTTAAATCACAAGATCTTGGAGGCCAATTCACAGGTCCAAAACGTGAAATTAGGCGGTCACCAAACGTGTCTTTCAATAAATCGATTGTGGCACGAGCTGTGTGACATGTTGCGCCGTCTTGTTGCAACCACAGCTCCTGGACATCATGATTGTTCAATTCAGGAATGAAAATGTTAGTAATCATGGCTCTATACCGATCACCATTGACTGTAACGTTGTAGCCTTCATCGTTTTTGAAGAAGGATTCCACCAGCCCATAAAGCGCACCAAACAGTCAGTTTTTCTGGATGTAACGGTGTTTCGACATACACTTGTGGATCAGCTTCACTCCAAATGCAGCAGTTTTGTTTGTTGACGTAGCCATTCAACCAGAAGTGCGCTTCATCTCTAAACAAAATTCGCTTATGAAAATCGACCATTATTTTCGAAATAAAATTGCACAATTTGAAAGCATTGTTCAGGCGTGAGTCTATTCATGATGAATTGCCAAGCCAAACTGAGAATAAATCACTTGACAGCTGTTAAATCGGTCGCCATCTTGGAAAGTAATGCCAACTTACACTTCTATACCTGAAAAAAAACACTCTGTACATATGACAGAATCATAATATTAAGTGGTAATTCATTTTTATTCATTGTCATTAAAGTATCGTATTGTCATCCAAATCAATCATGTACATAAAATTTCAGTTCAACTGAATGCTTTAAAACGTGAGAAAAAAACATTTTTAAGTTTTGACACAAGTCGCCAAAAGGGTCGCTAAGTCGCCAACGTGGCTGTATTTGTAATTCTTAAAATAATTAGTTTTAATCAATTAAATTTTTATTAATTATAATTAAAATATTATATTGTTATCCAAAATAAAATCATGTATATAAAATTTCAGCTCAATTGAGTGCTTTAAAATGTATTTTGTTAACGATTGAAAATTCCACCAGGATATAAATAAATAAATATATAGAAAGTGTGAGCTCTAATAGTAGGAAATGAAAAAGAAAACATTGAAGAGTTTTTCTGTTCCTCACACAATTGTAAAATAAATAATGTAAAAACAATTTAACTCGATTCCTACTTAGGTCTGCAAAGAAAAATTTTATTTTAGTTACTTTTAATTAAATAGTTACAATTAATATAAATATATGCATACATATGACAGAATACCAATATTAAGTGACAAAATAGAAAGCGATTTTCCATTTTCCTTTCTATATAGAGTGCCGGACTATTTCTTTTATTTGTTGCTATTTATTCATTAATTAAATTTAATTACTCTAATAAAATAGTATAGTAAAAAGAAATCACATTCTCAGAAATTAGGCCCTTTCAGGTGGGATTAGAACCCGCGGCTTTTGGATTAGAAGTACAACGCGCTATCCATTGCTCTACAGGGACACAACGATGGATTTCCCTTTCTACATATGCTGTTTTAGTCTTGCTATTTACTCATTTTTTTAATTTAATGAATTAATTAATATTTGAAAAAAACCGTATTAATACCAAGTGTCATCCACTATAAGTTTAAAAAAATGTATATGAACTGGAATGAATGACGAGAAAGTATTTTATTAACAATTGAAAATTTGAACAAGATATATATATATATATATAGGGAAAGAGTGAACTCTCTCTAATAGTAGAAATTAAAAAACGGTGTAAAAACTTTAAAATTAAAATAAAATTCTTCCATTTTCTTATTCTATTAAGTTTAGGGTTTAATTACATGCATTATAAAAATGTGCCTTTTTTAAAAAAACATTTTAGATAAAAAAAAATTGACCGGTTAAGAGTTGTTAAAGCTGAAAAAATGTTTATAAAGCAAATATGTCAAGCATACAGCATATGAGAAAGTTTTTACAGCAAATGTTATTTTCCTTCAATTTAGTATGTATGGTAAAAAATTGTACTTAAATTTATTCATTTTGTTACGTACTCATAGGAGCAAGCAATATCTTCTACGAAAGTAATAAAGAAATGCTAATATTCAAAATTCGGTTAAAAAGTAAAAATTACAAAAATCACAAAATTTTCGAACTGATAAATCTAGTATTTTATTTTTCTCGACAGTCTGAGGAATAAAAAAAAATATTTTGAAAGTCAAATTCATTACAAAATACTCAAAGTTTAAACACCCTCTCACATGCACAAAATCTCGAAAAATTGCATTTAATGAGGGTTCCTGAAAATCTCTTCACGACATAAGAAATGATTTCAACAATTAATGCTTTTCTCAAGAAACCTGAGATTTCCAAGTAAAACTCTTTGAAAAACGTGTTATTAAAAACATTTTGTAGTCGGACAAGCTCTCCAGTTAAACATTTAATCATCTGATTTCAATTTAAAAGGTATCAGCGAAGCATCGTCATTAAAAAAACTCATTTTTAAAGACACGAAGGTTAAAGTTACAACGCTTATTAAAATTCTTAAGATTAGAATTTTCCTTGCTTTTTTTAATTTTATGATTCCATATCCTATGACATTTGATATTTTACATTTTGCTACCAAACAATGTTCCGCTTTGAAAAAAAAATATCTCTTTAACTACTGAAAGTATCTGAATTTTTTTAGAAATACAGTCGAACCTCTATATAACGAACCTCTATATTGCGAATTTTTCTATAAAGTGAACTTTTTCCTGGAACATTGAACATTTCACGATTTTCTTTGTAAAATAACCTCCCAATAGCGAAGTGCATTTTCTGAATAACGAACTTTTTCTTTAGTGGTTCAATTTTTGTTCTCCCTATTTTTAAAGTATTTATATATAAGCATTTCAAGTTATTCTCTCTTTTAACACATTTTATGGAGGTAACAAATCTTGAACTGGTTTTATTAGATCCTAACTCGCCGAGAGCAATAGAATTCTGGACGTTTCATCCAAAAAGTGCGACCTTTAACCCCATAGTCCAGTTCACTAGAAACATCTTCCGTATCTCCTTTCACACTCAGTGGAACTGTCGCGTGTCTTAGTTATAAAATAATGTATGTATGTATGCTTTAAATTAGAAATTGTCCTTAAAATTCATTAATTGTAATTTAGAAGTTATTTTCTTAATATTGAAAATACAGTGAATTCGTCGCCATTCTTTTTTCTTGTTTTCCTTGCAGCTTTTCTTAATATCTTTTTTTTCTTCATGGGTAAGATTTATAAATTAAACATATATTAGTTTTAGAAAAGGTGTGAATATTTACTTTTTAAGGGGACTTGGCACCCATTGAGCAAACTTCTTTATTTACGTATTTAAAAATTATATTTTAACATTTTATACAATGTTTCTATTCAAGAAAATGTTACCAGATGAAAATTTTCATGTATTATTCACACAATTTTAAAAATTAAAATTTTTTGAAGAAAATTGGGAAAATTTTAAAATCCTACTCCTTTTGTAAAAATTAATTTTTTGACCTGAAATTTTTTTATAATATTCTTATGGATGTTTTTAACAACTTTAGGGATCGATTTTAGAATAGCTTCATTCGTTTTCGAGAAAAAAAATAAAATGTTGATATACAGGCTAAAAATCAACAAAAAAGCCAACATGTCTTACATTTTATTTTTTTTAAAAAAAAGTATTCAGTTTATAGCAAAACGGATCCCTAATTTTATTACATGCTTTATTTTTAACACGCAGAAAAAAAATTGAAGTGATTGGTAAATAATTGTCGAAGGAGTAGCATTTTGAATGCACTAAGGTTTCGAAAAACAAACTGAGAAAAACCACTTTAAAGTTTATAATTCTGAAAAAATAATTATTATAAGCTTAATTAAACTTAAAATACCACTTTAAGATATTACTTATACGTTTTTCTTTAAAATAATTGCATTTTCATATGTTTTCAACCCACACATTTTTATAAATGATCAACTTTTAGAGAGTACTAATTGCACAAGAAAACTCAAGAAAAACTTAAAAAAATTTTTTTTTCTGTCACGACAGAAATTTTAGCTGTTTTTTCTTCTTATAATATTAAAGTATTACATTTGTATGAAAAATATATCAGGAATAAGAACTGAAATTATAAAATTATTAATATAAAATGCCTTAATTTAAAAATTTTACATGCACACATTTCTCAAGGAAGAAAATTTACATTATTGTATTGCCTCGGAAATATTCTGCTTTTAATACTACACATTCTTTTTTATAGTTATTATTTCTATTTATAAAATAGATTTTTTTTTATCATAACGCATTTTTTAGCTTTTTTTTCTAAAAAGGGTGTGTGGCTGAATTGCCTAATTTGTTTTCAAATAAAGTTTTATTCAACTTCTAACTTTCCGACATGCACAAGTGATATATCAATCGAAAGATAATAATGCAAAGAATAAGATTAAATGAAAATAAAAAAACGATAGGTTTGTGGTTTTTAGGGTACCAAGTCACCTTAAATACATAGTGTTTATGAATTTAAAATTCGTTTTATGTGGTTTATAAAGTATATTAAAAGATGAACCTATATATACCGAATTTTCCATGTAATGAACTTTTTTCTGGGATTTAGCGACTTCGTTATGTAGAGGTGCAACTGTATTTAGAAACAGATTAAAAAATTTTTAAAAAAGACTAGGGAGGTACCTACCCCCTTGCCCGCCTAATGGTTAACCAACCTCTATTGTACAAATTATACAACTGTTTATACTGATTGCTCAAATTGTAAAACAGTAATTTACATGAATTATGTTGTTCTACTTATTTGTTCTTTTTCTGGTAAAATTCCTTCTTGGCGCTCCTCTTCATTTAAAGTCATTACTGAATCTGCATCGTCCAACTCTTCTTTGATAAAGTCCTCAGATTTTGATAAACCTGCAGCTTCCTGGAAAGTTAAGCATTTAATTCTGTTGATTGTTTATAAGTCTTCGTATGAGACAACACCTTTCTTTTCAAGTGACGATTCCAGTCCAGGCAATCGTTGCAATATTTTTCTACGAGAGCATGCAATAATATACTATCGTTAACGTATAGACGACATGAAATGAAACGAAGCACATGGGTGCCAATACAGCGCTTACGACACGGTTGAAATCGGGTTTGCTAACTTGGCGAGTTATCTTGGACGTTGGCATTGTTATCACTTCACTTTAATTTTTTTAAAATTTCAAATGGGGCTTCGGATTGGTATTTTTACCATTGTAGACCTAGTACATTCCTCGGGAACTGGTACCACTTTTTAGTGCTGTAACATATAGGTATATACCAATTGTCGGAATGTAATTTTGTCGCCCAGTTTCCTCCTCAGAGGCACTTGAGCTATGACGATGTGAAATTGTACCAGGAAATTTAATTTTGCCGAGAGCACACACGCCAAATTGGCACTCTAGAGATCTTTAACACAACATATAAACATACGACAGGGGGCGCTGTCGTTTTACTACATCATGAAAATCGATCGACATGGGCCAGGGTCGAATCCGCAAACCTGGGCATACAAGGCCAGCGCCTAACCAACTACGCCACCCAGCAGACACTTAACTTTAAATGGGAATCTTCATTTGCATGAATCGCGGTTCCTTTACAAAAAGAGCTTCTCAAATCAAACAATTTGCTAAAAGAATTTCCCCTTGAGGATTAGTAGAAAGATCTAAGAAAGAAAGGGAACGCTGCACGATAAAGCTGCAAAAGGTTTGTTGGGGACAGACCTCGTAATTGTGAATCATGGTTAAGTGACCAGGACGACACTTGAGCTGGTACCTACCTCTCGTTATATCCACACAGTCCCAACAGGAGGACGTTTGGGCCTCGACAGATTTAACATGCATAGCTCACCTCTACACGGCGGCTCTTCAACGGTACTAGGCTCCAAATCATGACATGACAACCACGAGTCCGTGACCTTAACCACTAGGCTACCGTGGCCTAAGAAAGACCCTAAGGAAACCCGTTACAGATATACTTTTGTTAATCTGACTTACTGAATACAACATAAAAATAACTTAACTCAGTGGTGCAACAACCCATGAGCGCCAAGGCTTACTGTGGCCATCTCAGTTTTCGTGACCTTAAGCGCTGAGATGCATATACTCCGATCAGGTGGTCAGTCAGACGCGAAATCCCCAGTGTTTAGTTCCCAAGCATGCTTAGTACTCATTTGTCGACCGGGTGAATGGAGGAAAGGCTGAGTCGACCTTGTCCAGCCCAGGGATTGAACCTCGGACCTGTGGTGTGGAAGCGCGATGCACTAACCACTCAGCCACTGGGCTTCCAACATAAAAATAAGCCCTAATTTAAAATCGTGAAGTAACCCAAGCTTGGTTGGTTACTCTAAACAACCAAAATAACTGAAATATTGCCGATGAATTTCTGGTGTTTGTTTTGGAACTTGTGTGTATTTTACTTTCCTGATTAGTAACTTCAGAATTAAGGGTTGTAATCGATATATAGGCAGCACATCTAATTATTTCGCGTGATGACCTTCGGCAAAAACCAATCACGAAATTTCGATCTATGTTGTTGCTCTATCAAAGTTGCATATCATAGCCAAAATTTCAGAAATAACCTTTCTAGTGTTGATAATCGCAGGTTATGTTAATATTGTCCTACTGAATCAATAATCACTGTTATTAAGGGCTTTTGGCGACGGACCACGTAATTTTGAACCATGGTCAACGTGGACGACATAGCTGGCAAGAGGACGTTTCAGCTCGACAGATTTAACGTGCATCGCTTACACGGCGGGTCTTTAGTGGTACTGGGATCGAACTCATGACATACCTGCCATGGTTGGATACCTTAACCAGTAAAAATGAATCAATATCTTATTAATTGCAAGAGGAATTACTTAACTTCGTTTAATTCTACTTAGTAAAATGATTAATTAATTATTTAGAGCAATTTTCCTTTTGTCTTCGAAAGCACCTTATTAACTTTTTTCACCACTCTCTGCGCGAAAAATCGATTTCTTTCACGATGTTTACAGTGTTTTCGTCTTAGCGACATGTTTCAACATCAAATGACGTCTTCAGCCCGGGGCCTTTTCGAAAATCCACCCCAACACACTCTCCAAACTTCTTTCACTTTTTTTCACCTCTTTTCCTTCTATCCTCTAACTAATCCTATTTAATTTTAGGATGGGAAAGCTTGTAATTACCTCCTTCTAGAAATCGTTTTCAAGAAAACTGCGAAGAATGGTCGACCCCTGCGAAGACAGAACTTTGGGAAGAAGTAAGGGTGGTGAGAGGGGTTGACGCTCAAATTCGATTTTTCCATTGGCCCCAAAGAGGATTCCTGTGACAGTGGGTGAAGAAGAACAGTAAGGGTGGAGAAGGGGTAGGAGCAGACGAGAAGTTATGCAAATGAGGGCCGCGTCACCCACAGCTGGTCGTGATTAATGGGGGCGGAAGGCCCCAGGGCCCCAGTCGGCCCCATTTTCTTCTCATCCGAAGTCTTCTTCCACTTTTTTTTCCTTTCTTTTCGTTCCTTTCCATGCTCTGTTCTCTTTTTCTTCTTTTTTCGGCTAGGGTTGTCCAAAGACAGCGGAGAAAGTGCGGCCAAAAGTCCACTTTATGCAAATAGAGGGAAGGTTGAAGGATTGGCTCACTTCACTTCGGTTTTGTTTTTATCTTCGCGATGGCTCGAATGGGATTTTAGACCTTGCATAGGGAACTTTTTGCTCTCTTCTAAAAAGGCTTCTGTCTTTCTTTTTATTTTTTATTTCTGTACTGCTTGTAGATCCTGTTCCCTTTAAGGTTATACGTGAGAGAGCATGAGACTTGTTCATCTTCTGGCGGCAAGCTGCAGTCGTTGGGAGGTATGCGATTGAATTCTACTTTTGGTTTTTTTCTGAGGGCTCAGGATCTTAACCTGTGAATCGCAAATCATTATGATCCATGGAACAAAGCTTATTTTGGACACTGCTCTATCTATCGCAAGTATATGCTCTTTTTTCTTAAACAACCTCCTATGAAATTTGAATTTAATTTATGGTAAAATAAATAAATAAATGTTTATATATTCCACCTTTTTTCTTTAAATTTTAATTTTTCGAAGTATTTATATACTATATATTCACACACTTCTCAGTTTTTATTACAACTCTGCTTATTTTTTTACCATTAATTTACAATTTTAGTTGTATTATTTGTAAATTCTTTCTTAAGGTATCCGACTATGTTCGGAATCGGGATTTTAAAAAAGCGCATAAATGGATAATTTTCAAGATATTTAGTGTCACTTAAATTAGAATACATGTATAAAGTTGTTTTAAGGACATTATGACAAAAAAAATTATTTAAATACAATATTTTAGCAAAAAACTAACTTAGAATGATCTTTTTTTTTTTCAAAATGTTCTCCTTTAATAAAAAATGCTTCTATAATAATAATATTTTGCTTTTATTAAGTAAGGATTTCTCCGGAGAGTCTGAACTATTCTTTTTTTTTTTTTGAAAAATTCACATTATTTTCATAGTTACCACCATTGCAATAATTATCGGCGCTTTTTTCTTAAATTTTTTCCCTCTGTTGTAGTAAAATATGCATAAACCCATTTCTAAGCTGTATTTTTCAGAAATTCTATTTGAGCCTCTGTAGAGAGGTCTGGGCTACATACAGGTATTTAGGTATTACATACAGGTATTAAAATTTGTTTCTTATCTTATTATTATAATAGAAGCATTTTTCACGAAAGGAGAATATTTTGAAAATGTGTTATTCTATGTTCATTTTTTGTGAAAATATTGTACTTAAATAATATTTTTATTGTAATACTATTCTTAAAACAATTTTATATCCGTTTTCTAATTTAAGTGACACTAAATATTATAAATATTACCCATTTATACGCTTTTGCAAAATCACAGTTCCGAACGTTGTCGGATAACTTAAAGTAAATCACTAAGTTCAAAACCGAGAATGTAAATAATAGCAAATAAACAAATGTTGCGGACACGATATAAATTCCTCAAATGAACTACAAGTTCTCCAGATGAATGAAAATTAATAATGTTAAAACATAACAACAATTTATTCTGTTGAAATCAGCTTAAATCTTAGATTTACTAACAGCTTACAAAATATAAACGGGAGAATCTATACCGGCAAATAATTAATACAACGTTGACATTCATAGAAAAGAAATGGTGAAATATAAACATAACCAGATATTATAGGTGAGGTAGCAGCTACATTTAAATATTGATATTATTTAGTTTACAATCTCTAACATAAAATTTGTTTCTTAGGTTTTTTGGGTTTTTTTACAATTCTTATTTTTATACTATTAATTTACAATTTTAGTTGTGTGTGTGTGTGTATCATTTGTAAATTCTTATTTAAGATAAATGACTACGCGTACGGGGCTGGGATTTTGAAAAAGTGTGTAAATGAATACTTTTTCGTGTGTGATATTTAGTGTCATTTGATTAGAATAGAGATATAAAATTCTTTTAAGAATATCATTATAAGAAACAATTATTTAAATGCAATTTTTTGACAAAAAATGAAAACAGAATGACATATTTTCATACATTCTCCTTTTAGGAAAAATGCTTCTATAATAGTAATATTTTGCTTTCGAACCTCCGTATAACGAACCTCTATATAGCGAACTTTTTCCTATAACCAAGAACATTTCACGATTTTCTTCGTAAAATAACCTCCCAATAGCAAAGTGAATGTTCTGTACAACGAACTTTTTCTCTAGTGATTCAATTTTTCTTCTCCTTATTTTACAATTATTTCTGGAGAAATTTCAAGTTATTCTCTTTTTTTAACACTTTTTACGGTAGCCATATATCTTTAGCTGGTTTTATTTGGTATCTAACTCACCGACAGCAATAGAATTCTGGGCATTTTATCGAAGAAGTGCAACTTTTAATTCCCACTGTCCAGTTCACTGCAAACATCTTCGGTATCCCCTTTTACCCTCAGTGGAGTCTCGTGTCCTTGAACTAGTCTCCGTTCATTTGTATTGTTGATCAGCCGTACTGGTAACTTCGTTTCTCGTAACTCAAAAATGTCCAACCGTAAGTGCTTGAGAATTAAAGAAAAAAATTTAATTCTTCAGAAAGTGGATTAAGGGTCAAGAAACTTTTCTTGCAGTTTTTCTTTTTTCTTTCTTTTCTTGATATAGGTAAGATATATAAAATAAAATAATATATTTCTTTACAGAAGGTGTGGATAATAACTTTTTTTAATATATAGTGCTTATGAATTTAAAACTTTTTTTACGTGGTTTATAAAGAAAATTAAAAGAGGAACCTCTATATAGCGAATTTTCCATATAACGAACTTTTTTCGGGATTTAGCGACTTCGTTATATAGAGGTACGACTGTATACACCTAGGACATCTATACAGAGCCTGAAGAAGGATTTTTGTATATATTTTAAAAGTGTGTTTATTCATATTTTAATACATCAGAATAGAGAAATTTAAAAAAAACACTGCTTATTATTTTAATTAATAGTAATTCTAAAAATTAAGTGAATTTTACAAAACTCCTAGTTCAGGTTCTATACAGATGCCTTTGCTGTATATAAGCATAATAATATTATTATAGAAGCATTTTTCATTAAAGGAGAGTGTTTTGAAAATATGTCAGTCTTCACATTTTTTTTTCCAAAACATTGCATTTAAATCATTTTTTCTTGTAACAGTATTTTTAAAAAAATTTTATTTGTATACTTTAATTCAAATGACACTAAAATAAATAAAAAAATAAATATTCATTTATGCGTCTTTTCAAAATCACGATTCCTAACATATTGAGCCGCCTTAATAAAACATTTGTTGAACAATAAGGTTTTTATGTCTAAACCTGAAAAATGTTATTTTTTCACATCTGGGGTATATTAGTTCCCCAGAAATAATTAATATGATTTAATTTAGAATCTTTTCTTGAAATTAATGCTTTAAATTCTGTTTGAAAATGTAATGCATATTTTTTTTTCTAAAAATAGTTTAACAATTCTGTGATAAATATTTAATAGATTGAGAGTTACTTTTTATCATAGTTATAGGTGTTATGAATTACCTTGAATTTCGCTAAAATTTTTATTAATTGAAAATCAAGTG
Source organism: Trichonephila clavipes (assembly GCA_019973935.1). Taxonomy (NCBI): domain Eukaryota; kingdom Metazoa; phylum Arthropoda; class Arachnida; order Araneae; family Nephilidae; genus Trichonephila; species Trichonephila clavipes. The sequence goes on from BMAU01020628.1 coordinate 408,543, forward strand.
TAATATAACTAAAAATTACATTAATTAATTTAATTGTTTTTATTAAGTCTTAGTAATGATTACGATAAATAATAATGATATTATATTATTTTGTGAGATATATATGTAATGCAGACAAATGAATATTTTTGTGCATAACAAATTTGTGATGAAAATCAGCAATTAAATCTATAAGTATTATATACTAAAACATTTCATGTTTTTAAGACAGAAATATATGAACAGAATTTCCATTAGATTCATTTCATCTTTAAAGGTTTATATGAACGGATTAGGAATTAGACAGAACATTAATATTAGTTCTCTATTGTATTTTTTCACTTAATTCATGTTCAATATATTTTTTCAATGACCATTAAAAAAAAGGCCATGTTCATTATTATTTAGTATGATTCATTAAATCCTAGTATTTAGTCTTTTTGAATACTAAAAATTTTTTCACAAAACTTGAATAAAATAAAAATAGGAATTTCTGCTTTTTTGAATAAGATTATTTTTGTCTTAAATTCTCTCTTCTTTCTTTCTTTTTTTGTCTGTATTCTCTTTTATTAAAAAGTTGTTCTTTTTATTTTTTTTCTTCTTGAAATTATTCCGAAAGAAATTAAACTTATAGATAAATGTTTTCGCTCAGTATTTAACATTTTCCTTTAGATCTTAGAATCGTTTGCTCACGTTGCCATTTTGATGGTTAAAAAAATAAATAAAAAAAAGCAAAAGATTTTTTTTTCCTTCCACGTATGTGTTTTTATTTTTTTCATGCTTCAACTTAACGTACAAGCACCGGTTACAAAACGTCTCTTGCTGTTTGTATTTTTTTTTCTTTTTTTGAACTTCACTTTGTATTTGCGTTGCGAAAAACGAATGAAAAAAGGCTTAGAATTACTTCAGTAATTAGCTAAAATTACTTTGCTTAAAATTTAAACTCGCCTGCTTTTTCGACTTTAAAGAAAAGAGCACGATACAAACTGCAAACGCAAGCGACAGAATTAAAAAAAAAAGTACATAACAGAAAAAAAAATTAGAAAGAGCGAAAAACATTTTTGTAGTCCCAGTTCTTAACTTTCTCTTTTCCTTTTATTCGTTAGAATTCGTTGTTGCAGCAAACAAAACATTTCCGTTTTTTATTCTTTTATTGGTGTGTTTTATTTTATATCTTCTTACAAAAAAAAGAGCTTTTCAGACCGTATTAGCCTGTACGTTGGACTCGAACGTTTTAAATATGCGTCGAAATTTCTACTCTTACAAATCGTATTTAAAAAGAAGACGGAGGGGGGGAGTAGTTCTCTTTTGGAATTTTTATTCCTTTTTTATGTAGTTGATATGATTCATTTTCCATTCGTTTTTCAACATTTTAAGAGTAAAGTATATTTGATTTTTAGTAGTGCTTGAATATCTTTTGTGAGTATTTGCAATTGTTGATGTGTACAGATTTCATTTTCAGGATAGAATATTAAATTATAAGTGCTGCAAGTACTGCAGTTTTGTAGAAATAGTGTGTTTCGAAGTTGCTTGAAAAGGTTTTTGATTTTTTATTACTTAATTCCATATTTACATCCTCTTTACTTAAATATTTCTATTACATAATAATTTCTTCTGTAACTAAGAATAATATATATAATTCTTTAACGTTATTCAATGGAATATTCTTTTTTGAGCATTTCGTAAATTATATCAATGCATGTTCGTCTAATACCAAACCTGAATATAGAAGCAATAATATATCGATCATTCTGTAGGTGTGTGTGTTCTGATTTGCTTAATACACGGGTTTTCATTTCAAATGATCGAAAAATAATAATTAATACATACCAAATAATTTTATTTTATGACAAAAAATTCATCTATCTGTTAAGTAAATGTTTCTAGCTCGTTTCAATATTTTTACAAAGTGAACGGGAAAATTAAGTATAGTTCTTTTTTTCCTCCCATTATTATCCACAAATTATGTATTAATGTATTCGTTAAAGCAAATTTGTTGCTTTTACCTTGAAAGCTATCCGTTAAATATTATATAAACTTTTTCTCCTTTTGAAGCCCACTGGATGAGTGGTAGTGTATCGCATTTCCATACCATAGGTCCGGGGCTCAAATCCTGGGCTTGGCAAGGTTGCAATTCAGCCTTTCATCAATTCGGAGGGTCGATAAATGAGTACCAAGCTTTCTCTTGGGAACTAAACACTGGAGGGGTTTCACGTCAGACTGACCACCTAATCGGAGCATCTGCACATGCACCTCAGCGCCTAAGGTCACGAAAACTGAGAAAGGCACAGTAGGCCTTGGCCTCAGTAGGCTGTTGCCCACTGAGTTTTTCCCCCTCCTTTTCAGTTCCTCTTCCACATGTGAAATTACAACAATTACTTTGTTCAATTTTCGCCAACGATTGGTCATTAACAAATGGTCATAGTAACAAACTCGTTCCCCGCATTATTCCTGATGAGGCAATCCTAATACCACTATAGACTCGTTGTGTAGAGGAGTTGATGTGCACGTTAAATCTGTTGAGGCTCAAAGTCCTCACGATAACGAGGTATAAAAGTTTGGAGAGTGGGGTGTCAGCTCAAGTGTTGTTGTGGTCAGTTGACGGTCGGCCTTCGTGTAGCTCCGAAGTGCGTTGTTCATCAATAATCAAATAATTTTTATTTGTCTATAGTATTTATTTTTAATACTTAAACTTGGTGTTTTTTCTCTGCATTACTTATGTAATTATTTATTGTAATTAAAGTTTGAATCCTGTTAAATGTTTAAGTAATGAATCAAACACATTGCAATTCCCGAGGAAAATTGTCTAAGAACACAATCAATTCAATTTTACATTTAGAAAAAAATTTGTACATTAAATGCTGATTAAAAAATCTGAAAACTCATAAACAAGTTAACACCATTATGAGACTTGCACTACAAATTCACTATATATATATATATATATATCCTGTAAAATTTATTATGTCTTGAGGAAAGTCTGGTGCTAAAATTCTTTTTATGTTCTTAGAATGCTCTGAACCCACCTTTTTAGTGACATAAATATAGAAATCACCACGTCGAGAAGGTAAGGGGAAATTTCTCTGGGGGAAGAAAAAGCAAGAAAAAATTATACACTCGAAAAAGCCGGGCTCTGAAGCTCGTATCAAGATACGTGATGTTACTAGTATTATTAAGAAAAGTGTTGATATATTTAAAAATATTAAATTAATTACTAAACTAGAAGGGGTACTCCTGCCCCATCTACAAACGGTGAACCAACTCCCATCATACAAACTCATTGCTCAAATTGTAATACTGTAATTTACGTGTATTATGTAGCTTTGATAGGAACATGGCGGAAGATTGGCGATACAGCTGTTGGCATCATTTTTGGTAGCCAAATTTGGCAAATTGGTGACCATAGTTAAATTTTTTACAACATCACAAAAAACTTTTTTTATATATATACAGAGAGAGAAATATTTGAATGATAGTTAAAACATACACATAAGTGAATACTATATCAAAAACTAAATGATAATTGTATGCATTAAAATAATAATTTTCTTCGTATATAATAATTGAGCAACATACAAATTTAAATCATACAATAATATCTTGCTTTAAATATTAATTATAGCAGTATTTTTTATCCTGTTTTTTAAATACACATGTGACTATTTATTGTCAGATGTAACATTTAGACTTCTATATCAAAAAAATTCTCGATCTCAATCTGTTAAGTTTTATAAGATTTTTTTATAAGGGGATAAAAAATATAAAATTTCAAATTAAGTAAAAAAAAATGTAAGGCATTTAAATTCCGAGAAAATATGACTAAAATTTCATGCCAAAATATAAAGCGAAACTGATTCATAAAATATTTTTAAAGGAAAAACGAATTTTAATTTTAAGTTCCCTGTAGCAAATATTTTTCTAAAAGAAATATTAAAAGGAATAAAAAAGTATATTAAAAATTGCTTTAGTAGGCAAATAGAAAATATTCAAATAAATAATTCTCAACATTTCAACTTTTCTATGAACTCAATACGACGACGTAAAATATGTCATTTACAAAATAAACATTCGAGAAATTCTTTTTTCTTGTTTCGATTCTGAAAAAAAATAATTTTTTTTTTTAAATTTGAGAGAACTTATATTTCTATGTTGAATTTTATAGGAGCGGCATGATCATATCAGAACTAAATGTTAATTTTTTTTTTAAAGTTCATCTGCAATGTTCTTTTTTCTTTTTTTTTTCGAATGACGTTTTTGGAAAACGAATAAAAAAAAATTGGCGTGAATTGTGACAAAAAAATGATATTGGACAAAACGAGAAAAAAAAATAACTCTCTTATTGATTTGCAAGTCAATGTCCTACGTGCTTCGAATTTTTCCTCATTTCCGCGCATGCGCTGTCGGAAATTGTATCTTCTTCCTTTTAAAGCAATTTTATTCAATCCTTCGTCATTAAAAGTAACCACATTTGCTAATTTAAAGTTTATGGTTGTCGGGTTAAAAACCGGTGTAATTAGTTTAATTCGTTCTTGGCCCGAACTCCACAATTGAATTTAAATGAATAGCTGACAAGAGAATAAATTTATTAGCTTGCGTGAAGTGTTTTGTTGTTGCTGCTGCGAAAAATATTCATTCAACATGAAACGGAGTCAATGGGCAATCATTTTATTTTTATGATCGTCTGCTACTTCTTTTTACGATAGCCTTACGTTGCCATGGTCCGTAATTCCTTGTTTGGGTTTTTGCGCATTTTTTTTATCGTTATTTATTTATCGTTTGGTTTTAGATTGTAGTAATTCATTTTGAATGGAACGGTAAACACATGTTAACGGTTAAACGCGTCATAAGTATTTCTGATTTCTTATTTAATATTTATATGGCAACTTAAGGCAAATATATTTTGTTATTATTTATTCGTTTTTAAATACAGTAAGTTTGCTTATTTTTAACTGGTTTATCGAATATATGATTTTATCTCCATTTTTTTATTATTTGTTTCTTATTTGCTTGAAAATTAATTTTTGATTCTTTCTACTGGAAGTTTATTATTAAACGCCTTGTAAATTTTCCCCAGGCAAATAAAAGTCAATAATTCTTTTTATTTTGAAGTGTGAGACTCTCTCTTGTTTTTTAGCTCATTTGGCTTTTTATTCATTTTAATTTATGGTTTAATTTTTTAGTTCCGTAATTGATTTTGAATAGAGTGGTGAATATGTTTTATAAGGACTAGTTTTTTTTATTTAAATTTATTTTCTTTTTCCTTTTATCCGCTTTATTTATTTGAAATTTTATTATTATTATTATTATTATTATTGTATATTGCATATTTTATCTTTTTAAATATACCACATAGTTGCAATGTAATTAATTATTACAATTATCGAGTTCGATTATTCGCGTTTTATTGTTAGAGTGTAATTCATTTTTGATCTTCTTTAAAGTAGTTAACCCAGTCATAAATTATAATTATACAAATAAGAATTAATATTTGCTGCCTTTGTGGGATTCTTTTTTCATTCTTTTTTTGTAATCATTGAAATTTTATGCAACATTTAAACTTTATTTATCATTTGATTTTAAATTGGAATAATTTCTAAATGGAACAGTCGATGCACATAGCCATCTTAAGTCTTGCCGATTTTTTATTGGAGATTTTTTTTGAGTAGTTTAAAACAATTCCACATTTCTTTATTTATTTTTTATATCAATTCTAATAAATTCTTACAAGTAAAGTTGTTTTTTTTTTAATCTTTTTAACCATGTTAACCTTATATTTGAATTATCAAGTTCAATTATTTCAATTGAACTTGTACATTTAAAACTTTTTTTTAATTCGGTAAAAAACGATTTTGAAAGCAAAAAAAAAAACTTTTATGAATTTATTTTTAAGTGAATGAGATTTGATATTAGAATATCTGAATTATTATTTTAGCGAATCGTATGAAATTATTATTTTTGCGTTCGTTTTTCAACTGCTAGATGAATCTTTTTTTTTTCGTATGTGTCATTTTTGAAATTTACGTTTATTTTTACAATGAAAATAATTTATTTTTCTTTTTTGAAATAACAAACAAACAAAAAAATAAAATTTCAAGTTTAAAGGATATTTCATCTCCGGAGATTTTCAAGAAAAATATACAGTGAAACACGACGCGAAAATGCTTATGAGACATTGATGAACACCAGTATTGCACACAGGAATTTTTCAAGGGGGTCGAAAGTTCACCATTCTTGTATCATGTTCCTTTTGATTTTGTCGATTTTCGGGAACAAAATACAGTAAAAAACTAATTTTTGAATAAATAACTAGCATTAATTAATAAAATTAATCATTAATAACAAGTAATTAATTAAATTTTACGTACTATATACTTAGAATTATCATCAATCGGAAAAAAATCAAGGGCTTTGGGGGTCCGACCCCCAGGATCCCCCTCCTTGTGTGCGCCACTGATGAACACGAAATAATATAAACGGTCCCGACAAACTACTATGCATTTTCATGCCCTTTTTTCTCTTAACACGAAACAAAAATCGCTAAACACGAAAAAGATTTTTCTCTTGGGTATGAACAAAATACGGAAAGCATCAGCCGGATTGGACTGTCCTATTGTATCATCGGAAGAATTCGTTGCAGTAGATGATGATAATGTGTGTACAGGCCTATTTATGCCAGACAAAGAAATTTCGGAGTTTGTTCATAACTCAAAAATTATCAACGATGCAGATTCCGATGATGAAAATGAATTGAATAACGCAGCTCCTGTTCCCCTATCATCCGAAATGAGGAACGTCATAGAAAGTTTTTTTTATTTCTAATGGCAGATTATGAATAAATAATTAACAATCTACCTAGTACATTCACCGAAAGCAGGTATCTATTTTTAGTGTGGTGCCAAATAGGCGGATACCAATCGCCGCAGGTAATTTTGACGCCCAGTTTCCTTCCTAGAGGTAGGCTCCTGAGCTCTGACGATGCGAACCTGTACTAGGATTTAATTTTGCATAGAGCACCCAACTAGGGATCTTTTACATGTCGTGTAATCATACGACATGGCCACTGTCGATTTTCTGCATCAAGAAAATCCATCGACTTGGTCTGGGTTCGAACCCGCAACCTTGGGAACTTAAGGGCAGAGTCAAACCAACCACACCACCCAGCCGACACGTCATAGAAAGTGTCGGCTGGGTGGTGAGGTTATTAGACGTTCATTCCAATGGTAAAATAAATAACAAATTGGACGATATATAAGATTTGTTAACAATTTGATGCTAAAAAAAAAAATCCAAAGAAATTTTTTTAGATTATATAGAATTTTGAACATTTTGTATTTCATTTCTTTAAGTTTTTGTAAATGGTTTTGTTTCATTGATTTTTATTAAATATATGCATATATACATATCAAAGTAAATCAAATAAATCTTTTTAAACTTAGTTTTGTTGAATGTATGCTTTTTTTTTACAATATCTTTTAACACGAAATAATATTTCAGCCCCTTCAATTTTGTGTTGTGTGATTTTCACTGTATTAATTTTTCAAAATTATTGCATTAATTTATATGATCATAATTCAAATTAATTCTGAACATGTACCAGTGCAACATACCGATTCTAACAGACACCTCAGTAGTGATTAAAGTAACAATGAAAACGATTTCAACCAAAAAAAAACATAATACTGCAAACGACTCTATTCAACCTCTGGCGGTAAAGACGTTTTCATTCTCTTTCCAAAAATCATAATAATAATAATAAAAAAAAAACGCCCACCACCCTCCCATTCATCTCTTCCCGTCTTTGACAGGGTGTGTGATAGATGACTCTGCCAAACGATTTTAAGGGGTGGTCGAGGGTGGAGAGAGAAGAGATGTTTTATTTTTATATCTTAAATTGTCTAACAGAAAATTTCGTGACCTTGAAGATTCAGAATGAAAATTTTAACATTAGCTTCGCTAAAAGAGATTTTAGAGTCTTGGAATTGGATAGGGTTTCTGTCTTCGAGAAGGGGGGGGGGGATTCTTTTTCTCTTTCCTTCTTTTTTATTCAAAAAGGTAAGCTTTTCACCGACGCGTTTTTAGATATTTATATTAGATTGCATATTTATAATCTAAAAGGATTTCGTCTTTTATTCGGGTGTTTATTTGATGTATTTTTAAAAATTTTTTAATAGGCATTTATTTTTCTTTTCTTTATTTAAAATTATTATTTCAGTTTTGGATTTCTTGTTGCTCATTGTTATAAATGTTTATTTATTGCTGTTACATATTGTTTCACTCATATTTATCGGCATTTGATAAATATGTCAATTTTGGTTTACGGAACTGTATTAAACAATAATAAAATGTAATTTTTTTCATAAAAATAAAATTCAGCGAACCACTGTAATATATATTGTTTGAAACTAACATTTTCCAATTATTATATCAAAATATTTTTAATACAACATTCAAAACAAAAATATTATGAATTTAAACACAAGAGACTAAAATAGAAATAATAAACACGAAAAAGTTTATCTTACATATATTAATACAAAAAAATAATAGAATAATAGAATAAAAAATGATTTTTCCCCTCTCAGAACAATTGCATATATAACTTACATTTTAATAGCAACAGTAAGTTACAAATTAATTCTTTTTTCAGCAAGGAAATTGGAAATATGAAAACTGCATGAGAATTTAAAAAATCTGAAACTGAATGATGGCAACATATTTGTATTCAATTATTAAACTTATTCGAAATATGTGCATCTCATTTGATTCATATCATGTGTGACCCCACTAGCATACATTTTTAATGAGTACAATTTTGATTTTTACTCCCGCATAATTTAAATATATTCAATTATTGTGTTTTCTGCGTCTGCTTTAAAATAATATTAATTAAAACTACATACGCACGCACAATTCTAGAACTTACATCGTAAAAAAGTATTATTAGTAATTACTCGTCTTTTAATTATTAATATTTATTATAAACCTAATAGAATAATTTAATCTATGATATTGCACGATTGTGTTTAAAGATATATATCATTAATGAATAATATGCTATGCAATAAATGTTCAAAATAATTTATATAAACATTTCTATTTCGACAATTTATATTTTATTTTTTTTTACTTAGAATGAAAGTTTTCATTAGCAATATTTCATGAACTCCATATGTTGCGTAAAGATAAAAAAAAAAAAAATAGCTTTTATCTTTAAGTGTGATATTAATGAATAAAAAAAGAAAATTGATATTTTATAAAATAATGTATTCTTGTGAAAGCTTTTCTGCTGTGATTTTGTTAAGAAAAGCAATTAAAAACCACAGACCTTGATTTGCTCCTTTTTTTTGTCAGACTTTATTTTATTTTTATTGAGAATTATTGTAAAAATAATTTTTTTGAGTTTGATTTTTATTTTCAACTCTATTTTTTTATGTATCCTCAACACATCAGAGTGCTAATCATTCACGAAAAACTTCTACTTGTATTTAGGGAAATTTGTTTTCGGGTAAGACATTTCTGCAAATATTGTGAATTCAAAAATAACAACAAAGAAAAAAAAAGGAAGTGAAAAGATTGTATATTGTGTGTCTGTGTGCTTAGATATATATATATATATATATATATATATATATATATATCACTAATTTCTAAGAAATTTCTAACTTTGAAAACCTTTGCAACTTTCAGATTTCGCTAGAATTTTATGGGATCTGTTAGAAATGTGAAAAACTTTTAAACTTTAAATTTTTTTCAAAGAAATATTTATTTTAAGTGATCATTTAAGCATTTATTCAGATCATTTAATAACTTGTAAGTATTTAATCATTTTCTAATTTAAACATTGTCTAAATATTTTCGTGCAATTTTTTAAAAATTAATAAAGCATTGAATTTATTGTAAAATTTTTAAAAATCGAGTTTATTATTATTATTATTATTATTTGGCTACTTAATTCAGGGATTTTTACCTCCCACTTCTTTAAAAATTTACCTTAGTAAAGTTATTGAAACTGTTGACTTAAACATTAGTTTGCTTTTCAAGTATATTTTCATTTCTCAGTTAGAGAAGTTGAAACAGTATTTTGATGCTTTTCGAATCATTATTTAAGATGTTTGTTTTGATTTTTGTAGATTTTTGAATATTTTTTTCTTAATAAATATTATGTGTTATAAATAACTGAAAAATATTTAATAAATAATTTCAAAATACATTGCTCTTGAGATTTAGATTTGGAAGGGGACAAAAAAAAAAAAAAAACATTCTTGAAGATTTAACTGTTCATCGTTTTTTTTTTCAAAACATTTAATATGCATTAAGTATAGAATTGCTTTTGGGTTTACTTTTACTTTGGAATATCAGAGAATTTTAATTAATGAGTTACTCTCGTACCCAGAGTTCAACAATTTTAATATCACAGACGATATTGCTTCAATACATCACCCCACCGCACGTATAATTTTTGAACTCGAGTACTTATTTTAATCAACTTCACGTTAGCCCTTGTTCTAGAAACTTCTAGACTCAACGGTTGGTCAATCCACTTGTCCATGTCTCAGGCAGCACCCCTCCCCACCCCCTGATTTCCTAAACAACCCCCCTCCCCACTGTTACTCCTATTGAATTTTAATCCCCTCCCGCTACTTTTAATTACTCTTCCAGAACAGCAAAGAGGGGTGGAATGAAAAAGGAACACACCCTGCTCCCTCTCTCTCAGGATAAGAGCCCTAAGCCCCTCAATTTCTGTTCACTTAAATTAACACTCTACTACACCAGGGCGTTCCTATGGTTACCGCCAGACGGAGCCACTGTCCTCTTCACCCCCCTGGAGAGATGGATGGATGCATGTGTGAATAAGGTGGATGGATGGGAAGGAGAGGAGGAGGGGGTGCTTCTCTCATCTCTCTCCCCCTTTCCTACTGACAGGCTCTTGTACGCCCACTCGAACGAGAAGGGGGTTGCAGAAAGTTCTAGAAGAGGGAGGGTAACGCGTGACAGCCTGAAGGGACGACAAAAGTGAAAGGCTTCACTGGAGCTTATTTCCTGGCTGTGCCAGCCCTCTTTACTCAGCACACACATACACATACTGATCAATAGTTGGCCTGACGTGAGGGTGGGGAGGGGGAAAGGAACAGGGCATAGCGCCAGGTTATTTTTGGTCAGCTGGGCTTTATAACGAACTCTTCTCTCTCTCTCTTTCGTTCCCAGACGCTCTTCACTTCAGTTCGGTTCATGGGGGGTTGAGATGCCAGCGCCACCTATGCGGTCCATGCACATGCGCTCTTCGGTCAAGTCTCGGCAGCCGCTGTCGATCGGTGCCGATGGGAGAAATGCAACTATTTGGCGAGTTATCGCTCTTTTGGCGATCAAAAGAAATGTAGACTGCTTTTTTTTATTTTTTTTTAAATGCCTCAATAAAATAATCATTTGTTGAACTTTTTAAGGAAGATTATTTAAATGCCAATAAAAGTTGGCTTGGAGAGTGGTTATGGAGAAGGGAACCGAGTTTTATTTTGGTGCTTTAATGGTCTTGTTTATGTGGTTGCGCTGTTTGAATGGGATGCTTTTGCAGAATTTGGATTTTTGATATTTGCTCTTTAAAGGTGAATAAATATGGCTGCAGTTGAGATGGGGTTATTACGTCTTAAGGAATTTTACGAGTTTTTTAAGTGGATTTAGAAAAATCTCAGTGTAGCTTTTTTTAAAAGCATTTCTTAAGTATATTAAGAATATAAAGATTAAATATTCAGCATTTTAATTGTTGGATGAATAAATAAAAACCAATTTACAAAAAATATCAGTTTAAATCTTAAATTTAATTTAGAAACTCAAATAAATTTTTAATTTACGGTTTTTATGCTTTGTATAAATACTTCATGAAAAATACATTGACTCGAAATTTTTTTTTCCTTTAAAAAAAATTGAGTGAATAATTCAAAGTATTAAAAGAAAAACTATTTTTTTAAAAAAAATATATGTATTTGTGTTTTTTAAAAACAAAAAAAAGCATTTATTTTTTTTTTTCCCTCTGTTAACTGTATGTTGTTGGAAATGTTTTCCTTTTTTCAACGTGCAAACCGAAATCATAATCAGCGTAGAGAATTTCTCCTTTCCCTTTTTTATTTTTGTTATTCATATTGAATATTTATGAGTAATTACGGTAAAAAGTGTGCTTTTTGATATAACTAATTATTCTGGGAAATTTTTTTTTCCATCGTTAAGTTCCATGACTCAGCACTAATGACACATATAGGTAACTGAACGATATATGAAACTGATGAATGGAATTGACTGGGGATTAATTCGCAATAATTATATATGATTGTATACAATTATACAAAATTTGTCCCTGAAAAAAGTTTTTAAACATAACTGACGAAAAACATGCACGAAAAACCAACAAGGAAAATTATAAAAAAAAACCCAAACATTAAGCATGTAGTGTACATTTTCCTTTTTTTTTTTAATGTAATGAGTTTGCGTGTATTAAAGTTGCTGAAAACTGAAGATGACAGTTTACAAATATGCGTTACAAGTAATCAATATTGACTGTTCGGAAATATGAGAATTAGACAGTCGTCTAACACGCCAGACTTCTGGTGGATTTGAAAAACTACTTTTAAGTTCTGATACAATACAGTCGGACCTCTATTTAACGAAGACGCTAAATGCCGCCAAAAAGCTCGTTATATGGAAAATTCACTTTACAGAGTTTCCTCTTTTAATTTTCTTTATAAACTACAGAAAAAATATGTAAATTCATAATTACTATTTATTAAAAAGTAATTATTCACATCTTTTTGTAAACTAATATATATTTATTTTATATATCTTACCTTTATAAAAAAAAAAAGAAAGAAAGAAAAGCTACAAAGAAAAAAATTTTGGCGCCTTTATCCACTTCTTGAAGAATTAATTATTTTTCTTTTAAAGTTCAAACGCTTACGTTTGGACGATTTCGAGGTACTAGAAACGAAGTTACCAGTACGGCTGATCAACACTACAAATGAACACAGTCTAGTAAAAGGACACGGGACACGAGACAACTCCACTGAAGGTTAAGGGGGTATCGAAGATGTTTCGAATGAACTAGACAACAGGGGGTTAAAGGTTCGGAATTCAATTGCTCTTGGTGAGTTAGACATTTAATAAAACTAGTTCAAGACTTATGACCACCATAAAATGTGCTAAAATAGGGAATAATTTGAAATGTCCAGAATTACTTTAAAAATAGGGAGAAAAAGAAATTGAATCACAAGAGGAAAAGTTCGTTATATAGAAAATGCAGTTTTCTATTGGGAGGTTATTTTACGAAGAAAATCGCGAAGTGTTCTTGGTTCCAGAAAAAAGATCGTTGTATAGAAAAATTCGTAATATAGAGGTTCGTAATATGGAGGTTGGACTGTAATTACAAATTTCACTGGAGTATTTTTGGTAATATTCATGTGTCTATCGGCAGTGGCGTAAGGGAGAATGTAAGGGCCCCCTGTGAAGTCAGGCTTGGGGGCCCAAGACGGACCTTACAAAGGGTACGTTCTGGGGGTCAGTCAGATTTTGGGCTCCCTGTGATGCGGGGGTTGCGAGGAGTGCCTGTTGGTGAGGGAAGTTGCGTGTCAGGCAGTGGGCATTGAATCATAAGTACTCCCATCTTTCTTTGCAATGTCGATTCGGTAATTTTTCGTTTGTAGAAACAATTTCAAACCAGCTACTCAGTTGCACGTAGACCTGTACACGTTTGTCCAAGTGTTACCATCCTCTCTGATGCTTAGTACGTTGTTATAATAACCAAGCGAAATTGTTGAGAGACACACACAACTGTTACATTCATGGTCATTTGGTAGTTCAATATCTGCTAGTACTATGCACTGAAAACTGCACATCAAAAGACTGTACACTCGAGTACCACATGTTTGTATTTCTTTAACCATTAAATCCAGGGAGGCAAGATTAAGTAGTGTAGTGACCATATGAATTAGATTGTCACATATTGTGCTACATTCTTTTCATGGACGGGTTCAGTTTTGTGTTGCAATTAAATGATAAGCTTCTAAGGATTTAGAGAGAACAAGGCACACTCAAACAGGCTTAGAATATCCTTAAACATCATGCATTAAGAGGGGTCAGCTTTATGCAGGGACGTCTTAAGACTCTTTGAGGCCCTGGGCCCTTATGCAAAAGTAAGCCTTACTTGGGATCTTTAAAAGTTGACAGTATATAGCATGCATTGTCAAACATTCGTTCAAATAGCAATTTGATACATATGAAAGTACGCGATTCACAATCTCAAAAACCTAGGCACAAACAGGCTCGACCGATGGTCGTATTTCGACTCAATGAGTTGAATGATTGTTTAGGTTATTAAGCCTAAGCCTAGACATGGACAACGGTCATCGCCTAATAATACAGTCTTACCACGTTTGCCAATTGACATGCAGTTTGAAATTCCCTGTTTTTCGGGGAATATGCACGGGAATAATATTTGACCATTAAAATCATCCGGATCGGGATCTTGAGACACAGTCTAGGACGAAACGGGGTCCGCACCGAGAGTGAGGCCCGGGCCCAGTTAGCCCATACCTTAAGACGTCCCTGGCTTTAAGGTATCTGCATCAATGGAATTTCTCACATTAACATCATCTACTGCATTGAATTCTTCAAATAATACAACGTTGTTGTAACTCATCCCCATGTCTAGCCAAGCTAGACCAAGTTCATGATCGCATTCACTCTCAAAAAGTCCAACAGCATTAGAGGGTCTTCATGAAGATCTTATTTTGAAAGCCCCAGGCAGTCAAGAATGTGTTCTGGAGATGCCTGGATGGCAGAACACCTAACACAAGTCGGAAAAACTTTGTTTCCATCCTTAAAAGTCAAAATTCGAAGGTGGCCACTCCGAAAACGAGTCCTGCAGTTCGCCTCTACGTGGCGAGGAGGTGTTCTTGGGCGGCATGGGCGAAGTACGTCCGGAGATTAGTTCTCTTGGTAAGGCCACCCTTGGCGTGAAGACCATTCCACTATGCCCAGCTAAGAACTGGAGGTGAAGGAGCTGAGTCAGCCTTCTACCTCTTGATGCTCTGATCTTTGCTGATCACAGAAGTCGCCCTTTTTTCTCCATCTATGACTTATTCAGATAATACAATAGAACAGTCAAATCCAGCTGCTGCTTTCCGTATTTTGTTCATTCCCAGAAGGGTAATCTTTTCGTGTTAAGCGATATTTGTTTCGTGTTAAGAGAAGAAAATGCATGAAAAAACATAATAGTTTGTCGGAACCATAATATATTATTTCGTGTTAATCGATATTTCGTCTAAAGCGTTTTCGCATTAAACGTATTCCACTGTACTTTTTCTCCCCATATAACCACGATTCACTCTATTCCACAGCGATGCATGACTTAGCGTGTCCCCTGACAGTCCTCAAAACAATTCAATCCGAGAAAGTGCAGAAACACGTGTTTATCCGACTTTAAGTAGGCTTCATAAATCTACCTTTTAATTGGGAGGCCGACGCTTTATTTGAGTAATGGTTTTCCTTACAATCCATAATGTTCATTGCTCATGAAGGAAATATGAGCAATTAATATGTGTCTCTCCCGACCAGAGTTCTATTCGATTTAAATGGTACACGTGATTAATCGCCCCGCCTGACTTTCAACCTCTTCCCCTTCATTTTCTACTAGCTACCGCGGGACTCCTTTTGGCACGTACGAATCACCTTGTAGCATTGGGAAATATTTGGACTCTTTTTTTTTTTTTTTTTTAATCTGCAAAAGTTTGTAATTGTTATTAATTAATTTGGGGGCATGAAAAGTGCATAGGAAATTGGTTACATCTTGTCGATTATGTTATAAAAGACCATTTTTTTTTAATTATTAAATCACTTTTAATGATGGTTTTGTTTCCGATTGATTATAATCCTATGCATATAGTCAGTGGGGCGTACAGAAATTTTTCAAGGTTGGAGGGTGCAGGGTCGGAAGTCCACCATTCTTGTTTCCTGCTCCAATACGCCGCCCAACATATTCTTTTGATTTTCAGGAGGAAAAAAAAGTAGGAAATTAATTATTGAATAAATAATTAGCATTAATTAATAAAATTAATTATTAATAATAAATACTTAATTAAATTTTACGTACATAGGACACATATACACATTTGTATACATAGGATTATAATCAATCAAAAAAAATCAAGGATTTTGAGGGTGTCCGAACCCGGACCCTCCTTGTGTGCGCCACTGTATATAGTACGTAAAATTATAATAGTTTATTTATTTAATAATACGAAATATTATTTTAGATACATGTAAATTTGAAGCAGTTAAAAGTTTTACCAACTTAGGACCACTTATTACCTCTGACAATAGAATATCATGAAGGAAATGGTTTTATTTACAATGATATTAAAGGTTAAATGAATTTTGGTAAACAGATGTAATGCATACATAGAGAGCGGACATCAATGGCTGACTAGTTCCCGGGAAAAATGTAAGCAGAACACAATAAATATTACATCAAAAGTTGAGTAGTTTTTATCCTTCTCCGTAGTGCGAATATTGGTTTTGTATAATATGTCGCCACAATCTCGTGAAATCCAGAATCGATTTTACCTGGCAAATAAGGCTTTTTATAACTGAAGAGGATTTTTAAAATCAAAATTTCTTTCAAGAAACACAAAATTTTTAATTTACGAAACCGATTAGACCAGTTCTGACATATACATCTGAGACATGGACAGTAACAAAATTGGGGGGAAAAATATCGAATGTGGGATCTTTTGAGAGGAAAACAATTCGAAGCATACTTGTAGGTGTGAACGAAAATAATAGCTGGAGAAAAGAATACAGTTTTGACTTATCTAGAATTTATAAACAACCCGACATCATTAAATACATAAAAATAAGTAGAATGAATTGGATAGGCCATATGGTTCGAATGCCAGATGATCATATTGTCAGGAAGGTACTGCAGTTCATAGTCAGTTAGATTCGGAAACGTGGAAGACCAAGGCTGAGACGGACAGTCTCAGTGGGAGTAAGACTTTGGGATTATAAACAAGAAAACTTGGAGAATGAAGGTAGGCAAGATGTAAGAGAGAAGGAATCTTCAAAGGAAGCCACTGGCTCTTGCCAGATGTGTGATGATGGTATGGTATTGAAATAATATTTAATAATATCTTATTAATTATTATTCAATAATTTATTTTTTACTCTTTCTTTTTGTTCCCGGCAATCGATAAAATCAAAAGAATATGTTTGGCGGAGTATTGGTGTATGATACGAGAATGGTGCTTTCGACTGCCAATCTCTCCCCCCCCCCATTAAAAATTTCAGAGTTCCCCGCTGAGTTTTGAGCAAAATAATAATAATAATGAAATTGAGTTTTTTTCCTTTTTTTTATGAAAAGTTCTTTATTTATTACAAAAAAATACGCTTGGCGCTAGATTTAATAAAAGTTTATGCTTAAAAACAATTTATATTTTACAGTGCCGATTTAAGCTCATTTCGAGCCCTGGGTGTAGAAGATTTACAGACCCCCTTGGCACTGGAGGATCAAAATTTACAGCTAGAAAATCTGGTTAAGTCCAGGTTATCCGGGTCCTGTTAAGTCCCGGGACCCTGGGCGCCCATCCCAAGCATCTAATGGATAAACCGGCATTGATATTTTAAACAGATTAATGGAAAAAAAATCACCATGTAAAAATTTAAACACTTTTCAATACTTGAAAATGATTTTTAAAAAACTCATACTTTGATCTTTTACAATTAGTGATTTAAAAAATAAAATGCAGAAAACTTTTTTTACGAATTTTTTCGTGTGCAATAATTTATTACTTTATGTGCCACT
The DNA here is from genome assembly GCA_019973935.1 of Trichonephila clavipes. Taxonomy (NCBI): domain Eukaryota; kingdom Metazoa; phylum Arthropoda; class Arachnida; order Araneae; family Nephilidae; genus Trichonephila; species Trichonephila clavipes. The sequence continues at coordinate 426,364 of BMAU01020628.1, forward strand.
AGATGGGTGCACCTGTCAAGCTGTCAAAGAATCGGTGAATGTTCACTTACTAGAGAGCTCTGATAGTGAGAGGGGAAGGGGAATTTCCATGACAATATGTTATGCATTTAAAAATGTTCGTACAACGCCGGGGGAGGAAATAAACCTGTTTGACAAAGAAAAGAAGCGAAAAAATTTCGAAACAGGGAATTTTAAGTTATACACTCGGTAAAAGCCCGAGCAATGCCGGGCTAAGTGGCGGAGGGGGTGGAAGTCATTTTAAAAAGAGCATTAGAAGTGCCGATTTTGTGAAGGATGGGGAAAATTTATAAAAGTAGAGAAAACCCGTGCAACGCAGGGCGATGCAGCTGCTTTTAATTAAAATTCAAACATTAATTCAAAAATTGCCGAACACAGAATAAAATGAAGTAAATATTTATAAATGTATTAGGTTTCCTTTTCAATATACCACGCAATTTTAATAATGCGTTAGATTCAGTGGCATGCACAAGAGCGGAGCAAGGGGGTTCAAACCTCCGCTCCCCGTTCATAGACCAACAGATTCGTTTTAGCATTTCGTTTGTGTTTTAACTTAATGCTAATTTCACGTTAGCCTAGTTGTCATGTTTACGAGTTAGCCAAATCGTACTGCCACTGGCATGGAGCTCAATACTACGACTAACGCCAGGCGTACAACTAGCTCCTTGCCACAATGAATTCCGTGGGCCTTAATCTGATGTGACTGTCGATCAAGTGGCATGAGTAACAACAAAAGTACTTTTGAGAAAAATAAAATTAAAAAAGAATGTTTAGCAAAATCAAGCTTTTTTTTAATATTTTTAACAACAGTCTAACCTCTATATTGCGAATTTTTCTATATAGCGAACATTTTCCTGGAACCTTGAACATTTCACGATTTTCTTCGTAAAATAACCTCTCTATAGCGAAGTGCACTTTCTATACAACGAATTTTTGTCTTGTGATTCAGTTTTTCTGCCTCCCTATTTGTTAAGTATTTCTGAACATTTCAAGTTATTCTCTCTTTAACACATTTTATGGTGGTCATAAATCTTGAACTGGTTTTATTAGATCCTAACTCGCCGAGAGCAATAGAGTTCTGGATGTTTCATCCAAGAAGTGCAACCTTTAACCCCCATTGTCCAGTTCACTAGAAACATCTTCGACATCCCCTTTCATACTCAGTGGAGTTGTCCCGTGTCCCTATGTTCTATTTTTAAAATAATGTAAGTTTAATATTACTTGTACACTTTAAATTAGAAAATGCCCTTAAAATTCATTAATTTTAATATAAAATTATTTTTTAATATTGAAAATGCAGTGACACATTCAACACTGTTTTTTCTTGTTTTCCTTGCAGTCTTTCGTTCTTTCTTTTTATATCTTACCCATAAAAAAACATATATTAATTTTAAAAAAGGTGCGAATAATTACCTTTTTTTAATATATAGTGTTTATGAATTTAAAATTTGTTTTACGTGGTTTATTAGGTATATTAAAAGATGAGCCTCTATACAATGAATTTTCTATATAATGAACTTTTTCCAGGCTTTAGCGACTTCATTATATAGAGGACCGACTATATATATAAAAAATTGCGGTTCTGAGATTCTATCTTCACGTAAATACATGTGTTTGAATTTTTGAAACTTATTTACATTTAACAGCGAAATTACATTGAATTTTGCATTTGAGAGAATTTAACAAAAATATAAACGATTTGTAGCAAACTTTCTCTGACGAGTGTTTACTTTGTTATTGACTCTGTTTACTATATTTTAAATATATTTACTTCGAAATAAAAGTGTATAAATGAAATAAATAATGATTTTTTGTCCCTAAGTAAATTGTTATTGTAAAGCAAATAATTTAAATATTAAATAAAATGCGGTTTTCACAGGCACATGTTTCTATTCTATATTTCTATCGTTCACTTAATCTTTTTTAAAAATAATTATTCTTTTAATGATGTTTGTGTGGAAAATTTAATCATCATATTCAATTAAAATGAATTTCCAAAAAAATGGGAATATGAATCAGAATGAAATTAATAATATAATTTATTATTATTATTTTTTCTTTTTCAAAATGGATTCATGTTCCAGTAAAAAAGCATAATACGGAAAATAATTTACAAAAATTTTAGCATTACAAAATATTTTACGTCAGAATTAGAAACAAAAATATATCATAATTTATATTGGAAATTCAAAATGTCCTTCTATTAATTTTTATAGTAAATTTAGTATTTATAATTTATTAAAGGTTTTTGTAAACAGAGTCGCATGCTTGTTAATAGTAACGATCTGTAATTTTGCAATATTATTTATTTTTCTTATATTTTCCCCCCCTTATTTAGTATTAAAGCATATTTACCATTATAAAGATTTCTAACGAGTTTATTTGGAAAAAATAAAGTAGATTACATATTTCGACTGTTTATTCGATATATCTAAATTTATATTTTTCGAATTACATGTTTTCCTATTTCTATAGTTCTTTTGAGTTAAAAAATTCATGATAATTTAAAATATAATTTTTGGGGACATTTTAAAGAATAATTTGTTACAAAATGAAATAATAATAGTTTGAAAAATCAGAAACTTAATGAGTTCCTAAATTCGCATCCAATTTTTTTACATGTTTTTTTTTCTGTGTTCACTTAAATGTTGAACCAGATTAAGAATTTAAGTGAGCAGCATTTTATAAGTTTTATATACATAAGATTCCTATCAATAAAAACAAGTAGGGGAGATTAATAAGTGAGAGAGTGAGTTTATAAAAAAAGTAGAAGATGGCACAATAGAACTTTAATTTTTATACTAACATAAAGGCTGAATATAGTTTCAAATAGTTGCGTCTAAATGTGGCAACTTATGGCACGCGGTACAATTCTCAGTGGCACTCAGTACTACTCTACAAAGTTGTCAATTTTTGAGTGAATGAAAGTTGATAAATTTGTAACGGACCTTATTTGACAAACATCTTCAGAATTGTAGATATTTACGGAAATAAAAAAAATCTGAAAGATAACTTAGGATAAATTTACAGCTATTTTGTAAATTATTGAATGTCATTATAGAAGAAATTTAATTCTTTGAAGAGAGAAAATTGCATAAACTCAGCTTTCCACTTTTGGTTCTACATATCTAAGTAAAAAACCTTTCCTCGTAAGAAAAATATTTCGAGTCCGCAAAGAAATTGTTAAACAGCTGAATGCTCAGAATCGTGACAAATTGAAAGTCACAAATTATACTCCTGATTTTACGATATGAAAGAAAAGCGGTGCAAGCACTAGGCTCGCATTAAAATTTTTATTTAACTATAATGAAGGGAAACATTTCTTTTTCTCTATTTCTTATTTTAATAAATGTGTTTAAAAATACGCCACAGGTATGGAGTTCAAAAACCAGACTAGGCAAGATCGACTCCGCTTTTCAACCTTTCAGTGAGTCGATAAATGAGTACCAAGCTAGCTTGGGAACTAAATACAATTGGGTTTCGCGTCAGACTGACCACCTAACCGAAACAGCTGCTCATACACTTCAGCGCCCAAGGTCACGAAAACTGAGATGGGCACAGTAGTCTTCGGCCCTCATGGGCTGTTACGCCTCTTAATTTAGTTTTATGTTTAAAAATACATAAGATTTGTACAATTTTAATTTTTTAAAAAAATTTAAGAAAAATAATTAGATTTTAAGCTGCTTATTTTTTTGTTAAGAAATATATTTAAATGATGCAAAATTGATACATAATAAAACTGTAAATCCCTTTTTTTACCTCAATTGTCCAAATCTGCATGCATTCTCGCGAGAATCAAAATGGCTCCAAAAATGTCCTCCTGTGAGGCATGCTGAATCATATTGGAAGTTTGGCTTAGCTGATAAAAGGTTGCCGACCCCTGGTCTAGATTTAAATCACCCTTTAGAGTTGCAATCAGTGGCGTATACAAACTGCTTGTATGGGTGGAGTACTTTAAAAAAAGCCACGCAGATAAAAACTCCGCAATATTTATGCTTATAAATCTCTTGATGTATAGGAGGAGTTTTGGGGCCGTGGATAGCCTAGTGGTTAGAGCATCGGACTCCAGACCGGAAGGCCTGGGTTCGATGCCCAATGCCACCAAATACCCTCCGAGTACACACGGAGTAACGTGCTCGTTAAATCAGTGGATCCGAAGTCTTGTAGGCTGAATCACGAGTGCAGGGGACTGGAGAATATTTCCCTACCCTTCAGTTTCATTCTTAAATTGTGGAGGTGGAGATAGGTGGTGTCACCATCTATCGTTTTTTCGGGGAATTTCGCCGAGCTAATTCGTACTGTCACCTGTATGGTAATCAAGGCCAAGGCCAATGACAGGCATACTTCTAGCCCCTTGCCACGATGAATTTCGTAGGCTTCGATCTGACTACGTCAGACAGGTTGCATTAGAAACAACAGGAGGAGTTGAAACTCCCCCTAGTGCACGCCACTGGTTGTAACTTGAATTCATGTTCCTCATTTCTGTTAGTGTTACTTCTTCTCACAAGAGAATGTTAATAACGCAACACACGAGGGGTATTGGTGAAGGACCTCGTAATTTTGAAAAGTGGTCCAGTGACGAGGAGGATACCTGAGATAGCATTCCCCCTCTCCTAATTTCCACATCACGCCACTAGAGGACTTCTAGCCACGACATATTTAATGTGCATCCGCTCCTGTACGCGATGAGTGTTTAGTGGAACTAGGGCTTCAAGAAGTCGACCACAAGTTCGTGAGCATTACCACTTGGTTATACCGCTGTCAAATTTTTTTTCTTCAACGCAGAGGCTCGCTTTTAGGCAGAGAGTTTGTTTAATAAATAAATAAAATATTTTTTAGTTCTTAGTTTTTGAAATTCCATATTAGGATTCTAAACACTTTGTAAATTCAACCTATAAAACACTTGAAACTTTAATAACGTGATTATTTATCTGTGTACTAATTCGAATGACCAATTTTTATCATAGATATGAGGAACAAGTAATATAAAAAAAATTAAGCCAATTCCTTCTTAGGTCAACGAAGAAAAATTCTATTTTAGTTACTTTTTATTAAATAGTTACAATTAATATAAATATGTAAAAACATAGGATAGAACAACATTATTAAGTGACAAAATAGAAACCGATTTTCCTTCCAATTTTCCATTTTCCTTTCTATGTATGATGTTGGACTATTATTTGTTTGTTACTATTTATTCATTCATTAAACTTAATTATTCTAATAAAATATTGCAGCAAAAAAGAAATCACATTTTCAGAAATTAGGCCATTTCAGGTGGGATTCAAACCCACAACCTTTGGATGAGAAGTCGAACGCACTATCCATTGCGCTACAGGAACACAAAGAGCGATTTTCCTTTTCATATATGGTGTTGGACTATTATTTTTGTTTGTTACTATTTATTCATTTTTTAATTTAATGAATGAATTAATATTTGAAAAAACTGTATTAGCATCAAGTGTCATCCGCTACAAGTTTACAAAAATGTATTCAAACTTGAATGAATGAATAGAAAGTGTTTATTAACGATGGAAAATTTGAACAAAAGATAAAATTGTGTATATATAAAGAGAGATTAATGGTAGAATTTGTAAAAAGAAATATGTTACATTGTACTATATTCTAATACGTGTTATGTAGGGTAGGGTTTTGGATTATAAAAAAATAATTCGTTAAGATAACAATACCGTTAAATGGGGTCTTTTTTATCGTACCTGTAAATCAACGATAAACGAAATAAATTGCAACGAGTTTATTCAAATTGGAAATAAACATTTCTTAAGTAGGTGGTCAACCAATAAAAATGTGGTAAAATTCGCTAGCGAATAAGATTCGGAAGCCAGTCACTTGTTAGAGTAGGACTCAGACGCTTTATAATTCGTGTTATCTTATCTGTACGTGATTGTATAATTATACGCCAACTTGGAGAGACCTATCAAGATCACGAACGGGTTTTTCATTGTAAAAAAAAGAGCTTGTAAAGTTTGTTAAAAACGTAGAAAACTTGTTATTCCTGTGTACAGTTTTAAGTTGAATTTTGTATATGGTAGCACGTTTGTTGTAAAATCTTGTTTGATAAAAAATTATTCATAACGGTTTTGGGGACTTTTTAAAAATCCAATTTTAGGTTTTAATGATCTGTAATTTTGCCTTGGTTTATAATACTTGTATGTGAATTTAAGAGATAAAAATTTTGTGTGTAATTTTGGGTTTAACTTCTTCGATGAAAATGAAGATAATGCATTCATTTCTTTATTAATAGTGTTTCCAATTTTTTTTAAATAAAAAGAAATATGAAAATTTTACGAAAAAATTAAAACGTAAATATATGAAACATTTTATTAATTCAAAATAAAAATACACTGATTATGCTTACATCCCTTTTAATTATTTACGTAAACGAGTATTTTTTCCATTGAATGATCATTTTTTTTGTCAATATAACATTTTCTAATATATCGGAAATTTTAGAGCTAGAAATATCCTTCAGATTGAATTTTTCGATAAGTATTGCAGCTAAAGTATCGACATTCAATTTTGATTTCTCATTTGTCCACAAATCATTACCGATTGAAAAAACTTAACTGCTGCGTTAGTTCCAGGGCAGCACAACGTAAATTCAAAAAGAGTAACTAAATTTTTTTATTTGGAATATGTTCAATATTAGAAAGGTTAAATATTTCACCCCCTTTTTGCATCAATTTCAACATGTTGATTTTCCAATTGTTCTAATTTATCAGAATTTAAATATGCATTCAGTCTTCTAATTTTTTGAAATAGACAATCGTCATCGATTTTAATATCAGGAATTTCTTTTGATAAAAACAACACAGTTTTCTAAGAGTTGTTGATTGTACCGGCACATGACGTGACACACTTCTTCCTGACATCTCTAAAAAGCCCTCGTGTAGCTGAACAGTGCGACGTTAATATTAACTCACTCACTGACATCTCTAAATACAGAGATTAACTTATCAGTTTTAAAATATTGAAAAGGAGGATAAGCAGAAGGAAACTTTTCGAGGAAGGGCAGAACCTATAAAAGAAGGATTGTCCTCCCTAAAGGAGGATGATTGGTCACCTTATTATTAATAAATATTTAAATACCTTGAAATACGTTTAACGCGAAAACTTTTAAGACGAAATATTGGTTAACACGAAAGAATACAACGGTTCCCCCTATGCATTTTCATGCATTTTTTTCTCTTAACACTAAGGTGACCAGTTTTTTACTATGAAAAGGTGGACGTACGCGAAAATTTTAAGAAAAAGTTACAACATAAATATTTGAAACATTTTTTAATTCAAATAAAAATACGCTAATTACGCTTGCATTCCTTTTAATTATTTACTTAAACCAATACTTTCCCACTGAATATTTTTTCTTGTCAATATATCCTTTTTTTAATACATCGGACATTTCGGAGCAAAAAAATATCCTTTATATTGAGCTTTACAGTAAGTGCTACAGCTTAAGTATCAACATTCAATCTTGATTTCTCACTTGTTCAAAAATCATTGCCAACTGAAAAGCTCTTTCAATTTCTGCATTAGTTCCAAGTCAGCACAATGTAAATTCAACAAGAATAACATTATTATCATACCAAAAGTGTTTATTTTTGAAATGGTTAAGTATTTCCACCCATCTTTTATCCATTTCAGCATGCTGATTTACCAATTGATCTAATTTATCAGAATTTAAAAATACATTCAGCTCTACTAATTTATTCAAACAGACCATTGTAATCGATTTTAATATCAGGCATTTCTTTCGATAAAAACTCAGCACAATTTTCTATATCTGCCCAATTTACTTTACCAAGTCAAAAAATACCATTGAAAACTATTATTTCGTGTGATATTTGTTTCAGACCATTCTTCGACTTATTGGAAACATGTTTGGTTCATCTCTGAATAGAGATTAACAGATCAGTTTTAAAATATTAAAAAGGAGGACAAGTAGGAGGACACTTTTCGAGAAAGGACAGAACCTATAAAAGGAGGATGGTTGGGTCACCTTATTAACACGAAAAAATTTACTTTCTGGGAATGAACAAAATACGGGAAATACCAGGAATTTAAGAGGGGTGTGAAATGAAAGAGTGGTAATTTCATACAGTTTTTCTGTATTATTGGACTGATCTACTGTATCACCGGAAGAATTCCTTGTAGTAGACGATGGTAATGAGTGCACAGCCCCAATTATGGCTTATTTTGGAGTTTCTTCAAAGTTCAAAAAATATAATTGATACAGATTCCAAGGGCGAAAATGAAATGAATCATGCAGACCCTGTTTCTAAGTCATCCGAAATGCTGAACATCATGAAAAGTATATGCCGTTATTTAGACGCCCATTTCAATGGGGAAAATGAATAAGAAAATGGACGATATTGAACAATTTGATGCTAAAAAAGACATTGCAAAGAAAAATATTAGATTATTTTCAATAAGTACTTTGCATTATGAAATACTTTTCAAAAGACTTGAAAACTTTATATTAAATTTCATTAGGCTCTTGTGTGAATATTAGTACTTCATTGATTTTTTATTAAATACATGCGTATATACATACGTATGCAGTGGCGCATACAAGGGGGGTCCGAACCCCCTCCCCCAAAGTCCTCGATTGATTATAATTCTATGAATATAGTACGTAAAATTTAATTAAATAGTTGTTGTTAATGATTAATTTTATTAATTAATGCTAAATCTTTATTCAATAATTAGTTTTTTACTGTGTTTTGTTCCCGAAAATTGACAAAATCAAAAGGAGCATTATACAAGAATGGTGAACTTTCGACCTCGGACTCCCCCTTTCTTGAAAAATTCCTGTGCGCTACTGTACCTATGTAAATGAAATAAATTTGATATATGGTTTTGTTGGCAATATCCTAGAACACGAAATTCTCTTAACTCGAAAAAATATTTCAGTCCCCCCTCAGTTTCGTGTTAAGCGATTCTCATTGTGTATTTAACTAATTTTAATTAAAAACCGAATATCTTTTTGAAAGAAACACGTTTTGGAAGTTTTTAAAAGCGACTACATTACCCATACAGTTCGTTAGAGAGAGAGAAAAAAAAAACCGCACGACAACAAGTACCTAGTCTAAAGTTCAGTCTGAAACTTAGTAACACGTTAGTAATTTATTTTTTTGTCTGATGAGCCAGCAACATTGAACTCAACAGTTTTTTTAAAAAGATAAATTACCCCTCTTTAGCACGCAGATGTACCGCTTTTGCAACCCACTGTCCCAACAGGCAGCAATATGTTATTCTGTTTCGTAAAACGTCAAGGTCTTTGAACGCGTTACCGAGAGAGGAACTGATTACATGTGTGTGATGTCTCTCTGTTAGTAAAGGACTCATATGGTCTGGGTTGCGTTTGAAACTCAGACATAACACTCCAAGGAATTTGAAACGAACTTACTGCTGTGTAAACTGAAATGCTGAAACCTTACATGGAGTGCTTCGCCTAGTTGTTGGTTTCTCTCTTGTGTACGGCATTAAGGTATCCGACTGCGTTCGGAACAAGTGATTTTGCAAAAGCGTATAAATGAATAATATTTATGATATTTAGTCTCACTTAGATTTGAATATGCATATATATAAAATTATTTTAAGATTAGAATTGCAATAAAAAATTATTTAAGTACAATATTTTGACAAAAAAGGAACATAGAATGACCCATTTTCAAAATATTCTCCTTTCGTTAAAAATGCTTCTATTATAATAATATTCTGCCAGTATATATAGCGCGGACTTCTCTACAGAGGCTCAACTAGAATTTTTGAAATATATAACTTAGAAGTGGGTTTATCCATGTTTTACGACAACAGAGGGGAGAAAATTTAAGAAAAAAACGCCGTTAATTATTTCAATGGGTTGTAACTCTGAACATAATGTGAATTTTTCAAAAATCATAGTTGAGCCTCTGTACAGAGGTCTGAGCTATAGACAGGTAAAATATTATTGTAATAGAAGCATTTTTCACAAAAGGCGAACATTTTGAAAAAAAAGGTTATTCTAAGTTAATTTTTTGCCGAAATATTGTATTTAAATAAATTTTTTTTGTCAAAATGTCCTTAAAACAGTTTTATGCATGTATTCTAATCTAAGTGACACTAAATATCATGAAAATTATCCATTTATGCGCTTTTGCAAAATCACTGTTCCGAACTAATTCGGATACTTTAATTCAAGTGGAAGAATCATTCAAATTTTACAGAAGAAGGTATTTCGCCAAAATTATTGATTATTTTGCTGAGATTTTTTTTTAAAAAATTAACTTTACAGTTACGACCCAATAGAACTGTAAAACGTAACTTGTTGAAAGAGAATGGGATTTCTGACATGAAACTTGATTTAAGGTAGAAACTATATCGCGATATTAACAGTGGTGAACACAAGGGGGGGGGAGAAGGTTCCTGGGTCTGAAACCCCCCCATAGCCCTTGATTTTTTTCAGTTAATTGTAATCTTGTGTATATATTACGTAAAATTTAATAAAGTATTTGTTATTAATGATTAATTTTATTAATTAATGCTAATTATTTATTCAATAATTAGTTTTTTACTGTTTTTTTGTTCCCGAAAATCGACAAAATCGAAAGAATACGTTGGGTGGCATATTAGAGCATGATACAAGAATGGTGGGATTTCGATCGATTCTGGAGCCCCCCTGAAAAAAATTCCTATCTGCGCCCCTGGTTATTAATATCAACAATGCGAAAAATACGTACATTTTCATATGATATAAAGAGAGTTCTTTCAATTTAAAAACATTAAATATTCCTGAACTGTTTTTTAAATTTTCATCAATTGCTTAGGTATCTTCTTAACTTTTTTATCTAATATCTTAAATGTTTAACTATCTTTTTTCTAATATGTATCTTAACTTCTCATCGCTTACAAATGTAATGTGAGTAAATTAATCAATAAATATTTGTTTTTCTTATGAACTTAACCGGTTATATACTTTGTATGTGACAACTTTTAATGATTTCTATGTTGTATCACAAAATATATTTACAAATATGATCAAAATTGTTGGCATCGAAAACAATTAAAATTAAATAATAAAAATGAAAATTAAATAAAGTTTACTTCCTAAAAGAACCAGAACTTATTAAAGTGTAATAATTATAAATAATGTTTTTATATCACTTTAACTTACAAGAATAAAAATCGTTTATTTAGACCAACGATTTTTAAGTAATGTGTCTTGGCACACTGACATGTTTCACTGTGTAGGTAAATGTGACAAAAAGATATCTTAAATAATTCAGATATCTTATTATTTTAAATTATACTCAAAATATGATAGTTTATTTTTGAAATTATACTCAAAATATGATAATTTATTTTTGAAATTTTACTCAAAAAGTTTTAATTTTATAACTTTTTAAAATTATACTAAAAAAAGCATCTCAGAGAAAGGCATATCAAAATTAAATTCCTTTTTAGAAAGATACTACATATATATATCATTGTTAAAAAAGTTTCAAGTATAAAAATTGTTATTCGTAGAAATATATTTTTGCCTTATACTATCTTAATTATTATCTCTTGATATATGTTATGAGTTACTTCTATTTAAATAGGGTGTTTAATCAAAAAAACTTTTTAACTTTTTTTTGCTTGTTTATTCAATTATAAAAAAATATTCTGGTTCTTTTTAATTTGTTTTTTAACATATTCATTTCAGTATGTCGTGGAAGATAAACTACAGTTTTATGTGTGTGACATGGGAAATATTAGAAAAGCTGAAAAACTCTTATTTAGATTATTGTAATTTATCATGTTATATCAAGTCATATAAAAATTTATTTTATATAATTGTAATTAATCATATCACAAAAAATTTATTTAATTAATTGAATAATTATGTTTGTATATTATGTAAAAAAAATCTATCGAACGGAATTTAACATAACAATTTACTCCACAAATTACATAGTTACCAATTTCCAAAATTTTGCAGTTTAATTCTTTTACGAAAAATTTCAATGCATGTATGATTACAAAAAAAAAAAAATCAAAATCTGTAACATTTAATAAAAGGAAATTTTTATTAAAAATATAATTTTACAAAATTATTCAAGATTCACTTTTACTCAAAAGTTCCATTTGGAAGATGATACAAAATGATACAATTCTACAATAAATCAAGCTTTTTATGTGATAATTCATTAATAGTAATGGGATAATTCATTTCTGGACTTCTAACCTGTTTCAAGTCTTTGAAAAAAGTTACTTTTTATCTAATTTAAATTTTTTATAACCAGTGTCTATGTGGATTATTAGACTTAGATTGCCTATCTGCAACGTTCTGTTAATGATACGTCTGTGTTTTAACTTAACCAGATAAGGAGTTGTCTAGAATTATGTCTAGACAACATTTGGCACACAACATTGTTGTTGAGCAGAACGCGTCCCTTTTGTGGAAGAATGAGCTGATGTAATACTGAATGTTCCTTCACTGGAAAAAACTGGGGGTGAAATATAACATTGTAATGTTATTACAGCTCGTGTTAAAATCATTGCAATTTTGTAAACCATGTACCTTTAAAAAATAATGAATTCATGAAGCACAAAAAAGTAAAACCATTAATAGCACCATTTTTCTGCTTTTTTCTAGAGTATTTTTTAAAATTTGATAAATCTATTGCTTTAGGATAGTGTTTCTTAAACTAGAACAGGGTTGGGCATTAAATAGATCGCGGTCGACACCTGTGGACCCCAAGACATTTTGTGGTGACCGCCTGAAGATTAACAGTGGCGTAACGAAGAATACTAGCCATCATGAGCTGTCGCGTCACTGAGTTAAATTAATTGCTTTTGTTTCCTAATCTTTGTACAATATTTTAACTATCTTTACTGGTCGTAGTTACAATGTAAGAAAATCAATGAATAAGCATCACCACCTATTTATAGGGAACTTGATAGATAGGCGGTATATTTTCAGAATTGCTATTAACTTCTTCATTGTTTCTTGATTACGAAATATATTAATTTTTTATGTAATCAATACTTCTGATACCTACGGCAGACTAAAATTAAATAATTTTAAAGTTAATGTACATGTTATTTAAAGTCTTATAAAATTATTTAATGTATAAGCACGTGTACAATTGAGATTTATTGGTTGAAACTTAAATAGATTACAAATAAATCATCGCAAACTTATTGAATTACGAGTACTCGAGTATAACTTCCTAGCTGATAAGGATTCCCCCCCCCCTTGTTTAAATAATGAAATACGCAAGAATCAGAAGCACAATAAAACAGAAGTAAATAAGTGTCCATGACTAAGTTACTATAATTTCACAGTTATTAAAAAGAGAAGTCAGTATATGCTCCAATCTGGTTTATGCTTTGCTGTTTGGTATAGATTAAATTCATGTGACGTCATAACCCTATAATAAAGGCAATCACTTGTTTCCAGCTAATTAGTTCATTCGTTTCACTGTTGCCAATTTTTGATTTTCACAGAAGCTTTCGTTTAAAAGATATATATTTGTCAATAATAATAGCGCAAAAAGATAAATAAAAAGTACTTGATTACCCGTATAATATAAGAATTTTTTTTTTTATTTTGAAAAACTTTTTAAGAATCCGATTGCTTAAGGTATCCAACTACCCTAAAATAATGATTTTTTAAAAAAAATTGACGAATTTTTTATGAGTTTATTTTATAGGCCATCTTATTAGCTTTATGAAAATACCAAGTTTTTTACTTTCCATTCATTAGAACAAAAACTACATGTGTTTTAGTAAAAGCAGATCCCATAACTTTACACAAGATGTCAAACTTTAAAATGCGTTTTATTCGAAATGCGTTTTTCTCGAAAAGCTCAAACGGGGACAGCGATTCCTCAAAAAGTTTTTAAAATAATTTGCTGAAAAAAAATTTTTTTGTATGTTCTGTATAACAGTAGAAGAGTTTTAACTTTTAGATTTAACAATTACTGTTTTATTACAAAATTTACAGCTCTTTATGTGAATATAATCACTGTTTCTTAAGCAATTTCATATAACAACTAAGTTAAAGTGCTGCAGTTTTTGTAAAAATTAAAATCTCTTATCCTGAAGGTCATTTCAAAAAGAAATAGCAAAGAATTTCATCAAAATTGAAAAATTGAGAATTGGTTCATTTATTATTTGTACAGAACGGGCCCGTTTATGTAATTTTTTTGTCAATTTTTAGCCATTTCTTTTCCATTTTAGTAGAAATAATTTTTCTTTTATTAACGTTAGCATTTTTTTCGAAAAATGTACTAAATAAATCTAAAAACTACAAAAAATATATATATTATATATATATCCATTTTTTTTTAAAAAAAAAAGTTGTCGCAAGTAGTTGTCGCTTAAGCATCTTTACCTATTCGTTAAATTTGAAACTATGCATTTAGATTTTACAAGTAGAAAAGCAAGTACAAGTCTGATGTCAGTTTTGAACCCATTGGAAATCATGTGATTACATCTATCATGTGACGCCTTCATGGATTCAGACCATTGCGAAAAAAGCTGCTGATTATATCTAACTGAATCTGAAACCCTTCACTTAATGCAATGCAAGAGAATCTTAAAAATAAAGTACTAACTCATTTTCAGGTTGGTTGCAGATTTAAATTAGGGAAAAGTGCAGAAGCTGAAAAGTTGTTTCGTAAAAGATACCAAATCTATTTAACCCCACCCAGGTTCAAATTATTTCTGGATTATGGATAAGAAAATGTCAACATTTTAAGCTTACCTTCAAACATACATATCTTTTTAAACATAATAACCTCATTCAAATACAAAATTTCCTAAAAAATAATGTAAAAAAATCCATTTAAATAAATGAATAATTTACCTGTAAATTTGGCTTTTTGTTTGGGAAAAGTTGTTTTGTATAGAGTTACAGTCTCACTAACTATAAATACATAGCTTAGAAAACCTAGCTTTTATTTGGAATTACAAATTTAATTTACATCTTTTGCATTTACATAAATGATTATGAAATTATTAATCACACAAAATTTGATCGTGTAGGATCAATTCGAAAACATGTTATTCCTCGTAACTCAACATAGAAATCTGGACAGTAGAATCTTGTTTCTCATCTGACCTTCTTCCCTTACTGTCTATCTTTGAGTTGAAAACAATACACTGTAGTGTTGGATTAGTTTTCTTCTCCATTGGGGGAATGTAGTCAACAAAGTGTCTTTCATACAAGCTTGAAGGGAGGTGTTCAGAAGAAGGACGTCCTCTTTCTGCAGAAAATTCCACCTAGTGAAACTTTTCAACTATACGAAACCATAAAAAGCGCATACGAAGAAATTCGAGAAAGATCGATTGTACAGTGTAAATTTTCGCAGTGCAATTCCAGGCTGGATGGTTCGTTTCGCCTGCTCGAGCCCAACTTGGGAAAAACCGGGAAGAGGTTAATGGTAGATAAAAATTAGTTTCGCTCATATAATAGTAATCTTTCTCTAATGTAACAATGATCTTCTGTTTATAAATTTTGAAATGTGTTTAAATTAAAATATTACTGGCAGTGATCACATTTATTAAAACAAAATCACAGAGTGATCTGACTGAAAACCAAAGAACTAGCAAATAAAGCCACTCTGCAAAACATCTGCTGAATGACTGCGGCATTTGTGTGTGTGTGTGTGTCTTCCACGTTACCAGACTATGAATCAAAAATAATGATGACGAATGTCATTAACCCTTTCTATAGTTGTAAAGCGATGTTAATCTAAGCATATCTGAATGTAAAATATAAGAAGATATACGCTACCGTGAAAAGCTGTTAGTGAGAATTTGTTATATTTATATGTAGAGGAAAACTGAGAAATCTCTTACTTCATCCTGTTGTTTCCAACAATATTAGCCCCCCTCTTGGGATAAATATATTTGAATATAATAACCTGACATCATTAAATACATATAAATAAATAGAATGAATTGGATAGCCCATATAATTCGAATGCCAGATGATCATGTTGTCAAAAAAGTACTGCAGTTCAAAGTGACTGGGATCAGAAAGCTTGGAAGACCAAAGCTGAGATGGGCAGACTCAGTGGAATCAGACTTTGGGATTATAAACGAGAAAACTTTGAGAACAAAAGTAAATAAGAGGTTATTATGGAGGAATCTTCAAAGGAAGGCACCGGCCCCGAGGGGCTGTCTTGCCAGATGTGATGATAATGATATATTTTTCAAAGATCAAAGTTAAAAGAATTGCTTATATTGTACCGGTATATAGCTTTGGATTGCTAATGACCATTGAGTATGAGAAACTAGCATACAACAAAATTTTTGGTACAGCGATCAACACCTCTCAGTTCTCATGATTTAACGACAACCTCTAAAATCCTTTTATATCTCTTTTCGTATTTAAATATTTGTGAAATATTATTTTAATAAACCCCGGGCAATTTTTATGATTTAATCTGATTCGAACTCAGACTTATTAACATTCAATTTCCGAAATATTTTTCCATCGAGGAGAATCCAAAGTCAAGGTAATGTCTCTTGCTCTGTACAGAATTCTCATAACTGCCAAAATTAATATAACCACTAGGTTCACTGGGTTTGGTATGTTTAGTAGTTATGCTTTTTAGTATGTTATCGAGCGATATACTCCTCGCGTTATTTGATGTAAAAATTTAATAAATGAGGTAGAAATTGGCTCAATTCATGACGGTCACATGATAAAGACAAACACGTGTTCTCCATTGAATTAAAAACATACATCAAACTAATTGTACTTGTTCTTCTATTTGTTGAACGTGGGTGAAATTTCAAATTTTATAAATGGGTAAAAATGTTCAAATTTTATAAATGGGTAAAAATATTCAAATGATATAAGAAATAAACTTCTTCAAAAAAAATTTTAAGTTAAAGAAAAAAATCTTATTTTATGCATGTACTTTTTTAAATAAAAAGCATTTTGTCTACCTATGTGCATTATTATTGATGACAAATTTGTATTTTTTTAAGAGAAAGATTCTGAAATGATCAAAAGTTGGCAACAACGAAGCTCATGAGCAGGAAACATTTTTATCGTGTGACAACGACGTCACACGAATTTTTGAACTGATTCGCTAAAAACACGTGGTTATCATTATCATGTGATTATAAAATCACATAAATTGTGCCCGTTGAAGTAATATCCGACAGTGTATGGAAAGGATAAAATTCACCGTTAATAGTTTATCAAGTAATTTAAATAATGTATCTCTCTATAAACATTTTTTTAAATTTCTTAAGGGGACTTGGCACCCTTTGAGCAAACTTCTTTATTTACGTATTTAAAAGTTATATTTTAACATTTTATACAATGTTTCTATTCAAGAAAATGTTACCAGATGAAAATTTTCATATATTATTCACACAATTTTAAAAATTAAAATTTTTTGAAGAAAATTGGGAAAATTTTAAAATCCTACTCCTTTTGTAAAAATTAATTTTTTGACCTGAAATTTTTTTATAATATTCTTATGGATGTTTTTAACAACTTTAGGGATCGATTTTAGAATAACTTCATTCGTTTTCGAGAAAAAAAATAAAATGTTGATATACAGGCTAAAAATCAACGAAAAAGCCAACATGTCTTACATTTTATTTTTTTAAAAAAGTATTCAGTTTATAGCAAAACGGATCCCTAATTTTATTACATGCTTTATTTTTAACACGCAAGAAAAAAATTGAAGTGATTGGTAAATAATTGTCGAAGGAGCAGCATTTTGAATGCACTAAGGTTTCGAAAAACACAAACTGAGAAAAACCACTTTAAAGTTTATAATTCTGAAAAAATAATTATTATAAGCTTAATTAAACTTAAAATACCACTTTAAGATATTACTTATACGTTTTTCTTTGAAATAATTGCTTTTTCATATGTTTTCAACCCAAACATTTTTATAAATGATCAACTTTTAGAGAGTACTAATTGCACAAGAAAAAAAACTCAAGAAAAACTTTAAAAAATTTTTTTTTTCTGTCACGACAGAAATTTTAGCTGTTTTTCTTCTTATAATATTAAAGTATTACATTTGTATGAAAAATATATCAGGAATAAGAACTGAAATTATAAAATTATCAATATAAAATGCCTTAATTTAAAAATTTTACATGCACACATTTCACAAGGAAGAAAAATTACATTATTGTATTGCCTCGGAAATATTCTGCTTTTAATACTACACATTCTTTTTTTATAGTTATTATTTCTATTTATAAAATAGATTTTTTTATCATAACGCATTTTTTAACTTTTTTTTCTAAAAAGGGGGTGTGGCTGAATTGCCTAATTTGTTTTCAAATGAAGTTTTATTCAACTTCTAACTTTACGACATGGCCAAGTGATATATCAATCGAAAGATAATAATGCAAAGAATAAGATTAAATGAAAAAAAAACGATAGGTTTGTGATTTTTAGGGTACCAAGTCTTCTTAAAATTTTTTTCCTGAAGGGGACTGTTTATGTTAGGACCCCCACATGATTTTGTATGAGTGTATCAATGAATAATTATTTTGATATTTAGTGTTAGTTGAATTAGAATATAAATATGAAACTCCTTTTTAAGAACATTTTTACAATAAAAAATTGTTTAAATGTAATTTTTTGACAAAAATGTCGAAAAAATGACGCAAATCCAAAACATTGTCCTTTTATGGAGATTTTGCCTACACATAAATAGGACTTCTCCACAGAGCCTAAAAGAGGTTTTTTTAAATATGTAATTTAGAAGTGGTTATAAGTACAAAAAGTTTTTGTAAAAACCACCGTTATTATTTTAATTGATACTTACTTTAAAGATAACGTGATTATTTTTTTTCAAAAATCTTAATTCAAACTCTGTAGAGAAGTTTTAGCTATATATAAGTAAAGTATTATTATTATATAAGCCTTTTTAGTAAACGGAAAATATTTTGAAAATATGCCATTAATTTTTCCCTTTTTGCCAAAAAATGGCATTTAAATAATTTTTATTTTAATAATATTCTTTTATATGAATGTTCTAATTCAAATGACACTAAATGTTGAAAAAGTTATTTTTCTATACGTTTTTGCAAAATTATGGTTCCAAAAGAACATAGTTGCCAGTAAAATACTGTCAATCAATTGAATAAAGAAATTAATTTTAATACGTCATGAGGCTTACTTTTAGTTTTGTTAATTTACTAGTTTGGTTTTATATCCTATTCCATAGGTTTTGCTTCTTCTCCGGAAGTATATGTTCATATACTTCACATGCTAAGAGATTGAAAATTAATCAATTAAATAAAAAATTATTATTTCTTAGATAATCTTATTCAAATGCATTGGTTCTCTCTTTCTTTTATTAAAAAAAAACTCTGAAGATTTATGTAAAATAAAAATTAAAACAAAAAATCCACTTAAAAATCTTTTAAATAGCATTAAGTGTTCGATTGGGAAATCCCACGAAATCGTGAATGAGAAAAAAAAAGCTGTCAGATCTTGAAAGGAAAAGATGCTTAATTAAAAAGCATTTGACAGTGAATCCACATTACACAGAAAAAACTCAATAAAAAAATGTATGAAATAGCTGTCAAGTAGCTTTTTAATCTCCGAGATAACGCTTCCCTGTGATAATAATAGTCAGATTGGCAGTTAATAATTGTTATTAATTCCTTTGTTAATGATTTCATAACTAATATATATCTGATTTAATACACATTTCTTACTCTTTACGATGTTGTATATCAAAAATAAAAAAAAACTTCAATCAATCTAAGCACAAGTCATTTTTATCTGATTTCTCCTGCTTTCTCATCTCTTTTAACCCTTACCACTAATTGTGTTAATTTTTTAAACGCCCATGATAAGCTATTTTACTTATTTTCATTGGTAATGCCTATTAATAACTCCAAGAAATTAAAAAACAAAACAAAATTGTAACCCATACACACTCTGTTACCCCCCCCCCACCTCATCATCCTCAGAATAAAATTAAGATGAGAGGTCAATATCCTGAAGCCATTATTTCCCCCCGTGCTATCCTTCATTCTTTTGCTTATTTTTCGTATATCTGAGGTTATAAACATCTTGATATCACAAAATTTTCATATATATATATATATATATATATATATATATATATATATATATATATATATGACAGGCCCCAGGCCTGCTGGTAAAATGAGGAGGGCATCATCTTCTAAATACTTCTTTATTGCGCTTCTATCACATAAAATCTAACATGGCGGACCTTTTGCCGCGCAACCGGGTGGTACAAAAAAACATCTCAGCGAGGAGACACCAGCCAAGCCTTTTCTAGTATGCTTTCGCCTTCGTCAGGTGCCTTCAGGTGCAATTACGCGATGGTAAAGAGGCATATGGCTCGCGAATGGCGAGCTTTTACTCCATCCCATATCCGGTATGTTTATGTAGATCGGACCATAAAGTTATCATGCTAGCATGTAGATCAAATTTCATAAGGATGCTGATTGGCCGAGCCAATCGTTGAGTGTATTTTTAAATAAAAATGTCCTGGGTCATGCGGAGATCTGCAAAAGTTTCAAGACAGAGAGCTGTGTGAGTGCTCTCGTGATTGGATCATGGCTGGTGATTTTTGTGACTCTCATTGGCTGCTCAAATCTCTCAGAAAGAAATTTAAGTCTAACCCAAAAGGGGAGGGGCTAGAACCCTGATGGTGAGGATACGGAAATTAAATTAAGATGGATAAAAATATAAATATAAAAGTAGAAATACATGAAAATAATTGAATATTTAATTACATAAATATATACACAAAGATCAAAAGATTTTGATTCATAACACAGATAGATCTAATAAAACATGTTTTGAAAATTTCAATTCAATATCATAAAAATATTTTGAGTAGGGATCTACTTCCGGTTTCGTAAACTCCATTTCCGGTTTACTTATTATGCTATAACTTTGCTTCCAGATATCGTAGAAACAAACATAGAGTGTTTTTGGTATCTTAAATGTAAGGGCTATGAAATGAAAACATAAAAGAATTTTCAAAAATTTTCACCAAAACGGCGAGTTTTGGGTCTTAACTCAACATTGCAATCTGGACAGCAGAATCTTGTTCTCTTTTTACGTTCTTCGATTTACTGTCTCTCTCAGAAAGCAAATAATATACTGCTGCGTTGGATTAATTTTCTTCTCCGTTGGGGGGAATGTAGTTAACAAAGTGTCCTTCAGACAAGCGTGCCCAATTTTATGGGGATTTTTTAAAAAATTGCTCAGTAGAAGAACGTGCTTTTTTTGCAGAAAATTCCACCGAATGGTTTCGTAAACATTTCCGGTTTACTTATTTCAATTATTCGAAACCATAAAAGCACTATGAAATGAAAACATAAAAGAATTTTCAAAATTTTCACCAAAACGGCGAGTTTTGGGTCTTAACTCAACATTGGGAAGGACTGATTGCACAGTGTCATTTATCTTTCAAATAATATAGCCGGGAAGGACTTCAGAGCGTTGCAGTAGAAGAACGTGCTCTTTTTGCAATTCCAGTGTACTTTTCAATTATTCGAAACCATAAAAAGCACATGTGAAATACTTTGGGAAGGACTGATTGCACAGTGTCAATTTTCAAGCCGGGAAGGGGTTAATACAGCGCTTCTCAAACAGTGGGGCCCCCTAGGGGAGTGCGAGTATATTGAAAAATCGAAAACAAAAGATTATTCAAAAAATTATTAATTTATTGAAAGTAAACAAACAAAATACATTCCGACACAATAAAAAAATAATAATCATTTACGCCGATGTAATACACTTATAAATGTTTCAGTACTACACAATGTATTTTTTAATTAATTTAACAGTATTAAGTTAAGAACAAGTTCGATAATTACCAGTGACCCCATGGGCTTGTCCAGTAGCGCACACAGGAATTTTTCAAGGGGGGGTCCAGGGTCGAAAGTTCACCATTCTTGTATCATGCTCCTTTTGATTTTGTCGATTTTCGGGAACAAAACACAGTAAAAAACTAATTATTGAATAAATAATTAGCATTAATTAATCAAATTAATCATTAATACTTAATTAAATTTTACGTGCTATATACTTAGAATTATAATCAATGGGAAAAAAATCAAGGGCTTTGGGGGGTCCAGACCCCTAGGATCCCCCCCTTGAGTGCGCCACTGGGCTTGTCATATATATACGTAAAATTATAAGCAAACATTAACACTTATCCGGATAATTTTTACGGTTTATAATTAATTCCTTATCTGCCGATCGAGATGTACGTAATTTGCTTCCCAATGCCGCCGCTTTGCACGTTTGCGTATTGGCGGGGAGGGATAAAAGGAATAAACAAGAAGATCCTCTGAAATAAAAAAAAAAGTAAATCATTCGCAAACACTGTCAAAGTCATTTTATTGTCTTCCAAAGCCTTCGGAATAATTGTATGGATAGCAGTGACAGAGAAGATCTTATATCGGAAGGACGTATATATACGTCGGGAGCAATTTACGCACGGGCTGAGCGAAACATTTATATACGCCGGTGGCACTTAAGAAGTAAAAGTCGTATTGTAGCCTTAGCGTCAGAGCATCCTATTATTGAATTTAATGCATTGTTATTGTATGTTGGGTGGAGCGATGAAAATTACGATTGAATATTGGGTCGCAGGTAGTGAAAGTTTGAGAAGCACTTGGCTAATATTATTCCGATGGGCATTGGCAAATAGGTGCTAATAAAAATTAATTTTATATAATAAACTAAATGAGTTTCTTTTCTGAAATCAATCTCAATTTCAAAAATATTTTAATATACCTTTACTAGAAATAAATGCCCCGTTAAAGGGTTAATCTATGTATCAAGTCTTTCTTAAAAGTTTTTGACGTGATAGCTCCTTTTTGCACATTATTTCGATACTATTTATAATCGAATCACACTTCTGTGACTATCTAATAAATATTAAAATTTACATGTGTAATAACAGAGCCTTAATAAAAATCCGCATTAAGCTGTCAAATAAAACCATCATTATCAAGTGATCGTTTAACGGTAAAGATCATTAAGGAATCACACGCATTCGCAGAGAGCAAAAACAGATAATGTCATTGATTATCTTTAATCAGAAAGGCGCACACACTCATAATTATTAAGATTGATCTTTACGGCCGCAAATTACTGTCTTGATTCTTCCACTCTACCAGGAAAAAGAGAGATATTTTTCAACCCCATCGTCAGTTTGGTCACGTTTGGATATTCAACAAGTAGCTCGCGCGCTTTCTAATGGATTTGTTTTTCGTGCATTGATTCGAAACATATTTAATACTCTGCTGGAGAGTCGAGATTTTTAAGTATTCAGACTTTATTGGGCGTTTTATTTTGAAAAGGAAAGTGTTATGGACTAAATTAAAAATTGGTATGGAAATTGTTTATGGGATGTGCAACTAAATTTTAGCGAAGCAGAAAAAGTGGCAAAAGAAAATTATTATAAACAAGAGTAATATAAAAAAAAATTAAGTCAATTCCTTCTTAGGTCAACAAAGAATATTTTTATTTTAGTTACTTTTTATTTAATAATTACAATTAAGGTATCCGACTACGTTCGGAACTGTGATTTTGAAAAAGCGTATAAATGGATAATATTTATGGTATTTAGTGTCACTTGGATTAGAAAATGTATATAAAATTTTTTTAAGAATAGTATCACAACAAAAAATTACTTAAGTACAATATTTTGACAAAAAATGAACATAGAATGACCCATTTTCAAAATAATCTCCTTTTGCGAAAAATGCTTCTATTACAATAATATTTTGCCTGTCTATAGCTCAGACCTCTGTACAGAGGCTCAACTAGAATTTTTGAAATATATAACTTAGAAGTGGGTTTATCCATGTTTTACGACAACAGAGGGGAGAAATTTTAAGAAAAAAAACGCTGATAATTATTTCAATGGGTTGTAACTCTGAAAATAATATGAATTTTTCAAAAACCATATTTGAGTATCTGTACAGAGGTCTGAGCTATATACAGGCAAAGTATTGTTATAATAGAAGCATTTTTCACAAAAGGAAAACATTTTGAAAAAGGTTATTCTTAATTAATTTTTTGCCGAAATATTGTATTTAAATAATTTTTTTTGTCAAAATGTCCTTAAAACAATTTTATACATGTGTTCTAATCTAAATGACACTAAATATCATGAAAATTATCCATTTATGCGCCTTTTTAAAATCACGGTTCCGAACGGTCGGATACCTTAACATAAATATGTATATACATATGACAGAATCACAATATTAAGTGACAAAATACAAAGCGATTTTTCTTGCAATTTTCCATTCTATACATGGTGTTGGACTATTATTTTTGATTGTTACTATTTATTCATTAATATAATTTAATTATTCCAAAAAAAATAAAATAGTAAAGTAAAAAGAAAACACATTCTTTGAAATTAGGTCATCCCGGATGGGATTTGAACTCACGACCTTTGGATTAATAACCCAAAGCGCTCTCCATTGCGCTACAGGGTCACAATGAGCGATTTTCCTTTTTATATATGGTGTTGGACTATTATTTTTGTTTCTATTTATTCTTTAATAAAGTTTAACTAAAGAATTAACATTTGAAAAAACTGTATTATAACATCAAGTGTCATTCACTACAAGTTTAAAAAATGTATTTGAACTTACATGGATGAATAGAAAGTATTTTATTAACGATTAAAATTTGAACAAGGGAGATTGTAAACTAATAGTAGAAATTGAAAAATACAATAAAAATTTTAAAAATTATGAAAAATTTTGAAATTTTTATTTGATTAAATATTAATATTTAGAGCTCGGATAGTAGCTTAAATTTTCCGAACATGCGACAAAAAATCGAAAAATAGCCTTAAACTTTACCATAACGTGTAAGAGCATTCATAACAGCTTAATTATCAGTTCTCTTCAACATTGATTTGTATTTAATTGACATCGAATTTGAAGCAACTCGTGAGTTTTAACCAAATTTAAGCCAAAAAAAAAAGAAACACTTGAGCTGGTTTTTTCTTTCAACATCCAAAGTACGTGAACGGAGAGACCTCGACACACTTAATGTGCATCTGTCCCTCTACACAACGGGTCTTCAGTTGCACGAGTTTTCGAACCTGCGATCCGATAATGTGACCAAAAATGCAGCCACCTCTTTCACATTGAAACAGATTAAAGATTTGAATGTGGATCGCAAAAAAGAAGAAAATTGAATAATATATAAAATTTTCAAATTCACACACACACATTATTTAAGATTTGTATATTCTCAGAAGTCCCAAAATCTCCCCAAATATTTAAGAAGGGACATAACGATGCCCTAATCAATATTCCTTTTTTCATTCAAGAAAGATATGATCCAAACATATGTGTAAGTTTTCCAGTTATGTCAGTGAAAAAATAAAACATTTTATTGGAAAATTCAAGTTTTTCTGACAACAAAACGAAACTCTTATTAAGCAAATAGTAATTTATAATAGGACTTAAGACTGTGTGTGTGACTTGCTTATTCGTATAAATGCTTAATATAAAACTAAATACAAACTATTGACTTTTAAAAATGACGACATGTCTTTATATTCTTACAATTCCATATATTTATGAAGATTAATCAAGAACTATATATTACTCAGATTTGTTTCTAGCGTCAAGTGAAAGTTTCAATAGTGTTGGACTCTAAGGTTGGCTTAGCGTAAAGTCAAAGATAGACCCTGAAATTTAAGCTTTTTTTAGGATAGAAAAATTATCCAGCATTAATATTATATTCTGACTTAACTATAGAGAACAACATATTTTAATCTATAGTCAGTTTTTGTGCAATCAGTCAATTTATTTGTTCTGGCATAGAATGTGGTCTGTATTTCATCTCATATACTGTAATACTAAATTAGTTGTTTACATTACACGGTAAGGACATGTGTGTGTGGAATGTTCTTAAATTTTATAGACGTTATATAATACACGAATATTTGTGTTACAGCGACATGAAATAATACAAAATTTGGAATATTTTTCTGTCTGAAAATGTTATTCGCCTTTTATTCGGTTTTCTTAGATATTAAACGAAAACAGCTTTGAGAGAGCATATGTAGAGAACATGGCGTCTCTTAGATTAAATTCTAAAAATTTAGAATTCAAACCAAAACTCTTACAAATAGTAAGAACTGAATAATTTTTTTATTCAAAAATTTTTTAATGAAAACTCTGAGTTTGAGAGAGATGTAACAAATGTGAATCTATCTGTTTGTTAAAAAAACAAAAAATTATTATAAATTTCATGGGTAAAAAAATTTAAAAGTAATGTACAAAGGTTGTAACTCAAAACTAATTGAATAGATCTGAATTCAAACACGGAATATCTCAACCAGTTAGAAAATAAAATGAAGTGAAATTTCTCTTATATAAAACTCAATTAATCTTTCTTCTTTAGTTTCTCTTCTTGATTGTTTTTGATATGAATCTTGTATTTAAAAAAAACCTAGAAGTGGCAAGTCATTTATAGTTCTTAAATATTGGTATAAACTAATCTATGGAAATGAAAATGTATTCATGCAAAAAATAGAATCAACGAAGATATAATAAATTAAGAAGTCTCAGGGGTGTTAGTTTTGTCTCGAAGAGTGAAAATTTAAACAATTTTCAAACAGTTATAATTCTTTTAAATTAAAATTAAATAATTCGAATCTTTTATACATTATTTACAAGGAATTGTAGCTTCAAAAAAGTAAAAAATATTTGAAATATAATCATAATTTAAAAAATTAAAAGCATATGAAAATTCTGTAATAAATATTAAGTAACTTTTGCGTTGCGCACGCTATTTTCTAAAATAGTTGCATCTTATGTATAAAACTTTATAGAATTATAAAAGGTATCATACACTTTAAGACCTATATCATTTAAGAATAATATATCCATTGTATTTCAAAATATTGAAATTTTTTAAAAAAATTTTGAAAATGTAATTTTTTTATTTTTTAAAAAATATAATTTATTATTCTATTTATATAGAAATGCTACAGTGTTATAAGGATACATTTAACTTTAAAAATAAACTTATAACTAGTAATTAAAGCCACTATTTTAGAAAATAGCATACGCAACGTAAAACTTAGTTAATATTTCTTAAAGAAATGTTTCTTATTTTCGTATGTTTTTAATTTTTAAAATTCTGATTATATTTTAAACATTTTACACTTTTCTGAAGCCCCTTTCCTTTATAAAAATGTGTAAAAGTTCAAATTATCTAATTTAAATTTAAAAGAATTATACTTGTTTGAAAATTGTTAGATTTTTTCAGCCCTCTAGAGAAATTTAGCACCGCTGAGACCTCTCAAATAAAGTATAAGTTCGCATCCATATTAACGGTCTTTATAATTCCACTCGATGATTCTTAGTGAACTCATAACCTTTTCGCTGCTTAAAAGATTCTAACTTTGGATTACGTAGATCCAATAGACAACTGAATCATTACCAGTCTACAAGTGGTTACAGTCCAGAAAAAGAAAATCTCAAACAAGTTCAGAACCATTATGCATGATAATAATTGTCATAAAGAATCAACTTTCAATAGCTCTTGACTACATTTCTTTCCTTGTCTGAAAATGGAAGTTCCCCGTTGTGGTTACAACCACGCAAGTAGTTTTTCTGGTTACACAGTGAAGAAATTCCGCAGAAATACCTATAGAAATGCAGTGGTCATACAGAGAAATAGACGAGATTCCTTTTCTTCTTTTTTATTCAAACCTCAAACAAACTAACCTAAAAAAGGTTTATAGCCGTAGTATTGGGTATAGATGGTTTTAATTTAACATGAATGTATTGAAAAAGCATTAAAAAGGTACTAAATTTTTAGTTAAAACTCTTTTTCAAAGCGGGATATAACATATAATGACTCTAAAATTGTGAAACAGTGGAACCTGGAACCTTAAAAATTGTTTTGATCATAAATGAATAAAAGAAAATTTTTTTTAAAAAAAAATATTTCAAATACAGCAGAACGATGTTTATCCAAATTAATTGGGACCGAACACCGTTCGGATAACCGAAAACCGAATGCGATCCATGCAGTATTTGAAACCGGACACTATACGAATATTGAAAATCATCTCATGCGGGAAATGTGCTTGAAGAAAAAGCAAAATAGGTGCAAAATGCCGCAATTTTACCTTTATTGTGGAAAATAATAACTTATTTTTCGTTGTGCCATTGTACACCTTCGTTGTTTCGCTGAAAGGTCTCTGATTCTCTTGAGCAGCAGTAATTGAGTAGGACAGCACTCTAATTGTTGCTTGTACCACTCCATAGCTATCTCTAACGCAGAAAACGCATCAGCATTTGATGGACCCTTGCTACTTTTGTTGTTGTTGTCCTCTTCTTCACCCGTTTCATCGTCGACAGGGTCGGAATTCTTCTTGCATGGAAGTCACAATCTCGTCATCATTTAGCATTTGAAATCCACAGTTTTCTGCATCTCGCATGCCATTCAGGTTTCTACATCTTCATCGCATTCTTGAAATCCTCGGATCGGTCGGCCTGTGTTTGGTCGTCATTGAAGTCTTTTTCGCCTTCTAAATCTGGCCACAGCTTATCCCGTGCATTTTTCAGGCTGTCTTTCGAGCGAGTCCCACGCTTCGGCTAACATGTAGCAGGCGTCCTTCAGATTGAGGTCTCACGCGAAACAACTATTGAGCATTGCACTGTTGAAAACGTATTCATATACAGTACATATAGTTGGCCAAAAAAACTGGTCCGGTTATTTGGCCCTCCGGATAATAAACGTTCGGATTAACGACGTTCTACTGTACTTTGTTAGTCGAAACGTTTCAAATTCATGCTTCATCTTTCTACAATTTGACGCAAAGGATGATAATGGCTTCCTTTCACATACACCCGCGCAAATACACGCATTAACACATGCACATAATAGTTAAATAACCACATATTCGAGGTAAAATTGAATTAAATCGAAAAAATGCAGCAAATATTTTTAGTATACATACAAGTTTTTGTGTTTTATTTATATATCTCTAAATGCATAAAAAAAGTTTTTTCGTGATGCTGCAATAAGTTTATTTGTACATTAAATTTTAGTTAGTAAAAATGGGTCGCAAAAAGTTAAATTTAACTGAAAAGGATCTCCAAGGACGAATTTGCGAAAAAAAAGAAAGAACAAGTAAGGAAATTATAGCTAAAAATGTACATCCTGAGCAATTAGAAAAACTTCGAACCAGACGGCACATAATACATATAAATTACAGTTTTACAATTTGAGCAATGAGTATGAACAGTTGGGAAATTTGCACTATGCCGATTGGTCTGACGTTAGGCGGACCCAAGAGGTACCCCCCTTCTTTTTATATTAATCTAAAACAAGAAAGTCTTAAAGTGACAGACTACGTTTGGAACGGTGATTTTGCAAAAGCGTAAGAATGTGAATAGTTTTTGATATACTATATATTTAGTGTCACTTGAATTAGAATACACACATAAAATTGTTTTAAGAATAATATTACAAGAAAAAATGACTTGAGTTCTATTTTTTTGGCAAGAATTGAAGAAAGAACGACATACTGTAAAAACATTCCCCTTTTATGGAAAGGGCTTCTATAATAATAATACTTTGCCTATATATAGCCAGGATTTCTACACTGAGGTTGAACTAAATTTTTTGGAAAAATTCACATTATTTTCAGAGTCCCCATTAATTGAAATAATAAAGGGTGTTTTTGGTTAAAATTTCTCTACACAAATGTATATAATAAAATGTGAATAAATCTACTTCTAAATTATATGTTTCAAAAATTTTAGTACAACTACGGTATAAAAGTACTAGCTATACATAAGCAAAATATTATGTAATAAATAATTAATTTTCCATAAAAGAAGGTTTTGAAAGTATTTCATTTTTGTTCATTTCTTACCATAAAATTATATTTAAATATTTTTTTCTTGTAATAATAATTGTAAACCAATTCTATAAGTATATAATAATTCAACAGGCGCTAAATACACTCAGGAACATTGAAAATAGCGACCCAAGAAGAAAGCATGGGATTGAAAGGAAATTTAATACACATAATGACACAGATGAGAGATTCACTTGATCTCAAAAACAAGACAATTAAACGAATACAGGGTGTGAAACGACACAAATACTGGGCAACTTCAATAGCGCGTTGGACCACCTCCAGCTGCAATACATGTTGCCACACGGTCCGGCATTGAGTTGATTAGACACCTTATGTTGTCCTGAGGCAGATGGGCCCACAAATCTCGAACAGCCAACTCTAAATCATGTACAGATTGACACGATGCCATCTGCCGTTTTAGCTGATCCCTCACGTGCTTTACAGGGGACAAATCGGGGGAGCGGGCCGGCCATGGAAGAGTCTGAAAATGACGTAGAAAGTCTTGAGAAACTCTTTCTATATGCGGACGAGCATTATCTTGCTGGAAAATTGCCCCTGGGAGACCATTTAGGAAAGGTCCTACATGGAGTCGAAGAATATCATCAACGTAATGTTGGCCCGTTAAGGTTCCACGCATCACAATTAAAGTGGACCGGCTATCATAGACTATGACCCCCCCCAGACCATTACACCAGCTTTGCGGTCAGTGTGAAGTAGAACAGTGTGGGGAATTGTACCGCTCACCAGGGCGCTCCACACCCGTACACGGTTATCATCTGTCCCCAAAACAAACCGGGATTCATCACTAAACACAACCTTTGCCAATCTGGGACATTTCACATTGATCTGGCTTGGCACCACTGTAGACGCAGTTGCCGATGTTCCGTTGTTAATGGGAGTGCTCGGAAAGGGCGCATGGATTTAAGATTTGCTTCTGCAAGGTGTCTGGAAATTGTTTGTGGAACAATTGCTACGCCTACGTCTGCTCGTATCGTTGAACGAGTCACTGTGGGGTCCACAAGTGCTTGCCGCACGATCCTTCGATCCTCTCTCCTCGTGGTCTTCCTGGTCGCTCCAGACCCGTTTTCCGCGCGTGGGTACTTTCTCGTGTCCACTGCTCCCAACAATTTCTAACGGCACACTCCGAACAATCCACCTGGCCAGCAACACGGTGCGTCGACCAGCCTTCAGTTTTCATCCCGATGATCAGGCCTGTCTCAAGCTCGCTTAACTGTGAGAAGTGTCTTCTAGCACGTTTACCTGGCATGTTTCGCTTACCAAAGTCTTCCTACAATCGGCGGGTAATCGTCACGTTTATGAATCTTCGAATTTGCTCTGGCTTGTATAGCACCCTCTTCCTGATTGTAGCGCCACCTCGGCGTGTATGAGCATGCGTATTGGCACAAACCTTGGTTCATATGCATATCACATTACGCTGCACTTATTTGCAATGTTTCGCGATTGTGCTTAGCTTCCTTCTTGGGTCGCTATTTTCAATGTTCCTGAGTGTATGTAAATACTATTCCTTTATACGTTTAATCTTAAAGAAAATTGCCAGAAAATACATGTGCAATTATTTTACATTACTTTATAAGTCTTGCAATCTTTTTTAATATCACAATATCCAAACACGTAGATCAAATAAAATCTTTGAAAAAATAAAACCAAAAATAAATAAGTAGAGATAATTGAAGTTATTATGTATCGATGTTTCGTTCGTATTATTGGCAAGAGTATTTTTCCCTCATGTAAAATAAATTTAGAAACATTTTGTTACTGTTCAGAAACCATTTTGTTATTATTTTTTTTTAAAAAAAAGAAACATAGATCTAAAATTTATCGAAATAACAATTACAGAAATTAAAACATTAAAAAAAAATTAAATTCTAATCTCATCAAAATATTGTATCAAAGAAGACAAAAGGAAAAGTGTCATGAAGCAATATTTTTTTGAAATAATTAGTATTTAATTAATCCTAAATTGTTATAAAGTAAGTACATATTAATATTTTTGAACTCGCGCCTCGTATCTAACAGTGTAAAATGATGCAGACACTGTTAATTAAAAATTCATCATACATAAAACATTAAAATTGCTCAATTAGTATTGAGATTAATATCGCAGAGAATAAATGTTTTATGAAATTAATTAAAGGAGAATAAATCATGAATAATTAATGGCTATAAAAATATAAAAACGAATCAAGTCTAGCCACTATAATTAAAACAAAATGCATGATAAATATTTAATAAGCTTAGTCAGAATTATTAAAAATGACCATTAAAAATAGGAAATAAAACAGAATAGCATATTTAAGAGACAAAAAATTAATAATCAAATTAATTTTTAATCTACTATTTTGATTTTAAATATATATATATATATATATATATATATATATATATATATATATATATATATACTAGCCATTACCCTCCTGCTTTGCTAGATATTTTATGATGTTGTGTGACTATACAGTGGAAATCGTTTAACACGAGACTGAAATATTTTTTCGTGCTAAAGGATATTGCAAAAAAAAAAAGTTTATAGGAGTTCATTTTATTAACATATAGTTACGTCTATATGCCTGTACTTAATAAAAATCAATAGCAAAAAAATATTCACTAGAACTTAATGAATTTTAATACAAGTTTTTTAAAATACAAAACATTTATGGAATTTTTAGGAAATAATCTGATATTTTTCTTTGCGTTGTCTTTTTTAGCAACAAATTATCAACAAATTGTTCGTTGTCGTCCATTATTTTATTCATATCACCTTTGTTCCTCATTTCGGATGACGGGGGAACAAGAGTTTTTTTATTCGTCATCGGCATCTGCATCATTGATATTTTTTGGACTTCGAACAAATCCCAATATGTCTTTGTCTATCATAATTGGGGCTGTACACATATTATCAACATCTACTGCAACAAATTCTATCGATGGACAGTCCAATAATACAGAAACTTTATCAAACATTTTATTAAGTATCTGGGTTTTTCCATATTTTGTTCGTTCCTAGAAGAGCAATCCTTTCGAGTTTCGAGGGGAAAAAATGCATGAAAATGCACAGTACTTTGTCGGAACCGTTGTATTATTTCGTGTTAACCGATATTTGGTCTTAACCGTTTTCGCGTTAAACGTATTTCAAAGTATATTGGGTTTTTCTATGTAACTAATATCATAGCCTTCACCTCTTGAGCTAAAAAAGACAGGGTTGGATTCCTAAAGCGAAATTATATTTATTTTTAAGTCCCCATAACCCCTTTCCTTTGGAAGCGATCCCCGCAAAAGCCATTTAACCATTTTTAACGAATCTCTACTCAACAAAATAAATATTCCTGTCAAATTTCAGGTCTGTAAATTTAACAGTGCAAAATGGGTTTTTTTTTATCAATACTGTCTCTGTAACCCCTTTGGGAAGTCGATTTCCACAAAAAATGTTCTTCGTGGATCTCTACTCAACATAACAAACATGCGTGTTAACCTTCTACTCTACAGATCTAATAGCTCAAAAGCGTGAATTTTTATCTCTCATACCTCCTAATCCTTCTTGGGAGTCATTTCCATAAAACCCATTCTAGATGGATCTCTACTCAACAAAAGGAACATGCATGCCAAATTTCAAGACTTAAACTCAAATAGTTCCGGTGATCTCGTGATGAGTCAGTGAGTGAATGAGTCGCTTTTCTCCAAAATATACATAGATATATCGATACAAACTGCAAAATATTAATAACATTGTGTAGTTAAATTACAAAATAATGAATGTAAATAAACCTTAGAATGTAATATAAATAACGTATAAATTTATCAACAACATACTTTAAAATCTTAGTTAAATATATATTGAATAAGAAATAGTATTTATATCGTTTAAACCGGGCAATAAACATATAATAAATAATGTGTACTAAAGAAAAACATGAAACAAATTTAGTCAGCAATGTTTTTTTATAATTAAACCAAAACTTAATAACAAAGAGGCACTCAAATCACAATACACATTACAGTATTACATAATTTATTAGCAATATAAACTGAAAATACACTCATATCCATAAATTAAGGATAATGAAGTTCAGGCAAAGAGAGAGACAGAAGCAAAACAAATTTGACTTATTTGTAAAGTCTATTTATTAAACAAAAGGTAAAGAGCAAAAAAGATGCTATATGTTTGACATAATTAATAAAAATTGCGATTTTTACTCCCTGGAGCAAATTTCAAAAAACAACCTATTTACAAAAAACAGTATAACAAGGTTAGTATGATGGTTAATACGGAGTCTGTCTCCCGGACGATGCAATACAAGCCTTTCAACGCCTAGGCATGCTGAGTATCAATTTTTTCAATCTGATCTTGGGGAATATTACACCACTCATCAAGCACTGCCCTCCGAAGTTCCGGTAGACAGGTGGGAGGGGGTTGACGGGCTGCAATTCGTCGGCCAAGCATATCTCACACATGCTGTATTGGATTCAAGTCCGGTGAGTATGCTGGCCTATCCAACGGGTGATATCCTCCGATTGAAGGCATTCGTCTACAATGTTTGCGCGGTGAGGACGGGCGTTGTCATCCTTAAACAGAAATTCAGCACCCATGTCACCCCGAAAAAAACGTACATGTTGTTCCAGAATGACATCCCGATAGATGTCGCCTGTCATCGTTACACTCTGAACATGCAGGTCAGTTCTGGAACCAAGAATAATTCCTCCCCAAACGAGCCATCCTCACCACCGTAACGGTGTCGTTCAATGGTGTTCTCTTGGTGGTAACGGGTACCTGGCGATGTCCATATTAAAATCCGGCGAGAGTCAGACTGCAAACTAAACCTGGACTCGTCGGAAAACATCACACAAGACCACTTTTGTGGTGTCCACAATACATGCTCTTTACTCCAGGTTAATCGCAGGCGACAGTGAGTTGCGGTAAGTGGAACACATCTGACAGGCCTACGAGCATATAGACCAATGTGCCCTAAGCGTCATACACGGTCTGCCTTGAAACTGTCGTACCGGTAGCTGAAGAGAGCTGACGAGACATGTCTGATGCTGTTCTCCGTCTGTTTCTTTTGGCAGTAACTGCCAAATATACGGTCCTCATTCGGCGTTGTAATTCGGGGCGACCTGTGCTATAACACCTACTCACATTACCATCATCTTGGAATCGTTGCCAAGCCTGGAGATAACACTCTGGGCGATTCCAAGTTCCTCGGATACTTCCAGCTGGGTACGTCCACATTCCAGTCGTCCAATAATTCCACCACGTAAAAAATCATCCAAATGCTTCCCTTGTGCCATAACTATGCGGTTATTGCATTGAAAAGCTTTTAAAGCGCTTGTCAACAATTTTACTTCTTTGCCGCCATTCCTTATATACCCCTCTCTTACACTCTCGTCATTGTGACGTACTATCCGGGCCATCTGGTGGTTTCCTGTAATTTGCATATTCTTCTTCAAGATGTGTGTGATAATTCTACAGGTGAAATTTTTATTTTAGAGTTCCATTTCTGTGTGATTCTGAATTATCCTTAATTTATGGACATGAGTGTAAATACAACGTCTTCTGTAGGCATATGTATTATCTTAAGTTATTACAGTACAATTCAATTAACAAAAATTGGTCAAAAAATCAAATCTAATTTTTCTATTCTAAATTATTATTATTTTTTTATGATTATATAAGACATTAATTTTGCCTGTTTTGCTGTATGCTAGCGAAACCTGGACGCTGAATTTGGAGACTATACGAGCTCTGAAAACTTTCGAAAGAAAAGCACCGAGAACTATATTTGGGCCTGTTAAAGATCAAGGATGTTGGCGTACTAGATATAATTTCGAGCTATATAGGCTTTACAAAGAACCTCAAGTTACTCAAGTCATTCGAAGTAACAGATTATAAGATGGCTCGGCCACATCTGGAGAAGCCCTGAAAACAACCAGACCAGAGCTTACACATTTAAGAATCCTATGGGATCTCGAACAAGAGAAAGACCACCAACAAGGTGGATATATACAGATGATGTTGAAAATGACTTAAAAACTCTAAATATTAAAAACTGGCAGAGAGTTGCTGCGTATCGTTGGAATTGGAGGAAGCGAGCTGTGGAGGCAGCCAAGACCTGTAACAGGTTGTTACGCTTATAAAAAGAAGAAATTATTTTTTATATACCTTTCTACAAACTCACAAAATTTGAAAGCTCTAAGTTTAAAAGCGCAGAGTTGTGATAACTTTTACATTCGTTTTTATTTACATCCCAATGGCAAATCATAACTTTAAACTGACTTATCTCAGAAAGATAAAATAACTAGTTTGTCTTCATTTAAAATGCTAAGGCTTTTTTCTATTGTGCCTAATACTTTGAATTGTTTTTTTCATTTGTTGCTAATAGTACATGGAATAAAAGATGGTGTACATTTTTTTAAAATCAAAGCGATTCTTATTTTTTAAAAAATAATTAAATTTAAAATTTACACATTTTTTAAGGAATTTTCATTAAGCATTCATAAGAAAAAGTATTGTACGAATACCAATCATGTTATCGCAAAACGCATACCTGCTTTTGTTATATACATAGTTTGACGCACTTATAAATCAAATTTCATATATGTACGTCAGTTTTTGTAGGAGGGGAGAGAGAGTAGCATTTTAAAATCACTTCGAGTTTTCCCTTAAAAAAATTAAATAGTTAGCTTTTTACGAAAGTTTGAGCACAAAATCTGTTTTATATCATACGTACACATAGGAGGCAACTAAAAAATTATGCAAATTATTAAATTTAGAAAGATTGTGTAAATCGTACCATGTTGGCTTCATAAAGAAAATTAAATTTAAAAAATAAACACAGCATTATGAATGACATTTCTATAAGCGCAAGTAAGTGTTAACTATGACAGCATTATGTAAGCGTGTAGTACCTTAAAAAATAAACGTATCGTCGGTCTAATTATCAGACTGCGTAACTCCATTTGGGATGCTAATTTGATACAGTAGGGCTAGGCGCCAAGTTGTTGTTTATGTTCGCCAAGATAGGCGATAATATTACAATATAGTTTACTTTGATATTTTTATCGTGCGATAATGTAGTTGCCATTGGAATAACGTATATTAATGTTAGTTTTTTTGTTTGGGTTTTTTTTTTCCGCGGGGTCTCTGCTCAGCAAAAGTAACACATTGTTACAAATTTTGTGTAATGAACGCTTAAAATAGTGTAAATAATTTATATCTGGAAGTGTAATACATTAATATTACTTTCTGTTGCATTTACTTTATGTTAAAATCTTGCCACCACCTCTCCCTTCGAAATCTAGTTTGGGGCCGCGGTAGCCGAGTGGTATAGGTATCGGACTGTGGCTTGCTTTGTCACGGGTTCGAGCCCAGTACCACTAAAGACCCGCCGTGTAGGGCAGCGATGCACGTTAAATCTGTCGAGAGCTGAAACGTCCTCCCGCTGGTGTGGTGTGGTAGTTAGGAGAGGGGGTGCCAGCTCAGGTGTCGTCCACGTCACTTGACCATGGTTCAAAAATTACGTGGTCCGTCGCCAAAAGCCCTCGTGTAGCTGAACAGTGCGACGTTAATATTCAATCAATCAATCGAAATCTAGTTTTATTATGAAATAAAAAAGTAGTGATTACACTGATCGAGGAGTAAATTAAAAGCGGAGCGTGCACTGATGCATGGCGTAGACAAAACAAAAGAATTAAGGAATCGCGCCAAAAAGCGCTTGGCGCGTTGCACTCCTATATCAAATCAGTTACACTGATGGAGTTACGCATCTGATAATTAGGCCGACGATATACACCTATAAAATCATTCTTTTTTGTTTTTATTCTTCTATACATAAAAACTTACAATACTGCATAAACAAAAGTTTCTAATGTATTCATTCTTACTCCACTCATTTATTCGAACAAAATGAATATCGAAAAATAGAGTTAATGTTTTATCTTTTTTAAAACGGATGACACTAGATTTACTGTGAAATATATTTAACTTTCGCTCTGGGAACCACGGTTACTCTTAAATCGTTCCAAATGTAACATAAGTATTAAATATCTCTTATGTAGCAACATTTTTTGAAACCTACTTCAGCAGATTAGATTATCCCATTTTTCATTCCAATAAAATCTACGGAATTCTTCTGTATTTTCGATCGGATACTATTCAAGACTGTGTGTAAAGTTAGATATTGAAATCATTTCAGTTTGTGTCTTTCGATTTTCTTTTAAAATTTTGTTTACCCTTGGGATTATTTCAAAAGACATGCTTGCATGCATTACATGCTATATTATGGTATCTGGAGTAAGGGGACTTTATAGTATTTCTTTTATTGTTTTTCAAAAATGAAATGGGTAGACGATAAGATGTATATACTAGATATTAAATTCATTGTGTGTATTTTCTCTCTCTCATCGTGAGTACGTTTTCTCAATTTTATTTTTGTCCTTAAGTTTTCCCAGTTGTGTTATTGTTTCTGTTATTAACTCAGCTAAAAGAACTAAAAGCCTATTGTGACGTTTGTGATAAATAAGGGTAGCGTGATATTTATTAATTTCAATCAGGGCTTTTCTCAATGTTTCACTATTCGCGGCCCAATATTCAATCATAATTTTCATCGCCCCCCTCCTACAATAACAATGTATTGAATTCAATAATACTATACTTCGACGATAAAACTACAACTCGACCGGAACCTCTTAAGTTCTACCGGCGTATATAAACGTCTCGCTCAGTCAAAGCGTTAATTTCTCCGGACGTATATATACGTCTTTCCGAAGTACGATCTTTTCTCTGCACTGCCATCCATATAATTATTCCGAAGGCTTTGGAATGCAACAAAAGGACCTTGACTATGTTTGCGAAGGATTTACTTTTTTCAGATTATTTTCTCTTCTGTATTCTTCTCCCCCCCCCATACATCACACACTCTCTCCTACGTGGAAAACGAATCTCGTAAATTTTAACCGGTAGTTAAGGGGTTAATTATAAACCGTTCCAATTATAAAGATAAGTGTTAATTCTTGTATATAATTTTATGTATGATAATTCCATGAGGAGGGGGGTATTAAGCTTGTTCTTCACTTAGTATTATTAAATTAATTATAAAATACATTGTGTAGCACTGATCCATTTATAAGTGTAATATATCAATGTAAATGTGTATTTTATTTTTTTCTTATGTCAAAATATATTTTGTTTGTTTACTTTCAGTAAATTAATAAATTTTTTTAAATAATCTTTTGTTTTCGACTTTTCAATATGCTCACGCCCCCTCGTAGAGTGGCCACGCCACAGTTTGAGAAACGCTGATTTAAATAGTTAGTTTATTTACGTCACGGATATTAATTACAGTATATACATTGATGTTATTAAAAACATTGTTTTGATCATCAAAGTTCAAATTTTGTT
The DNA here is from genome assembly GCA_019973935.1 of Trichonephila clavipes. Lineage (NCBI taxonomy): Eukaryota > Metazoa > Arthropoda > Arachnida > Araneae > Nephilidae > Trichonephila > Trichonephila clavipes. The sequence continues at coordinate 465,700 of BMAU01020628.1, forward strand.
GTTTGTGAGGAAGGGGTTGCATCCATTTTCTGCGAAAGTTTCAAACCTTCTTCCTCTCTGCCCTCTCCAGGGTATCCACGATGGTAACGGTCGGCCTATTTATCCTCGAGTTACAACTGGCTCGTGGGTGGAGTAGGGGCTCCTCGCTGTGTCAAAGGTCGTCGGGGCGATCCCCAAAGACAAGACCACGCAATATTTTAAGGGTTCAGTTGTTCATAAAGACGTGGTGACCCTATCTACTCAAAAAAAGCGGATTTACCGTTGTGTGACGGGATGCGTTACAGTACCGTAACGGAGAACTTGAAATGTGCATGGGCAATGGATGCTCTTACTTTTTGAACTTTTGATATAGTGCGCGAGTGGACAATAAGAACATGGGATGAAATTAAAACTTGCCGTGATTAAAAAGTCATTGAAAAAAAATTTGTGCCTTTAACAATCTAGTTGGAACGGAAGAGAATTATTCATTTATGAATCAGTCAACTCGGTGGCTTAGAGGTAGCGCGCCCGCCTTATAAGTTTGCAGGATCGATCCTGGCGGGATTCCATAGATTTTGTGGATGAATAAATCGTAGACACGTATATCATATGATTATGTGGCCTGTAAAAAATTCTAGAGTATCAATTTGTGTCTTGTACTATCGTTAAAAATCTGGTAGCGAGCGTCGCCACTAGATGATGCATTTAATAAAATGGCTCTCGCACTTAAGGACTCGCCGTGTCTGCAAAGGCTTATCTGCCAAAATGCAGCCCATTTGAAGAAATTTATAATTCAGAGTAACAATAACTATTAAAGTCGCACTACAAAACAACGTTGGGCTATTGGCGATGGTCCTCGCAAATCTGAGCCTTGTTCTAGCGACGAGAACGACACTTGAGTTAACACCCCCTCTCCAAACTACCCATCAAAGGGAAGCCTAGACCGATTTAACATGCATCAATCTCTCTATACGGTGGTTCTTCAATGGCACTAGGCTCGAACTTATGACATGCTACTCGTGAGTTTGTGATCATAACCACTAAGCCACCGTGGCCACTAGCAGTAATGGTCGAAAGGTGAAATAGAATTCCATAATGTGCTTGAAGATATAAAACAGAAAACGGAATTTGAGGAGGTTTTCCGATAATGAAAGTTCGGAACGTATGTAATTTCTTTTAAATAAACGGTTTTTATACATATATGTGTGTGTGTGCACTCATTTTTTCTTTATTTCTAAAGCTATAATTTTTATGTCCGCCGTATAACGCGCACTCGATCTCGATTTTGTGTTTAAAGTGCACGTTTTACTCCGGAATATATGGTATCTATCATCTAAATGTCTAAATTCAATACCCCCTTTATCTTTATTACGTATAAGGAAATTTATATGATGATATAACGGATAAAAATATAAATATGTATTTAAACCTTAAAAAAATGAATTTTTGTGTGATTCGACGAAGTATTCACTGATAGAAAACAGCTAAATGCAATGGAATTATAATTTCCATATAAAGTATACACTGAAAAGACTGCTGTTACCTGCCATGTACATAGTAAACCTACAGTGAAAACATTTTTGATAATATATGTGTGTGTCTTCTCTCTTTCTCGGCTTAATAATACGTTTAATATTCTTCACATAAGTCACAGTAATCCAATAAAAGAATTTAATATACACATTCACAAATCGAATGCTGAATATGTCCATGGTTTGAATTTCTAAAGAACTTTCTTGAATGAAATATTTATTTATTATATCTTTTGGAACTTTTTTGTAGATTGCACTTAGTTTGAAGAAAAAAACTGATATTTCAATTTCTTATATAACATAGTAATCGTTTGCTTGTTTGGAAAAATAGGATAATTTTACTTTAATACTTTTCGTTTGCTATTTTTTTCTTAAGAATAAATTATTTTAATCTGATCTATTTTTAATAATATCTTTTTAATAAGACATTTTTTGTAAAAAGTCTTGGGATTTAATTAAAAAAATTTTTTTTTAAAAGCTAGTTAAAAAACAATCGTTTGTTCAATTGAGGTATTTCAACATAATATTCTTGCAATGTTTTTAACCTTCCTTTCTTGTTTATAATGAAATATTGTTTGTTTGGTAAAAACGTTGAGATTTTAAAACTTATTAACCTTTTAAATTTTTTTTTCATGTCTTGGATTAATAAAATAATCTATTTGATAAAAAGGATTTAAAACATGTGGTAAAACAAAATTATATAAAAAAAGATAACAATGCTTGTTTTAAAAAAGGTTTACATTAAATTTAATAATGAATATTTTTATTTTATTTAGTGTCTATAAACATTTTTGCAAAATTCATATTACATAACTTTGAAAAATATTCATATATTTTTAGTTTCCTAGAATTTATATGAGCTTATATATAAATAAATATTATAATGCTATATTTCTTTTTAAGCCAGTCACGTAATAAACATGTGAAATATTGGGCGCAACAATGTTAGCAACATAATTTTAAGAGCAGAATTCTAATTTGTTTGTTGAGAATTTATGATTACATTTGGTGCTATATATATATATATATATATATATATATATATATATATGTATGTATTCAATTGTTTCTTTGAATCTACTTATTCTAAAAATTATTGTTGACAACGATGAAAATAAAATCTTGCAATTATTGTGTGCTAATAAATATTACATTAACCTAAAGATTTTATTATTATTTTATGTGTGGGAGTGACTTTAAGTATAACAAATGTTTGTATAACAAACATTTGCAGCTTGTTTGTATAACAAATATTTTGAAAAGTAACTTGAATATAATTCAATTCTAAAATCTACTGAACTTTTTTACGGTAAAGTTAAAAATCTAAACATTGCTGCAAATAGTTGCTTTTAGGTCTTGAAGAGTTATTTAAAATCCAGCTTTCTCGAATTAAGAACTAAATTGCTTCTTTACAAAAGTCTTGTAAAGTCTGTCCTGACCTAGGCAATAAAGATTTGGGCAGTGACTTTAAGTGATGAGGAAGCTTTGAAAAAGATCTTACGTTGCATTCTCGGTGGGGTCCAAGAGAATGAATCATGGAGAAGATCTAATTTAGAATATATTTACAAACTTGTATTAATTGTAATATTCGTCAAATTACAGCGTCATCCGGGGGGCATCTGGCTAGAAGGGATGTAGACCGTTGCTGCAAGAAAATCTTTCTTGCAAAGTTTTTGGGAAATAGACCTCTGGGGAGACCCCTGTTAAGATGAATTAATTATATCGAAAAAGATCTTAATATTTTAAAAGTTAAGAACTGGAAAGCTGTTGCCAAAAGTAGAGATACTGTGACGGGGCTTTATCGGTACTTCTATTAATAATCCTCTTGGGATATCTTTGGGGCTAGAATGGCAATTCTTTCCAACCAACCCAGGACGAGAACGTGGTTATGCAGATTAGGAATTGTATATATTGGAGCGCTAGTATTCGCGTGGAGTTCTAGAAGCGCTAGGTGAAGTTCTAGGATAAGAGTCTAAGAGTGTTCTAAGCATTCGATGAGTCGGTCTAATAGTACCAGTGAAGTTGATTTCTAAGTGGATCCGAGACCGGAAGATTATCTCTTAGCCGGATCAAGTTGGATCGAAGAATATATTGACGATATAAGGACCGTAGCTGTTCGCCGAGGAAGTAGCGGTAAGACTGTTTAGATTAAGCTTTAATACTAGAGTGGATACTAGTAAGTTAGGAAATCATCTATAGATATAGATTCGGTGCTTTATTGCGCTATTTAGCAGAATTACTGTTTAAATATCATCACTCCTGATCATAAGCCTCCTAGACTAGCGTTGTTTTGGTTGAATATAAGTTGAGATCATAATAAACTAATCTTAATTAAGGAAGGTATTAGTGGTCAATCTTTCATTCCCTCAAACATAGAGAATGCGAGGATGATGAAGAGATGATTCCCCCGGCCCATGGGGTATCACAATACCTTGAGAAGTCCTCTGGAAATGGCCAGGGCCCTGCCAAGGCTGTTGAGCCATTGAAGAAGAAGAAAATCTAAATATCTTTTTCATTGGTTACGTTTCATGAATAAAATGTTTTCGAAATAAAAGATATCTACTCAAACTGGTGGTAATTAGCCTGTAAATCTATAGCTGTCATAAAAGGCGCATGCTTCGCTTCGTGAAGGAGGTCATCCATTCTAGGTAATGGATAAGAATCAGCCACTGTCTTAGCAATCAATACAAAGACGGACTTTCCCTTTTGCTTTGGGAACGAGCACCACTGCAATTAACACTCTTCTATGATGTTCTGCTCCAAAAGTTCATCAAGTTCTTTCTTGAGTAATTCTTTCTTTGCAGATGGTAACCTACAGGGAGGCACCGAAACAGGAGAACTGTCTCTGGTGTTGATACGATGTTCAATGAAGGGAGTCGGCTCTCCCCCTGGTTCAAAGACAGTTTTGTGTACATCATCAGCACATTTCCCAGTTCATTTCTGTGCTCAGGTGTTACACATTTACCTTCCTCTTCACGCAGTTATCAGGTATTCACTTCAAGATTGGATCAGCTTTGGTCTATTTGGATGATTACCTCTTTAACAAAATCATAAGTTCGACAGGTATAAGTTTCACAAAAGAAACCAGTTTCGGTGTTTCAGGTTCAGAACAATGCCAGATTGTTGTAAAAAACCATTTCTGAAAGTGTTCGGTTTCCTTTAGCACAGGAGTGTCCAACAGACGGCCCGCATGTGGCCCGCCAATACGTAAATTGCGGCCCGCCGACTTTTTTAAATGTCTGATTTTTAAAGTTTTTTTTTATTTTGAAATTTATTTGAGGGGAAATTTATATTATATATATATATATATATATATATATATATATACAATGTATTTGCCTGTTACCTGTTCTTGTTTGAAAATAAATCATTTTTGATATTAGAAATGTTCTTTGGAGTACAATAGATTTATATTTTATCAAATAGTTACGTTTGATTTTACTATAATAAATTACTTTTTTAATAAATTCCGAAATCCTTTACTATGGATGGTACATGATTCTCTGTATGTGTGACTTTCGTTTCTCCTCCTCCTTTTCTGTTTGGAGTGCCCAAAAAGCAAGAGGCAGTCAGAGATGTTTTTTAAAGTTTTTAAAAAAATATTCAGGATGGTTAAGATAAAGGACAATTTATACTTAATCGTTTTCGAATGACAGCAAAATCAAATTTGAACAATGAGTAATGAAATATCAATTCAAAAGGAACATCATAATTTTCAAGAAAATGGCAACTGCAATATTTTGAACATTATTTGATCATTGCATTATTATATTATACAAACATTATTATATTATCTATGTCTGTATACATGAGGAATAATGTAAGCAATAATAATAATTCATTCTGTTTTAAATTTTCACTCCAATAAATGGTTTTTTGTTTCCAAATCTGATATAAAGGTACATATTTTTATGTGTTATAATGTTTTTTCGAAGTGGCCAGCAAGGTCATTTGGGTTGGACACCCCTGCTTTAGCATAATTTAAAGCTATCAGTTTTGTACGGATGACACGTTCTTCAAATCTAATAACTATACTGATTGTGTAGACTTCCACTTCTTACTTATGGACGTCAGCAAGGAAGAATTCCTTTTTGTTTGATGAATGTACTGTATATATTGATATTTAGATTTATTAAGACATCGGTAAAAACCAAGGGAAAAAGTAGGGTCTTTTGTGTCGTGATTATGACCACTCTCAACAGCCGAGTGGTCATGGTCGCAAATTCCTGGCCATCATTGTCGGGTCACGGGTTAGGAACTTAGTGCCCCTGAAGACCCGTCACATAGAGGGACTGATGCATGTTAAATCTGCCGAGGCTCAAAGACCACCTGTTGGCTTATTGTGGAAGTTTGGAGATGGAAGGTGTCAGTTCAGGGGCTGAACTACAGTCTAGTGACCCTTGTCACTTGACAGTAGTTCAGAAGTAGGAGGTCCGTCGCCAATAGCTCTCGTGTTGCTTCAGAGTTCGAAGTAAATTAAAATCAAAACAAAATTTTGATGTGTGATATAAGTTGGTAAGTGAATATGCAAATTAAAAATAACTTTTATGCTTATCAAATTGGAAAAATTAAAATCGTTTCAAGATCATATATATTTAATAAAATGATTTAAGTATGAAAAACCTTACATATTTTTAAAATTAATAAAATTGGTTTAATCAACTTCGTATAAAGGTTTCTTATGTGTTAAAGGAGTCGAAGCACTTAAAAATTTTTATAAACTATTTGTGAAAACGAGTAAAATAAGTATAAAATTTTACTTTTATGTTAACTTTAAAGGGAAAACCATCTGCTGACATTTAAATAGATAGCAATAAATATGTATATATATTTTAATGGAGAAACATTTCAGTGAGAAAAATAGATTTATAATACTTTTTGCGAGTAATTTATCAATATATTGTTTATATTTGTTAAGAAATAAAAATAATGCATCATTTATCATATTTTGAATTCATTATTTTCTTTCAATCTGATAAGCATAACTGCAAAAATTCTACATGAACCAAATCTTAATTTTTTTATTCAAGTCTTAAAAAAAATTATCAGCAGCTATAAAATTGCTAATATAATTAGTTATTTTTTTACACAAGACAAACAAAAAAGTACCACAAAAATATTTTTACTGCTAGCATTCCTAAATCATTTGGTACTATGTTTTACTGTAGACATAACTAATGTAATACAAAGAGTACCATTTTTTGATTAATAAAATTCTAATAAAATGTGAAAATTTCCAGATTACTTAACTGAAGTAAAAGCATAATTCCCTCTATTTTGATGTAGATAATTTTTAAAAAAAACTATAACTTCTTATATTAAAGTAGTATCAAATTCAATTATAAATTTAAAATATTTCTATGTATTATAAATTTGTTAAATCTATCACAAGATCTGTAGAAAGCATTGCGTGTGTAAATTGAACGCAAATTCAATAGAAAGATAAAAATTCGAAATTAATATAATCTTAGAATGCAAATTCTCAATGAAAATAAAGGTAACAAAGTTTTAAAATAATATTTAGAAATTTGATAAATTAATCAAATGCTACTTCGGGCTTGGGATCGATAAATGGGGTTAAACTAATTTGATAGTACAACCTTCCCCCCAATTACCACTTCATAGACTGAAGATATCCGAATTCATAAACTTTCAAAAATTTTAACGTTAAAATTTCGAATATTTAGTTATTTGCACCACATTTTGAAAAAGAATTATAACACAACAAATATTAAAATCCTAAAACAATTCAAGTGCATATTTTAACTGAACCACCAAATATCAACGAAAACGTTTTTTTTTTTATTTCTAATGGGCTGCGGATTGGAGTTTTTCCATTGCAGTCCTAGTACATTCCCCCGGAAGCTGGTATCGGCTTTTAGTGCGGTGCCATATAGGCGGATATCAATCACTGCAAGTAATTTTGACGCCCAGTTTCCTCCCTAGAGGGAGGCACCTGACCTCGGACGTTGCAACCCTGTTCTAGGATTTAACGTTGCCGAGAGCACCCAAGTCAAACAGACACTCTAGGGATCTTTTACATGCCGTATAATCGTACATGGTCGCTGTCGATTTTCTGCATCATGAAAATCCACCGACTTGGCCGGGGTAGAACCCGCAACCTTAGGTGCAGAAGGCAAGCGACAAACCAACCACGCCACCCAGCCGGCTCAACGAAAATGTAGTCATTAAGATGAGAATGTTTAAAACCACTGATATCTCTAAAATTTGAAAGTTAAATTAAAAAATCTCGTATATTTACCGTTGCAATCCCTCAATATATGTATATAAACAAGCATAGATTACAATTTAAACACGAAAAATGAACAGAATTTAAGAAGTATATAAAGACAAATTTAATTCATAATAGCAAGTAAAAAACGATTTATTTTTACAAGCAGACACTTCTTGTTATTCATACTCATCACACTTAAGCTGAAAGAGTAATCTTAAATCATTTCCTTCTTTTTATAGCAGCCCTTATTTTTTTCTTCTAGAGAGAATTAGGAATAATAATGTATATAAACTAGTAAAGCAATGAAAGCATATTTCTTTTTTCGCTGAACGTTTTTATTCATTTTTTTCGTAAATAAAACTGAATATTTCGGGATAAATATTTACTTTTATGTTTTAACAATGAATTTAAATAAAATAATTTTCTGTTTGGTCTCAAGCTCTTACATGGAAAATAGCTATTTATAAATAAATTTCATTTTAAAGGGTGTTTTTTTAGAGGTATAGAACTTTAAATTGCAATAAAACAACGATGTATTATTCGATTGACCTGAATTTTTTTTAATAGAAAGATAATTTTGTGGCATTACATTTTAAATGTGATCAAGCAAGGCGTAGATTCGTCGGATGGGCCCAAAACGAGATTGCCGTTTTCCCGATTTTCATAAGCGAATTTTGTTTAGCGATGAAACGCACTTCTGGTTGAATGGCTACGTCAACAAACAAAACTGCCGCATTTGGAGTGAAGCTAATCCACAAGTGTATGTCGAAACACCGTTACATCCAGAAAAACTGACTGTTTGGGGCGCTTTATGAGCTGGTGGAATCCTTCTTCAAAAACGATGAAGGCCACAACGTTACAGTCAATGGTGATCGGTATAGAGCCATGATTACTAACTTTTTCATTCCTGAATTGAACAATCATGATGTCCAGGAGCTGTGGTTCCAACAAGACGGCGCAACATGTCACACAGCTCGTGCCACAATCGATTTATTGAAAGACACGTTTGGTGATTGCCTAATTTCACGTTTTGGACTTGTGAATTGGCCTCCAAGATCTTGTGATTTAACACCGCTAGACTATTTTCTGTGGGGCTATGTAAAGTCATTGGTTATTGCCGATATACGGCCACAAATGTTGAAAAAATTCATCGAAAATTGGACGTCCAGATTGGACTACATCCGAGCCAGCCGTGGCAGTCCTATGCCAGAAATCATATTTAAAATGTAATGCCACAAGATTATCTTTCGAAAAAAAAAATTCATGTCAATCGAATAATACATCGTTGTTTTATTGCAATTTAAAGTTCTATACCTCTAAAAAAACACCCTTTATTTTCCTATTGATAAATATTACATTACCTCTTTATCTAAAGCAATAACTTCTATGCATTAAGTTATAATAATTATCTTCTCAAATGCAATCAAATGATATATATTGTGATAACAGCTTTTAACACACAATTGTTTATGTCAAAAATCATAACAACATATTGAGAGAATCATAGATATCCTTGTACAGTAACATCTGCTTATTTTACAAAATGAAATATAATGTATTCTAATCTAAACCGCCATCGATTGTAAAAACTAAAACATCGTAAAACGGATTATCAATATCGTATATTTTCGAATTTTAAAGAAAAAAAAATTAAACTGAGAATCAAGAAGAAATTAATAATTCATTTATCTTACCATTATTAAAAACTTTTAAACTGATATATGATCTTGTGATTTCTCTAACCGTAGTATCACACACACACATGTTCAATATTCTCCCTAAAAATTTTTTTTTCTCGCCTTCGATTTTAAGCGGCACCCGATTTTCACTAGTATTGAGACTGGATAAAAAGAAGTGCAGCTTAGATTCAAATAAATATAGTGAATACTTTCTTTAAAACTCTTTCCCTTTACAAAATCACTAAAAAAAACTAAAACTTTCTTTTTTACGTATATTAGTACACATGGAAAAAGGATGTTTTGAGTGAAAATAGTTTCCATAAATTTTAAGCTATTCAATTTAAAATAGAAATGTAATAAATTAACTATCTTAGTAATATTTTAACTACAATTCATATTTAATAAAAAAAAATAAATTGGTTACAAGTAAGAATAGAGCAATATTCGATTTTTTATAATTTTTTGCACTTCTCAAATTTATATTTAAGTTATTTTATATTTTATCTAACATAATCAACAGTTCCTCCTCCTTTTTTTTTTAAAAAAAAACTATATATATATAAAGTGTAATTTTTTTAAATAAAAAAATATCGAACAATGTTTTTCATAAAATTTTGACACTCCTTCATACAAGTATTTATATGTTACCAATCTTTTTAATAAAAATTGAGAGCTAACGAAAGTAGAAAACCATCGAAATAAATCAAAATTATTCAACAACTTGGAATTTTTATCGAAAAACATTTATTTTGCAGCAAAGTGATTTAATATTAAGAATCTTTCATTGCTGAAAATTATTAATTAATTTGAAACATAATTACCAAGAAATTTTCGAAACATCCGAAGGGAATTATTATAATTGTAATGAATTATTAATAATATCATTTACAAGTTATCGCATTTAATATTTCACGAAATACTGATTAAGCGTTGAAATTCGAATTTAGAAACTTAAACCCCTGTCGCTGTAAAACATTTTAAGAGCGAAAAATAATAGATACTTAATTCTCAAGAGATAAATTATGTTTTTAAAAATGGATTCTGAAATTCTTAATTTATTCATTTACATTAGTGTTATTCTTAATGAATAGCCGTAATTGAAAAAAGGTCATATTCACTGGAGTTGTTTAAAAAAGGGGAAAAAAAGTAATTTTCTTCCTCCAAAATGCTTTGCTTTTGTAGTTTTATTGCTAATATCGTTTGAAACCTTTTACAATTTTCCTTCTGCCGTTTTTAATTCAATCCATTTTTTTTCTTCATTTCATTTAACTTCTCAAATATGTTTTTATTATTTAAGCCTCTTGAAGAGAAAACGAAACAATTTTTCCACGATGCAGAAAATTGTGCCTTTTAATTAATAATTCTTTTCGTAATGATTATTTATTTAATGATTCCTGGAATAAGATTCAGACATAATTTGCTACGTCAAATATAACAATTATTCTTTAATGTTCCGCGCTTAATAAAGTTTTAATGAGTAGTTTTCTAGTAAATGTTTAAATAGTTTCAGTTAGATTATTTTTAATAATCTGTTATTATGTTCGTCGTTCTGTGTATTCTATTTTGCTTTCTCTGTTCAACATTAATTATTTCGAAAGACGATTTTAAGTGGAATTTTTTTTGCTTCACTTTTATTCAGTTCATGGTAAATGGAATAAAAAAAGCTTATTTTTGAATCATTCATTATAAATATTTGTATAAATCTATTTTTATATTTGTTCCATTACAAATAAAATATTATTTGCAATTTTGATCATAAAATTCATTCTTTAGAAAGGAGTAAAAAGCTCATAAGTTTGAGAAAGCATTTGTACAACAATAACAGGAACTTATGATGTGACTTTAAATAAATCATTCTTAAAATTTTTTTTCTTTTTTAAAAATTTGAATAAATTATTTTCTGATATCAGTTTAGTGCTTTTCTTAAGAAACACAAAGTAATAGCTATTTTAAATTATTAAATTAAAAAGACAATTACTCTATCCTGTGTTTAAAAACTTCTCTAATATCTTTGTTTTAAGTATTCATGCCGACTACATAGTAGGAATAGAAATGGAATCGCATATTTCTTTGAATAAAATATAAATGTTTCTACCACTTACGATCATTTGCCTCTCAATATTGTAGGAGGATTTAATAGTTTTTTTAGATTTTCTAAAGTGAATTTAGAAAATCCTTTTTAAAAATAAATTGCAAGTCTATTTTTAATACAATCTGTTAAATTTCATACTTTTTTACATAGCATAAAATAAATCAGAGGAAAAACGACTTTATATTTGTTGTATAGATTATAGGACTCTCTCTTGGTCATAATATGTTTTTATAAAAATTACGATTTTAAAATTACCTTATAGAACATCGATGCAAAAGATCTTAGTTCTGATTTTTTTCGAATGAGCAAAGAAATAGAATTAGACGAAGCTGTTATCAAATTTAAAAAAAAAATCTTATTTCTAAATTAATAGTATATGTAAAGAAAATGCTTTAAGTATCATGGAATATTTTCCGATATTTTGTATTTTTGAGCTCGTAAATACATCCATATTACTTTGGAAATTTTTTTTTATATTATTAAAGCCACATCATTTTTATAAATGTGTTTGTATAATCATCCCCCCTGTATATAATATCATTAACAAATATTTCTTAAAAAGTCAGCTAAACATCTTCTAATGTTGTTTGATTTGAAGATAAATTGTTATAAATATTGATATATTAAACTTAAATTATTAATTATACATTCGTCATTCAAAACTTTTAAATAATTTAAGATTATTGAAAATATTAAAATAAAATACCTTTCGAAAGTAATATACTTCCTTTATAAAAAAATTCCATTTTCAGATTTTTCTTTTTTTCTGAACTCTTAAAATTGAATAATAACTTGATTTCTTACATAAGTAATTAAAAAATTAAATTTTTCATTTTAAAATAATAAGTAATAATATCTATGCAAATAAAATAATGTTTTACACCTAAGTTTGAATGACCAAATAAAATAACATTTTAAATGTAAATTCTATTCAGCATATATAAAATAACATGTTAAACCTGTGTTCGAATGACCAAATAAAATAACACTTTAGATCTATGTTCGAATCAGCTGTTAAAAAATTGTTTCAAATCTATGTTCGAATGACCAAACAAAATAACATTTTAAATCGATGTTCAAATGACCAAACAAAATAACATTTTAGATCTATGTTTAAATCAGTAAATTAAATATAACATATTAAATCTATTATTAACGGCACAAACTAAATACTAAGTATTACTTCCAAGCTAAGTTCAGATATATAATCGTTTGCCATATTCTATTTATTCTATTGCAATGTTACGTCAAATAGCGTTAAAGTTTCAAAGGAAAATTCGTTAAAGAAAATCTTTCTGAAAATCATGGTCTTCGATAGTTTTTCCAATACCTGTGTGTACACCTGTAGAAAATCAAATTCATCTTCGCTGGAATTACGAGTAAATATTAAATATATAATAATTCATCTTCATTCGTAAGCAAACATTAAGTAATTGAAGATAAACATGTATATATTCATGAGCAAACATAAACAACTGACGATAAATAAGAATAATGTTATTCGCGATTACGTGAAATGGATACAATGTTTCGATTGGATTTCGAATGAAATGATGTCTAGTTATTTCTGTTTCTTTTTTCAAGTATAAATAATGACTAAAATTTTCAGAAAGTTTTACCATCGAGAGATTTTTTTTTGATGAGCTTGAACTTTTCAATAAAACTATTTTATTGTTGTGACCATAATTTTTTTACATTTTGGAGTATGATATATGTGTTAGCTTTAAGTTAACTTTATAGCAATTTAGTATATGATTAATGATATATATATATATACATATTTCTGAATTTCAAAACCAACCTATGCGGAAAAGATGTTCTTTGGTATATAAATAAAGGAAAAAATAAAATAAAAAATTAACTTTTATGTTTGGTCATGTCACAAGGGGAAGGGATTTAGATACTTAAGTTTTTTTTTATGGTAATAATATTTTTTTTCCTACATATAATCGCTTTCCTCCTAATGTAAGTATCCACAGATAATAATTTTAAATTATAAAAAACTTGTCAAATTTAAATGAGATTATTTAATATTCTCCTAAAGTAAAAGAATCTTTAAAAAATAGAATAAATTTTCCAAGGTATTCGATGATAAATAAACTCTGTTAATATATTTGTCCATGCTTATTGTTCTTATTGTTATTTAAATCTTGCTTTATTATTTAGTCTCTATATATTTTTTGTCCACTTCATATAATGCCTTATGAATGTACTTTATTTGTCAGAAATTATGCTTTTGAATGTCAGTATTAGGAATACACAATTTTATCATTTATTGTACATGTTTTCCACAGAAATATTTCAATACAGAAAAGTTTTAACGATGTAAAAGCAAAATGTTATTTATAAAAGAATGACATAGAATAGGAAAACGTTTAATTTGCATTTGAAGTCATTTAAAGTTCTTTTAATTTATACTTATATATATGAATACTTTGGACTCATAATTCCGTTTTGATAAAATAATTATTTGCCGGTAATAGTCGTTAAAATATCTCACATTTTTAACCTATACATTGCATAAACATTCCAATTGCCACAATTTAAATTTGAAATTCTGACTTTTTAAAATTTTTACTATGAAATATCAGTAAAATGAACATCATCTGATATATTTTTTTAAGTAATCTCTTTTAATTTTTAGATATAAAATTTTAAAGGTTTTTTTCAATTCCTGCTTTTGAAATTCTATCATTTAAAAATTCCTGAATAACTCATCTTTCAGCGCAAAATATAATCAAATACTTGTTGCCAGGCGTTTAAAATTCATGCCTTAGCCACATCCTGCGGAATTTGCAATTAATTCCTAATTATTTGAATGTTTAATTCTTTTATTTACAAAAATGCACTCGTAACAAATCATCTGCCCTCTTTCAATTAGAAATTCGAATGTCTGAATTGACAAGTGCAGCAATTACAAATCCGTATCGGTATCGATCGACTAAAACAAACAATGTATCGGAAAATAATTATTGAAGTATAAATATCCACTAATTATCTCATTCAATTCGGGCAGGAAATACTCATTTCAATTTCCTATCCACCGTCAATCGCTTAATCAGAATGAAACTTAACCAGCCATGCCGCATTTGATTTGTTAATGTTGTTTCGGAACAGGAGAAACAAATTTATTACGATCCTCCGTGAAAATATTTAGTTTAAACCGTGCAAGTTTCCCAGCGATTTATTGATTGTCGCTCTTGGCGACTGCGCTTGGCGAGATTCTCCATTTCCTTGCTGGCAACCCTAACTCTTTCCCGTTTATTTTCAATGTAGCCTCGAGCCCGGACCACGGCGGAAACCCGGACCTGTCCGCCAATCCTCCGCCAGCTTCTTCGCCGCATTTCAGGCCTACGATGCAAAGTCCTGGTCCACCGTACCAAAGTGAGTATTTATTTATTAACCATTTAAAATAAAATAATTTATTTCGTAGTTTTAGAATGGAAATTATTCGAAAATCGCTCATGTAAAATTATTCCATACGTGAAATTCCGTTCTTGCGTTGCGAATTGCGTTCGCCCGCATATGTTAGCAGCGCCATCTGTACTCCGATGTTTTGACTGGCGCGAAGTTGTTGGAATAAAATGAATTAATGCGCATTTTTGAGTTTTTGTTATGGTTTTACAACGGCGTGCGGGGTTTAAGTTGGGAGAAGGTTTCGTTTTCAGCGAGGCATGACTTTTTCGTTTCAAGTGGGTTTCGCTTCAAGAAGGTTTTTTTTAGCAAAGATTGCTTGTAAAAATCATTTTTTATTTTTTAAAGATTTTTATTTATTTTAAATTATTAAAATTTTAAAAGGAAAAAAAATGTTGTTTGTTCTTTTTTTTTTCTTTCATTTCTGGAATTTGTATTTTTTAAACCGTAGATGCATTTTCTGATCTACAAGACATAATCGAACTCGATCAATAGTGTCGAGTCGCTGTTTGCGCATGCTTAGAAATTATTCTTGGTATGTATAGACTTGAAATATAGGAGCTATATAATATTTTAGAACGTTTGATTTTTTTTCTTACTTTATATTTTGGGAGATTTACCTTCTTTGTAACTCATTTTTGAGTTTAATGTTTTATCATAATCAAAAAGGAAGGCATATTAATATTTTTATTGAATTTTTTTTGCGTTTTTATGAATAATTATAATAAATTTTAGTTTTAACTATATCCATTCCAATATAAATGATCGAATAAAATTATCTGTTATTTCCATAAATTGGATTTTTTTAATAACTGATAAGAGTTAAAATTTATGTAACATCTTATTTAAAAATATGTTTTTAGTTGTAATGCACAAAGTGTTTAATTTGAGATATTTTGTTTATTAATC
Organism: Trichonephila clavipes; assembly: GCA_019973935.1. Classification (NCBI taxonomy): domain Eukaryota; kingdom Metazoa; phylum Arthropoda; class Arachnida; order Araneae; family Nephilidae; genus Trichonephila; species Trichonephila clavipes. The sequence goes on from BMAU01020628.1 coordinate 481,540, forward strand.
TGTAGTGTAGGTAAAAAAAAAAAATTTCAAATATATTTACTCTAAAATGAATTTGAAGGAATAATTTTCGCTATCTTTTCACAAATTTTAAGCACTTGAAGTTGTGCATTTTAAACATTTGAATTTTTCCAACTTTCCAGTGCATTAAGTTTTATTGTTATGTTTCATTTTTAATACACGCTTAATTATTTATTAATAATGCTTTTTGAAAACATTAAGCTCTATAACAAGCTACTAGTTTTGTTTTTATCATTTTCATTTCTGGCTGTTAACTTCGCTAAATATTTATTCCTCTTTGAAGCTAAATATGACATTACTTATAGTTAGATGTGTTGTTCCAATCTCAGAACTTTTGAATTGCAAAAAATGAAAGGTCAAAATCGTAACTTATTTGTGCGGTTAAATTTGCAATTAACTTGCATTATTCGAGTTGAAAGTTTAAAGGTTAAAAAAATTAAAATACCCAATATTTAGTTTTAAATTTTCTTTTTAATTTTGCTTATAATTTTAAAAACAAAAATGGCATTAGTATAAGACTAAGATTAGTTAAGATTTCATTAACTTTATTCAAAACTTTAATCCTATTAAAAATTGGATGGGACTGTATTTATTAAATTAAATGAAAATTAACTATACGAAATTAGACATTTTTTTGTTAACTTTTGTGCCTTTGGAAGTTCTATTACTGAAAACTTTTGAAATTGCATTTTAGTGTCTAATTTTTTTTTTATTAAATTGAAATTATTTAATCTTTTTCCAAAGAATTGTGTTTGATTTCGAGTTTTAACATATTAAGTAATAGAATAAAACCAATGAAAACAGTATCTTAAAACTAGATAAATAAGGTCCACGTACCAAGTTAAGGTAAAAAAAAATTTATATTATTTTAATTTATTTAATATACATTTAAATTATTCAAAATAACAGAAAAATTGGTAGTTTTTCTGTTGCAGAAACATGATTAAAAATGAGTAGTGTATAGGAATCATAGATCTTTTAATACATTCTATTATTTTTATTGTGTTTGAAAATATGTTACCTAGTATATAAGCATTTAATTCAATAATTTATATCCAGGTTTTTGTCATATTTATATCAATGAAAATTCAAATACGATTTTAAAAATTTATTTAATCCTGTTTTACTGACTCTTCTGGTATCCACTATATTCATTTACAAAGAGCTTAATTCTATTAGAAAATTTAAGGATTTAAAAAAAAAATCGGTCATTAAAATTACAGCATTAGCCTTAAGAACATACTAGTCATTTTGATTCCGAGAACTTAATATTAATCTTATGGAGTAATCTCATTATGAAAGTGAGAAAAATTCTGTTAGATCCATATGAAATAAATAAGTAAATAAAAATAAGGTACGTACTTGTTTATTTATTTTTTATTTTTGAAATTATTTTATTTTAATTATTTGTCTGAACCTTTACAGATATTTAAAAAATATTTTTAAATATTTTCAAAAAATCTAAAAAAGAAATCAATCTGGTAAAAAAATAAATTATTTCCATATTTTTTTTTAAGAATGTTAACGTATTTCATTGGTTTTGAATTAATACAAATGTTAAGATTTCAAAAAAGAAATTATGAATTCCATAATATCAATATTATATTTCCTGACTCAAGATAGCTGGTAAACATGTTGTCAATTCCTATTTTAAATGGTCTTAAAACTACTTATCAAGAATCGAAAAAAGAACAGAAAATTTTTGTTTACACTGTTATTAATTTGTTAATATTACAATGAATTTATTTGTAAAAATGTTTAATATTCCAGGATTAAATTATCGATGCACTTAATAATAAATTGAAATATTCCTTGGAAAGAATCGAATTTGTTTTTGAACATCATGAACCCAGCTGGTCCATGCCTTAAAACGCCCCCGAACAAGGACTGCGCGCTGCTCTTTTAACCTCTTAAGTACTGCTGGCGTATATCAGCCAGTGCGTTAAATGCCCCGGACGTGTATATACGCCTATCCGAAATGCAATCCTTTTCTTCGAGCTGTTATCAGTAATACTACTCGGAAGGCTTTAGAATGTAAAAAGTAACCTTGACAGCATTTTCAAAGAATTTACTAATTTTAAAGAAAAGTTTGCTGATTTATGCTTTTCTTTTCCCTGTAATGCACCGCATATGCACGACTAAGTGAGAAACGGTGAGACTGGGGAGCGAATGGCGTAACTTTTAAAGGGCAGTTAAAGGGTTAAACTTCCTCACCACGCCAATGGGGAGTCGAAAAATCTTACGTATCAATTTTTTGATGATATCAGGACTCAAGCCATCAACTCGTCAGAAATAATATCAACCACAAGATCGCGATGACTCAACTACCCATGCTACTTGATTTAAATTGAGTGTGTCAGTATCTACGTCGCACTGTAGAGCAACATGGGGGCTATTGGCGACGGACCTCGTCACTTTCAGCCTTGCGCAAGTGACGAAATCTTTGACACCTGAGCTGGCACCCTCGTTCTCTTAATTACCCCACCTCACCAACGGGAGGACATTGAGCCTCAAAGAACTTAACGTGCATCGGCTTCCTCTACACGACAAGTCTTCAGTGGCACCAGGACTCGAACATACGACATTCCAGCCACAAGTTCGTGACCATAACCATTAGGCTTCCACGTCCTTGGTTTAAACTGAAGGGAAATCGATGTATAAATTATTACTACAGTCAGACCCCTCCATGTAACGAGCCCCAATATGTCATTTTTTTTTTCTTTTTTGCGAACTTTTTCCTGGAACCTAGAACATTTTACTATTTCCTTCGTAAAATCACCTCCAAACAGCGTGCATTTTCTATTGAACGATTTTTTTTTCTTCGATTTTTTAAAAATCTCTTTCTGGACATTTTTCAAATTATTCTCTCTTTTAGCATCTTTTTTGGTGATCAATGGCTTTGAACTGGTTTTACCAGGTGCCTAACTCACCTAAAGCAATAAAATTGCAGTAATTTCTCAAACAAAAACTCAAGCAAATTTAACAGATTTTATCAGCAATTAAATTTAAGGACGCATGCAATAGTGTACGTTTAAAGTTACTGTTTATAAATGAATGTATGTTTAAGATTACTTGTAGGCTTAAACTTAGAAGATGTTTTTAAAAAGTTAATTAATTTTATTTAAAATTAGTTTTTAAATCTGAATATGCCCTGCATTCCTGGAAATTTTTCCCCCTTTACTTTCCTTGGAGATTTTTTTCTTTTTTTGATGGGTAAGATATATAAAATAAATATAAATTAATTTATAAAAAATTTGTCAATAATTAGTTTTTTTAAATAATACTTAGTATTTATGAATTTGAAATTTGTTTTCTGTGGTTTCTAAAGTGTATTAAAAGATAAATCTCTATTTAACGAATTTTCCATGAAACGAACTTTTTTTCTGAATTTAGCGATTTCGTTTAATAGTGGTCCGATTGTATTTAAATAGGTAAAATATAAAATTCCGGCTTTCAATTTTAGTGTTTTTTAACAAAAAAGTTTTTACGTATTAAATATCTAACGAGGAAAAACACTAAAATAACCAATAAAAAATATCGATAAGCCTTTTTACAAATTATCATTTAAGAATAGAAGCTGTTTATTTATGATATTAAATAAACGTTGACAAAAATAATCTTTCATCGAAGAATTTCGTAAGAAAATCTGGAGGGAAAAAAATTCGTAAGAGAATATGTGCTCTTGCATTCTTTAAAATAAAATAACGAACATCTAATTGTCTGCTATGATCTTAATTAAAGAAAAATTCAACTTTACTACATTTACCATTTCAATAAAGATGTAACGTCAGAAGATTTCGTTACTTTGTTGGTATAAAATTAATATCAAAAGAATGCAAACGTAACTACAAAAGCTTTTATTCGTTGTAATTCAATCAAGGTACGATCTTTCAGTGCAGAAAACGAATAATAATTAAATACAAATAAAATTAAATAGAAATCAGAAATTCCAGCCAAAAGATAAAAAGCATTCAATAATAAATTCTTCTTTCTTAAATGAGAGAGAACCATCGAATCTTTCAGCGCAGATTAATATTTGAAATAAACAACAAATAATTAAATGTGCTTCTTAGAATATATTATTTCATTTTCCTTGTTCTAAAATAGTTAATTCGAGCATTGTTTCTTACATTTTTATCAATTAAATTAATAAAAGTAGCTTACTAATTAAATTTTGCGACTCGGACAATATTTCTTCAAGTCATTTTGAAATTCTTTTTAATTTGGAAATTTAGTTGGTTTATAAAGCTGTTTTCGTCAAATGTGTAAGAATTTGAACTAAATGCAGAGCACATTTTTGGACTGAAAAATGCCTAGATTTTCATGAAATTTACTAATATTTTAACTCATACATTTGTTTATAATATAGCAATTATAAAATTTTGAAATATATATATATTCCATAAATAATTAATTATTTTTCAACATATAAAGGGATAGTTCATTTAGCATTATGGTACAGGAGACAAAATGCAAAAACCGTTTTATGAAAGAAAAAATATGTCAACTCGGATAAAAATAAGTAATATGATAAAATATGCTGCTCTCTATAGCAGAGGTGTCCAACCCAAATGACCTTGGGGGCCATTTCGGAAAAACATAATCTCGCAGGGTCACAAAAAAATATGTGCATTTATACCAGGTTTGGAAACAAAAAACATTTATTGGGGTGAAAATTTAAAACAAAATGAATTATTATTATTGTTTTCATTATTTTTCATGTATACAGACATAGATAATAAGGTAATAATAATATGATCAAATAATGTTTAAAATATTACAGTTGCCCTTTTCTTAAAAATTACGGAGTTTCTTTTAAATTGATCTTTCGTTACTTATTGTTGAAATTTGATTGTGCTGTCATTCTCAAACGGTTAAGTATACATTGCCTTTTATCTTAACCGCCCTGACTAATTTTTTTAAACTTTAAAAAACATCTCTGACTGCCTTTTGCGTTTTGGGCACTCCAAACATAAAAGGAGGAGGAGAAATGGAAGTCCGCACACATAGAGAATCATGTACCATCCATAGTAAAGGTTATGCACATAATGCAATTCGGAATTTATTAAAAAGTAATTTATTATAGTCAAATCAAACGTAACTGTTTGATAAAATATAAATCTATTTTAATCTAAAGGACGTTTCTATTATCAAAAAGGATTCATTTTAAAACGAGAACAGTTAACACGCAAATACATTGTAGATTTATATATATTTATAAATTTCCCCTTAAATAAGTTTCAAAATGAAAAATCTTTAAAAATCTGATGTTTATTAAAAAGAGTCGGTGGGCCGCAATTTACGTTCTGGCGGGCCGCGTGTTGGACACCCCCGCTCTATAGGATAGTGAAACCAGAATGTAATGTTGGGGTACTTATATATCTGAAGAATTTTATTTCGTATTCTCTTCCCATTCTTTAACATTAACCGAAGATAGCATTAAAGCATATTGTTTGCCCTTGCAAAAAAAAACATGTAAATTGCAAATTTTAAGAGGATTGACTATTTTTCTTTTACCAGACATTGAATTTATTTATCGAAAAATGCAAACATGCAAATGAAAACTCTTAATCTTATTTAATTATCCATAAATGTGTCTATTATGTTTTCAAATCATATAGAAGAAAAAAAATCAAAATTGGATGTTCAAAATCAGAGTGAAGAAAAAAGCATGTCATGTTTATACTTTTAACCATGAATGAAATATTTCAGTTGCATTCGGTAACTCTTATGAAAAAAAAAAGTTTTTTTTTTAAATTTATTATGAAGAGCACATGTATTTCCTTGGAACAACCAAATCGAATTTCTTCTTTTGTTGAAAAGAGGATATGTATATTTATAAAATGTATAATATGGTAAATTTGTATGCGTATTGAAAAAAGACGAATAAAGGCATATATGATTTTTTTCACGAAAAAAATTCTGAATGGTTCAAAAATAATGGTAAAATGTACTCAAAACTTGATAATACATATGTAAATTATTTCTTTGTTAAGTATTTTTCTCAGTCTGTGTTTCTTTTTTTATTTTAAGTTTTAAATAAATATTAAACTGTCTTGCGTGTGTATGTGAATGCTTAGCTAAAATCTTCACATATACGTATATGTTTGTAGACTGAATTTAAAAGAAAACTCAAACACATTGAAATTATAATACATTACTTCCAAAAGCCGTTCTAGATAGGTGAGGTAAGAAAATAAAACTGTTTCAAATCTATAAACTGTAATAAAGGGAATCAATAATATTGAGAATGGAACATACTTACATCGACAGATTCGAAACACCTTGAATAGAACTTTTTATATAAAATATATATTATATAAAAAATAAAATATATAAAGTATTTACTTGTTATAATAAACAACAGAATAATAAAAAAAGGTCAAGAATTTGAGTTCCTATTAAATTTTAAGCACTCTGATATTTTCGGAAATTCTTTAGACATTTTTAAAATTGAAATTTACTAAAGTGCATTTTCAAAAAGTTTATTTGAAATTTCTGTTTAAGGGGACACGGTACGATTTATATTAAAATCTTTTCATGCAATGGTTTTTACATTTTTTTTTACTTTTATCCTATGTATATGGATTACGTAAAATAGTTTTTGTGCTTAAAATGCTGTAAAAAGCTATCCATTTAATTTTTATATTCAAAATTTATGAAGGGATTTTAAAAAGCTATTTCTCCTACGATAATTGACGTACACACATGCAATTTCATGGACAAGTACAGTGTATAACAGAAGTTTGTAAGAGTTTTCTGCTAACATGATTTATATTCGTAAAATACTTTATTTATGAATGCGTATTGAAAACTCCTTATAAAATGTATACATTCTAAATTTCAACTATATTTAAAAAATAAGTATTATGCTTTGATTGAGAAGTGTATAGCTACTTTTGTTACATGTAGTAATAGCAACAGGCATAAAAAATATCAAAGCATTTTTGGCAATTAAGAAGGAAAGAAAAAACAGGGACAAATCAGTTTATAAGTTTTTATTTGCCATTTGGATGTGAAGGAAAATGAACATAAAAATTGTCTTAACTCTTGGATTTTTTAAATTTTGCTTTCAAAATTTGTGAGATTATAGAAAATTATCTTAAGAATAGCTTAATCTGAAATAATTTTATTTAGAATTTAGCCCGATTTTCATTAATTGAACTGTACTGTGTCTCTTTAAAAGGAATAAGAATTTACGCCATGTATATTTCTTTGAATATCTAAATTTATCTATATTTAGAGATAATTAATATGCATAATATGGGGGTCAAATTTATTGATGAGTTATGCCTAAATGATAAAAATAATGTCGGAATTCAAAATAAATTTTTAAAAATATTTTTTTAAAGTACAAATACCGATAGAGTTTCAATAAAAATAAATAATTTCTCTAAAAAAAGAAATTATATTCAATATATATCTCACGCAAACAACATATCAGTCTCATCAATGAAACAAAAATGAATTTATAATCGTATAAATGTGAATACATTAGTTTTCCTGATTTTAAAATGAACTGTACAAAGTTGACCGATTTGTCGTTTTTGTTTCGGCGGTTCAAAATATGGTGAAAATAATCACAATTCGGAATAAATTAAACTTTTAAATTAAAACTATGAGGTAACAAATAAGACATATTTACATCTAAGAACATTGAAAAAAATATTTGCAATCTAAGAACTAATGAAATCAAATAGTATAAACAACTACTTCTTCCATTATGTGTCAAAAACATACAATAAATTCGAATTCTAACAGTCAACTGAACAATTCTCGCATTCTCAACTCTGTCTTTACAATCATTACAAAAAGGATGCCAACTTAAGCAACATAACTTATAATATCAAACGAAAAAATATCGATCAATAAAATAAACAGTAAGAAAAATTAGAGTTATATAAATTATTAAATCAAAACAGACGAGATAATTGTATGAAAATGAGAATAATTTCAACGAAAATAGAAATATCAAAAATAATTTCTAAGAACACATTTAATATTTACATATTTCATATTTTGATTTATATTCAATATAGTTTCTCTGTTTTTATATATAGCAACCTTTCCTTCGAGCCAGGCTGTCAAATAGTGCGAATTATCGCTATTTCCAATAACTTTTTCCGCTTAATTTCTAAACAAAACAAATCATAAAGGGAGAAAAAAAGTTAGAATTCTTAATTCGGCGTAGGCGCTTGGCGATGTTTTCCGAATGGCTTCCGAATTTTTTGAAGTGTAAATTTAAAACTTGGCGATTGAAATAAACGAGATCGTATGCTCAAAAAGCAACCCTGTGAATTGGCTCGTGCCAAGCAAAACGACTTATTTAATCTGCGGGTGAGGGGGAGAGAATGGAGAACGAAACGAGGTAACTTGATGAATTACTAAAAGTATCTCATTAATAAAAATGAATCTGGCTATAGCTCGCGTTCGCGCTTGACAATTTTAAGAGGCAGCGATGAAAGATAAGGAATTGCATGATGATTAAACGATTTTAAAACGACGCTACCGCTAATTGTATACGATGGAAGCAGACAAATTATTTTATTGGAAGTTAACGTGTTTACTCGGCGGAAGGGAAAGATTTGGTGCTGCGTTAAGAATTTCGGATATTAACGTATGCTTGTTTGGATTCGAATCTTTCATTCCGAAAAGCGTTTTACATGAGTTTGGTTTTCTATCGATTAGGCGCTTTAATTGGTTACGCTTGGCGAAAATGGTTGTGTTACAGTGTTTTTCTTTTCTTTCCATTTAAGTTTATTCGAAATAAAGTAAGACGACTGTAAACCGGTAATGTGGTTTAAAATTAATTTGGAATGTTGTTTCTGTATAATTCGAAAGTAAAGTATTGGCGAGATGAAAAAGATTTTTAACATATATAACATTTGGAATTTGTAAAATATTCTTTTTTGTTTTGTTTTGGGAAGTTATGTGTGTGATTTGATATGTTTACATTTCTTATAATTTGTTATTTTATTCATTGAATTTACTATTTTGAATTATTTATAGTTTAAGTACTGCAAGAATTTAAAAAGAAATTATGTTGAAATATGGAGAACATAGAAATATATTCTTTTAGATTAATGAATTAAGATTTATTGTTCAAAATTGTATAATTGAAATTTACACTTAAGAATTTGTAAATATCGGATTAATGATATTGTTTATTGAAAAAATCGATGGTTGTACAAATCTTACACACGTGTTTTATTTGGATTTGGACATGCTTATGATTTATGGTATATGGAATATGTTCATTTATTAGTTTCCTTTATTTATGTAATTCGGTTTTTTCCCCCAGTGATATTAAGGAAGCGGATCTAATTTTTAGTCTTTGTTTACAAGAAAAAAAAAATTGCACAAAAGCAGGAAAAAATTATCTCATCGATTTAATGAATAATTTTTAATTTTTATAAAAGACCAATAAATTTCCAATTAATATTCTACAATTTGATTTCATTGAAGGAAACGCTTTGATTTCCGAACTTAATGAAGGATTAATCAATTACTGATACTCAAAATCCTTACAAATTTTAATTGATTTGTTATTTCTAAATTTAAAAAAGTCCGAGTGTCATTTGAAGCTTTAGTGCTTCACTTTAACACTACGTTAAAAATATGCTGCTGAAAATGACAAAATTTGTTTTTTTACTATAAAAATACAACCTCAGTATTAATTTTTATTATAAAGATGAAGTAATTCAAAATTTGTAAGTGAATATCTTTGAAGAAATAATAAAAAAAATTACATTACTTTTATGATTAAAATAAATAACAATTTAGAACCATTTTTTTTAAATATTCTAATTCTCTACGGATATATTTCTATTACAGTATTCAATTTTCAGAAACTGCTTTCTTAACTACTGGAAAATATTCAAACTATTAATAATTTTTGATTGAATAAAACACATTATTGATTGCTTAAAAATATTAATCTTGCATATTAAATATTAATTTTTTTATAGAATTCGCATTTTAAATCTTTTAAACTTATTTCTTTAAATATTAATTCTGAAAAACCTGTATTTTTAATCAAGATTTGTATTATAATAATATTTTAGAGGAACTATAGTTATATATATATATATTGATTTACAAAATTGGTTTCTTTATAATAAAAGTATAACACAATTTCTGTATTTTGAAACATTTGTTTATATGAAATAATATTATTCTTTTAAAAAATTAAACTGCTGAATAAAAAAATGTTATTTTTGTGAGATTGTAATTATTTAACAAAAAAAAAAAAATAACACTTGTATTTATAATTTGTTCTTAACAATTATTTCAATGGAAGTATTTGCTCTTTTTCTGTTTAGAATAACATTTTTTTTTAAAAAAAAAACTAAAATGCTTTTTAAATAACTTTTAAAGATTTTATATGAATTGATTTTATGTGGTTTGTTAAGCCTTTTAAAACATTTTTCACGGCTTAATAATATTAATTATCGCGTCTGCAGTCTGGAAATCTTCGAAACAATTTTAAAAATTACACTGAAGAAATGTTTTGATAAAAAGAACTAATTTGTTATTTTATTTGTTTATGTTTTTTTTTATGTTTAAATTCTACGACAACATTTTCTTGGGTTAAAAAGAAAATAAATCCTATTTTTATAGTAAATTTTATAAAGCAGTAAATATTTTTGCATTTTCTTCAAACGTGCATTAAACATAGAAATCGCGAAAGCGTATCACATTAGAACTATTTTGTGTAGCAAATAAATAAATAAAAAACGTTAATAATTTTATTTTTTTTTGTATTTTAGTTACTAAATTGTGCATATATTAATAGCGAACATGGTTATCATTTACTTTAAAGGAAGTAAAGAATTATAATGTAGCATATACAGTCGAACCCCTCCATATATATAACGAACCTCTATATTGTGAATTTTTCTATAGAGCGAACTATTTCCTGGAACCTTGAACATTTCACGATTTTCCTCGTAAAATAACCTCTCTATAGTGAAGTGCATTTTCTATATAATGAACTTTTGTCTTGTGATTCAGTTTTTTCCCTCCCTATTTGTAAAGCATTTTTGAACATTTCAAGTTATTCACTCTTTAACGCATTTTATGGTGGTCAGAAATCTTGGAACTGGTTTTGTTAGGTGCCTAGCTCTCAGATAGCAATAGAATTCTGGGCGTTTCATCCAAGAAGTGCAACCTTTAACCCCCATTGTCCAGTTCACTAGAAACATCTTCGATATCCTCTTTCACACTCAGTGGAGCTGTCCCGTGTCCTAGTTATAAAATAATGTATGTTAAATATTATTTGTATGCTTTAAATTAGAAAATGTCCTTATAATTCATTAATTTTAATTTAAAAGTTATTTTCTTAACACTAGATTGCCCAAAGGAAGTCATTGTGACTGCTTTTCGTTTATAAAAACACTACATAGATAATGAAATTTTTTGTGTGGAGCTTTTAAGAATATATTTTTTTTTCCAAGTGAAGAATTTTTTTTTACTGTTAATATTTACTAATAACTTGTTATGTAACTGTAAATAATATAAAAAATATTAAAAATTAACTTTAAACAAATTCTTTTACACATTAATCATTCTTTCACAATGCAGTCATTTTGACTGCTTTTGAGCAATATAGGTAGATACTAAGTGTCAGTCTTTGTAGTGTTAATATTGAAAATACAGTTACACATTCGACATTGTTTATTCTTGTTTTCCTTGCAATTTTTCTTTCTTTTTTTGAGGAGTAGGATATATAAAATAAACATATATTAATTTTAAAAAAGGTGTGAATAATTACTTTTTTAAAAATTTAGTGTTTATTAATTTAACATTTTTTATGTGGTTTATAAAGTATATTAAAAGATGGACCTCTATATAATGAATTTTCCATTTTACTAATTTTTTTCCGGGATTTAGCGACTTCGTTATAAAGAGGTTCGACTGTTATTTAATGTTCCTTCGGCGGCTCGGTACCAGATCTCTGTTATAGAGCATCCAATTCAGAATAGTTATTTAACCGTTTATAAGGCCTTGATAAGTATAATTACCACCAAATTCATTTTGAAATGTCCATGGGAAGCAGTTTTCCCACTTGTGTGTAATTTGTGTCATTTTGCACTTCGGTTAACATAACAACATATCTAGATTTTCAAGTCGTAAGTAGAAAGAACTATATGTAGATTTTCTTAAATCAAGAAAACTGTTCCAGATGACTAAAGTTGATGACTTTGCCGAAATAAAAACATGTAGACGGTACCGTTGTGCTCTACTAGAGCACATAAGAACAATATACCCCCTCCCCCCGTTTGTATCGCTTACGATTTTCTGCTATGCATTGATCCCTGTTTTCTGCAATTTCATGGAAAGAAATATGTATAAATTCTTAAACTTTTGAATACAAAGTACAATCGAACCTCCATATAACGAACCTCTATATTGCGAACTTTTTCCTGGAACCACGAACATTTCACGATCGTAAAATAACCTCCCAATAGCGAAGCGCATTTTCAATATAACGAACTTTTTCTCTTGTGATTCAATTTTTTCTCCTTATTTTTGAAGTATTTCTGAAGTATTTTGAAGTATACTTTTCTCTTTTTCAACACACTTTATGGTGGTCATAAATCTTGAACTTGTTTTATTAGATGCCTAGCTCGGCGTTTTACCCAAGAAGTGCAACCTTCAACCCGATTGTCCAGTTCACTGTAAATATCTTCGAAATCCCCTTTCACCCTCAGTAGACTTCTCTCGTGTCCTTGAAATAGTATCCGTGCATATGTAGTGTTGATCAGTCGTACTGGTAACTTCGTTTCTTGTAGCTCGAAAATGTCAGAATGTAAGTACCTGAGAATCAAAGGAAAAAATTTAATTCTTCAGGACATGGATAAAGGTGTATGTTTAAAGGTGTTACTTTTTTTAATATATAATCTTTATGAACTAAAAATTTGTTATTCATGGTTTACAAAGAAAATTAAAAGATGAACCTCTATATGACGAACTTTCCATATAACGAGCTTTTTTTCGGGATTTAGCGACTACGTTATATAGAGATCCGACTGTATATCTATTTTATAATTACTTTAGTATATTTTAGTATTTACAAATTGTTTTCTATACATATCATCTTGTAGTGCAGCATAAACAGAAATACGAAACCTGTCCTACCTTTGAATGGCTCCCACTGGGCGGTGGGAGACATACTTTTCCCACAAGAGAAAAAAAATGGTTTTAAAAATAAAATTACAGTTGGACCTCTATATAACGAAGTCGCTAAATCTCGAAAAAAAGTTCCGATATGGAAATATATTATATATGGAAAATTCGTTTTATAGAGGTTCATCTTTTAAAATACTTTATAAACCACATAAAACAAATTCATAAACATTATATATTAAAGAAAGTTATCATTCACACTTTTTTGAAAATTAATGCTTGCTTATTTTATATATTTTACCCATAAAAAAATGAAGAAGAAAGAACAACTGCAAGGAGAAAAAAAAAAACGTCGAATGTGTCACTGTATTTTCAATATTAAGAAAATAACTTTTAAATTACAATTGATGAATTTTAAGGAAATTTTCTAATTTAAAGCATACAAGTAATATTAAGCATACATTATTTTATAACTGGGACACGGGACAGCTCCACTGAGTGTGAAAGGGGATATTGAAGATGTTTCTAGTGAACTGGACAATGGAGGTTAAAGGTCCCACTTCTTGGAGGAAACATCCAGAAGTCTATAGCTCTCGGTGAGTTAGGATATAATAAAACCAGTTCAAGATATATGACCACTATAAAATGTGTTAGAAGAGAGAATAACTTGAAATATATATTCAGAAATACTTTACAAATTGGGAGTGAAAAAAAAACTGAATCACAAGACGAAAAGGTCGTTATATAGAAAATGCACTTCGCTAAAGAGAGGTTATTTTACGAAGAACATCATGAAATGTTCAAGGTTCCAGGAAAAAGTTTGCTATGTAGAAAAATTCGCAATATAGAGATTCGTTATATAGAGGTTCGACTGAAATTTTAAGTCATAAGCAAATGAATTTTTTTTATATAAATCATTCTAAATCACAAAAAGATTGTAACATAACATTACTAGGGGAAAAAACAGCTTTATAAAGGTTTATATAAATTCTATAGGATTTCTCCCCCTTCCCTTATAAAGTTTCAAAGTAAAAAAAAATATTTGTAAAATGAAAAGAAATATTTGTGTGTATCAGCTTAAATGTTTACAAATATTTCAATTTTCAATAGAAAAGAAATCTATAAATAATCCTGCAAATAGGGAAAAGTTTATGCTGCAAGACCAAAGAAACGTATACTTTATATATGCATGCTTTTCCACGTCTTTTAAAACATCAGTTTACTACAAAACTGTTATTTTTTTTTTCTCTTTCTTTATTGTTTTCTTCAAGTCTCTAATATCCAATGTTTATCGGGAACATAATATATCTCGAACATCAAATGAAATAAAAGTATAAATGAACTGCATTTATGAAAGTTTCACAATGTTTAAAAACTTATTTTTTTAAACAAATTTATAAATGTTATAATATTTTGAGAATCCAATCTCTTTGATTTTTAAAAATATATATTTATTTTGTTTTTCATTCAATATTTTTTAAAAGTCAAAAGTTTCCAAACAGTATTTTTATACCTAATAATTACACTAAATAATACCATATCTAAAGAGCAAATAATCTCCTGATAACTTGTTCGATTTTTTTTCAATTAAAAGGGAAACTTAAAAATTCCATGATTACTATAAATAGCGTATTAGAAAAAGCGAACGATATTTTCTACGTTTTTCTTTTGATCATTCGCTTTCATGGCTTCAGTTATAAATATCATTCGAAATATCAAGTTCCAACTCCAACAAGCGCCCGGAACAGCATTTTGAATTATGATTCCAAGGTACTACATCAAGTACAAAAGCCTTTTGAAAAGAGGACGTCGCATAGCGAAAAACATAATGAGCTCCCAGCAGGTGGCATCGGGCTCATTTACATCGCTTTATTCATCGGACGCGGAATGGCAACGATGGATGTTGGCTGGTTGCCTTGGCAACCCCTCAGCTTTTCTGACGTTATGCGCATTGGGATTTTTCGTCATTTTTAATAGGCGAAAGAGCGAATACGCGTGCAGCAGGGAAAATAGGAAGGAAAAATAAACTTTTAACCCCAGCTGGTTGTAAGCAGTCTTTGCTGCTTTCCTGTATACAAAATGAACCCTGAAAAAAAGAACTTAAAAAAAAATCAGTCGAAAATAGCTGTCGGCTACGTTTAGGATGAACAGAACTTTCGCATTTAGAAGAAAGTTTTTTTTTAATTCTCTGGAGATAGTGAAGGATTTTCGGCTTTTTTGTGGTGTATACCGTTAGTTGCTAATATATACCTCAAGTTATATGCAGTTTCTGTGAAGATTTATGTTTCTAACGTTTGTTGTGGTAGGATTTAAATTCCTTTATAAGTAATAGTAAAATCGTTGTAGATACAGACTCAGAAAGAATTTCATGTGAAATGTCAATTGACAAGCATTGTTAAAACTCTTTCAAATGTTCGTCACTCTGTTTAGTATTTTTGAAAATAAAATTTATTGTACGGGTTTAGAAATGGAAATTGAAGTTTTAATGATGAGAGATAGTAATGATAATAATAAATAATATCTTAAAGGAAGAATTTCAACGTAGGAAATAATGTTTATTTCTTACGTTTACAATAAATTAAAGTTTTCAATCTTACTCAGTGGGCATGAAAAGAAAGAGAGAGAATGAATTTCTTTTGAAAATGAAAAATTCCCCAAAATAAATTCAATATGAATGCCTTTTTTTAGCTAAGGGGCCATTTTTATTAGTTAATAAAAACTTTCATGCATATTTTTTCAATCTGGAACTTGGTTAATATATCAAACATAAATATCACAACAATTTCGAATTTTAATTAGAGTAGTAAACTCTTCAAAATATTTATGAATTTTAAAAAAATATTAATTAACTAGCTGTTATACCCGTTCTTCACACGGGTGAATTGAAAAATTTAACAATTCAAATTGAAGGGTAAAGAAGTTTTTAATGAGTTAATTCTACGTGAATTGCAAATTAAACAAAAAAAAAAAAAGCTTTTAATATATCTCAGCTGAACAAAAAAAAACCTGTTTGTTAAATTTTAAGTCTGTAGATCTAATAGCTGATGTAAAGGATTTTTTTTTTCTATAACTCCCCGTAACTCTCTTGTGGGTCGTTTTTTGAAAACACCTTCCTAAGCTTATCTCTGCTTAGCAAAAGTAGCACATTGTTACAAATTTTGTGTAATGAACGCTTAAAATAGTATAAATAATTTATATCTGGAAGTGTAGTTTGTTAATATAACTTTTTGTTGTATCTATTTTATGTTAAAATTGTAAACAGCCTCACACTCCGCCCGTTCAAGCTTTCGCAATTCCTGGTGCTTGGCGTAGACAAAACAAAATGCAAAATTTTGCTTCACTCATAAAAGATAGATATATGCTAGTCGTGGGCTTTTTTGCAGAAGGCTGAATTTTTTCCGAATTTCTTGACAATTATAATTTTATTTTGGACACTTCACTCAATATAGTAGTCTATGTGTTATTCTGATGTATAATCTTTTTTATTGTAAAGTTTCAATAAAATCCATTCAGTTGTTTTTGCGTGAAAGAGTACCAAACATCTCCATACAATTACGTTTATAATATTAGTAAGGATATGTCGTATTTATCGATTTGTGCATGCATATTACAAAAATAAATATTTTACACAAGCTTTATTTAAAATTATTATTCTTTATAACTACAGAAAACATATGTATATATATTCTGAAATACTAAAAATAAGCCCGCCAAAACAGAAAATCCGTTCTGAATCGAGATTACTTTGCCGTGTGCGATCAACGATTCGTCTTTTGTTTTTCCACTATTAAGAAAAATAAAGCATCTGAAAGCTTTTTACTAAGAGATCATCTGCAGTGATTGGAGGACGATGTTACAAGATTTCAGGATTTTAAGTTAATTGATTTAAAATTCAATTTGCTTCCATTACTGCTAATATCGATGCAGCATCTGAGAAGCTACAGCTTGAACTTATTCACTATTAAGTCAGATCACAGCGTGAAAAAATATTTAAAGCTATGGCATAGATTTTTTTACAAATCTTTGCTGTCCATGTGTAAGAAAAAATTTTCGTAGAAATTATTCTTTACGTATTACTCGACATACATTTGTAAGCAAAATTTTTCTTGCATGAAGATCAACTAGATTAAATTTTGATGCAAGTTGACTGTCATTCATTTGCCAGCCGTGATGAGAATTTCAACCAGCAATCTCTCTTCTGAATTAAAAAAAAAAAATTGCAGAAAAGTATGATTGAAGCACTGGCGTAGTCTGAGGGACCCTGTATCAATATTCGTTCGGTGTCTTTTTTTAGATATGAGAGCCCTGTTAGAGGAACTGTAGTTACGCATGTTGGGGCCCTTGTAGCTTGGGAGACATGTATCATTGATACGACTGATATGGCGGTAGCTACGCCCCTGGATAAAGGGTACATTTGTTTCATTCAACTGATTCTAAAATTAAATGTGCATCTATCTATAGTAACGATTCTCAGCCTGCAGCCCTTCGAGCCTTTTTAAGGGGCCCGGTCATGCCCATTGCTCTGAGAAATTTACTTATTTAAGAACATTGTACTAAAAATTTGGTGGGAAACTCATTGTCAAGAAATCAAATATATCAATTTTGCTTTTTGCTGTCGGTGTCGCACTGGTACGAATTTATATTCTTTTTCTATTTGGAACGGTTACGGTTAGTGATAACAGACAGCAGTGGAATAGAGACCATTTTATGGGTGGAACTAATTTTTAACTATCTCTCATATCTTGCAAGCGAAAAACATTCGCAGAAAATATATCGTTTCAAGACGATTGGGAGGTGGAATATTTTGTAGTGAAAAACAAACATGGATCAGTAATTGTTTGATTTGTCACGCGAGCGCTGGATTTAAAAAATCATTCAATGGCACTTTTCCTCGAAGATCTCTTTCAAGAGGTTATAAATAAGCTTTCTTGAAAAATCTTTGCAACATCTCAACAATGTGTTCTGTCAGTGGTAATGTCACAGTGAGATGACAAAGACATCCTACGAAGTGTGTTACATTATTGGTAATTATATTGAAACCGTGTTTACTGATGCCGAAATTGTGTGAAGGAGGGTTTCTTAAATATTTCTTTCTAATTAAGTGTTAGTGAAAAAATATAAAAAATAATAATTAAAAAAGGCAAAAAAGGAGTTATAATATTTTGATCAATTTTCCACATTTTAAATTTTCAATGTTATCTTGGTCTTAAAGCATTTATCCTCCTGTTGCGGCCAGCGTGGTACAACTAACATATGTGTGCGACTCAGCAGAAAAAAAGCTTGAGTACTCCTTATCTATGGACATTTCGAAATTACCGCAACAAATAAATTGAATAAAATTGCCTCTATTTTATTTAATTTATATTTATTATTAGAAAAGAAATGCAATTATTTTAATAAGGTGCGGTGGTCTGCTGTCACAATGTGGCTCGCGAGCCAAAACAAGTTGCCCATCTCTGCCATATGGGGTAGGAGGATATGATATTTTTAGCTTAAAATAAAAGCCTGTGACTCCATGTACTCATCGACCACAGCCTAAGCTTTAAAGCCATCTCTGCAGAATCCTTTAGGTACCTGCTTTCGACCCAAATCCTCTCTGGAACCAGCATATTTACCCTTGCGTGGAGTGTTGTCAAGCACCCCGAATGCGTCATCCCTTGTTTACCCAGGACTGCGCTTTTATCGGTCGGGGTAATGGCGCATGTTTACCCGCAGCTCGTGTTTGAGAAGCGGATTTCGGGCCTCTCTTGTTTTGAAGAGAAGCCACCTGCAGTGTCTCCGTGGACCACCCGCAAAGTGCACTTCCGTCTATACACCTACCTGGATGCGGTGCACCCTCTAGATATCGCATGACGGTTTTGACATCTTTTATATGACGAGACTTTTGGCCCCGTTTACTTGATTTTTGAAGTGAATTCTTTGCAGAAAGAGGCTATCTCTCAACCCTTTTCATGTTCTCGGCATCCTTGTTGCTTTTTTTTTTTAACGCCACTGGAGTTTAATGGGAATAAATAGTCTCAAAAATTGCGGTTAAAAAAAATCGAAACTGCGATTTATTTCGTGATAAACCTTTATGCCTCGATTGGCATATCGTTAAAAGAAAAGAAAGAAACTAAGTGATTATTTCAGTAATAAGGTATAATCTTCCAACTCTCTCCCCTTTTTTTGACAGCCATCACAAATGGCTATTATAGTAAATTCGTAAAAAATATGTTGTTTCATTTTTTAAAGGAAAAAAGATGCTTTAAGTACAGAGCTCCGCCACTTTTTTTTTATCGCAGCGGACCAGTCCAAGATTGATAATTTTACCGCTCTAGGGGGAATGTTGATTGTTTACACTTTAGATTGTTTTGATTTAATAATTTTCATTTAATTGTGTTTAAACATGCCTTCAGAATAAAATACAATTACGCCTGTAAGGAACTGCTGCCTGCACCTGGCAACAGGTCGAACGAGAGACGATATAAAGAGAAGGATCTGGCAAGGACAGAGAGGAAAAAGGTCGGAACGGAGGAGAAGAGAGGAGGGCGAAGAAAAACCCGGAGGTTGTGAAAAGTAGAGACGGCTAAACGATGTATCATAATCTTGTAATATCTCAATATATTCTTTATTTTAAGAAATGTCCCCTAGAAGGTGTGGAATAAACAGTGGGACAAAACATTGTCTGCAATTATTTTCAATTCACAATGCGAACACGATCAGAAAAGAACCCACGAGTTTACAACGCCCAAAAGGATTATTATTCCCCCCCCCAATAGGGCTGAATTTTAGCAACTTAGCCCTAGCAGACCCGGCAAATCCCCAAAAGTGAGAGCCATTTCGTAGTGGTACCATCGTGTGGCGGCCTTGTTACCGATTTGGACGCTTGAATTAATTCAAAAAGGAACATAAAGTGACTTACATAACATGGGATATAAAATAGTATTCATAAAATGCCGCACAAACCCAAAATAAATACACCATTGTAAATAAAATAGAAATAATTAATGTTCCTTGTAGGACCCGGTACGGCTGAATCCACGTACCGGTTCTGATCCACGGCTCGGGGGTTGGGACCACTGCTTTAAAAGATTATAATAGAGAATACATAACTTTCCTTGCACTTTTTTATATAATTTTTTTAAATGTTGTAAAAGTATTTTTTTTAAAGAAAGAAAATTAAGTTTTTTTTAAATGTTTAGTTACATATAACAGAATAAAAAACATATGATGCAAAAAAAAAAAATGTGTAGTATAAAAGAATAGGCAATGTAGCAGCTATGAGTTAATTTTGGTTTGTTTTTTTCTTTATTTGTTCCAAAATTTACACAAGTTTTATTTCTATTATTTTACATTATTTCTACAATCACGTTAAAAAATGGATGAAAATCATATTTAGCATCATATGAAAAAAATACTGAATATTATTTTATTTCGTATTACGTTTGTTTGTAAAAAAAGGCATAAAAGTAACCTATAAAATTACTGAAAAATGTTTTAAATAATTTTTCAAAAAGCAAAATTATTATCATTATTTTTGCATATTTTTGTTTGTTGTTGTTGGCTAAGAAATTTATGAACCTGAAAAATATCCAGCGTAACTCTGTAAGTTGAGCTTCAAAAAATAACTAGTAACTTTCCTATATAGTAAAAAAAAAAAATGTTTTTAAAAGAATTATGAGGGAAAAAAGAAATGATTTTGTTAACTTATTTTTATTTCCTCAGATTTGAATGAATAATTGCATGACGAAAGCTGTAACTAAGCACATTTCACTGAAAGTATACAAATGAGATATTTTTTTGTATTAACCATTAAGATTAGTTTTTCAGAAAAATAACGACGTTAATATAACCGTCTCGTATCAATAAGTGGCTGAACGAAGCTCCAAATAGTTGATGAATTTAATTTTCTAATTAATAATCTCCATACTGCTAATAGCTAACTTTACAACTAAGTTGCAGCCATATCTCTTTCACGCACTTTTATAGTTAGGAACCAATCTTTTAGTTATCAATAGTTAGGAACCACAGCACTTTTCCATTGTAAGAAGGTGAGTGAGCGAATTATATTAATGTGGCACTATGAAACAACACGAGTGCTCTCTATTGGCAGAATGCCCAAGGAAACCGAGCTCACCCGAGGAGGGTTTAGAGCTGCAAACCGATCCCTCGGGAAACAACCACCCACACGTCCAGTCTTTACTGAAAAAGAAATCAAAGTTTACATTTTAAACAGCAGACGACTGTAAAATAGTATAACACAAATTTAAAGGTAACTTCACGATATACATACGCATACATATGCATAGTAAAAATATACAAAGCAATAATAGTAATAATAATAAAAGAAAACACATAAAGGGTATAAGAGAAGGAAGAAAGAACTTACATTATTCCAGAATTCTTACAAATACATCGAAAGAATATCCAATACAAATGCACCGTACGGACACAGAGACACTCACACAAAAGACAGGAAACATAAATAATAATAAAAATTTCTTTCGATTCATGTTTTCAGTTGACGCCATCACTTCCTGTTGAAACTTTTCCCTCTGAGTCGCCCATCCGGTATAGCGGTTAGCGACGCTGACTGCTGTGCCGTAGGGTCTGGGTTCGAATACCGGAGAAGACATGGATGTTTGTTAATGTATAGTGCCCTCACGGCATGGGGGTACTCTAAATTGCCGTCGAGCCGCAAGTCCTCTCGTGAGGTTGGTGGAAGGGGAAGAGAGGTGGGAGGCCTCTGACCACCCCCAGGGTGTTCTCCCTCTAAATTGGGGTGGAACCGAGCCAAATCGTACTGTCACCTGCATGGTGCTCAAAGCTACGGCTAACGACAGGGGTCACTTAGCTCTTAACCATGATGAATTTCGTGGGCCTCGATCTGACTTTTGCCGATCAGGCGGCATTAGAAACAACGAAACAACTTTTCCCTCTTAATTTGCCCTTCAGATTAGAGAAAAAAATTCAGCATTGGAAGGAGAATTATTCATTTAAGAACCCCTCCCCCTTTTTTTAAAAAAGAAACATAAAGGAAGAAAGCAGGAACCGTGTAATTTTGAACCAGGGTCAAATAACGAGGACGACATCTGAGCTAGCACCTCCTTCTCCTAACTACCACGCCACGGGAGGAATTTGAGCCTCGACGGATTTAACGTTCATTAACCTTTTCCGCATATAGTCTTCAGTAGCTCCAGGACTGGAACCAGTGACACTACGACCACTAGCTCGTGACCATAACCTTTTGGCTACCACCGTCTGTAAGATGGTGAGAGTTAAACTCTAAGCAAAACTAAGGAATATTACCCCTTGTTAGTTCATAATCATCAGCATTGGCATGACAACCCTTTATGGGCTTGAGCCTTCCTCAGAAGTTTTTCCCATTCTGCCTTTCTCCGAGCAATTGATCTCCAGTTCTTCACTTTAACAATGGCAAAGTCCTCATCCACACAGTCTTTCCATCTTTTTTGGGGCCTTTCCTTTGGTCTTTTATTAGAGGGAGTTGCATTTAAAATTTCCAATGCTGTTCGTTCGGGGTTCATTCTTACTATATGCCCTCCCCATCTCATTCTACTTAGTGTTATGGTCTTACGTCTTAATAATATCATCACTATTAAAAATCTCATGTATTTCAAAACTATATGTTTTCTCCAACTGTTATTATCGAGAGCAGCACTTAATATGGTTCGCAGGACCTTCCTTTCAAAAGTCGCAAAGTTCTTCTCTTGTCAAGGCTCACATCTCTGAGGCATAAGTCAAAACCAATTTAATCAGTACCTTATACAGCAGGATTTTTGTCTTTCTTTTTCTTAAATGAGACTTAAGTAGTGATCTTAAACCAAAGAAACAGCGATTAGCTGCAATAATTCTCTTTCTGATTTCAGGATTCATGTCATTTGGGTAATTTATTTCTGATCCTAAATCGGTAGAATTTTTTACGGATTCAAATTTAAAGGAGTCTTTTTCAAACCAATTAGGGATGGTTTCCAATCCACCACAATACATATACAGTCGGAAATCTATATAACGAAGTCGCTAAATCCCGTAAAAAAATTCGTTATATGGAAAATTCGTTATATAGAGGTTCATCGTTTAATATACTCATAAAAACCACTTAAAACAAATTTTAAATTCATAAGCACTATGCATTAAAAAAATAATTATTCGCACCTTTTTTAAAATTAATATATGTTTATTTTATATATCTTAACAATAAAAAAAAGATAGAAAGAAAAACTGCATGGAAAACAAGAAAAAAGAATGTCGAAGTATACACTGTATTTCCAATATTAAAAAAATAATTTTATATTAAAATTAATGAATTTGAAGGACATTTTCTAATTTAAAGCATACAAGTAACATTAAACATACATTATTTTATAACTAGAACGCGGGGACACGGGACAACTCCACTGAGTGTGAAAAAGGATGTCGAAGATGATTCTAGTGAACTGGACAATACAGGTTAAAGGTTGAACTTCTTGGATTAAACGTCCAGAATTCTTTTGCTCTTGCAGAGTTAGGATGCAATGAAACCAGTTCAAGATTTATGACCACCATAAAATGTGTCAAAGAGAAAATAACTTAAAATGTTCAGGAATACTTTAAAAATAGGGAGGGGGAAAAAATTGAATCACAAAAGAAAAAGTTCGTTATATAGAAAATGCACTTCGCTATAGAGAGGCTATTTTACGAAGAAAATCGTGAAATATCCAAGGTTCCAGGAAAAAGTTCTCTATATAGAAAAATTCGCAAAATAGAGGTTCGACTGTATTTTGTCTCCTCCATATTCACTCTTTGGTTCATTTTCCTAGCAGATCTTTCCAGTGCTAGAAAACTCTCAACCAAAGCAGCTTTAGATCTTGCGATAATGTTCACATCATCAGCATATGCCAAAATATGTATTGATCCTCATGTTAGTTAAAGGTGGGAATCATCACAAGATGCCCGATATACATTCTTCTCGGCTTATTTGCTGGAAATCCCCAATCATTTATGCTAGGTAGTTTAATGTGTTCGAATGTTTATTTCTATGGTACAAATTACAATATTACACAAATTTGTGGGGAAAAAAAATATAATATTTATACAGTATTTCAGAATTTCATGAGCAAAATATTTAAATATAGGTTTTCCTTGATCGGGGAAAATGTATTTCGAACATATACTATTAAGTTCTACTGGAAACTGTATATGGAACCATTATCATAATCATAATATGCAATCACCTCGAATTAACATACAAAAATTCCTCGCTATTCGCTATCATTTATTTTTAGAAGTTTCTTGGTTCATAAACATGTAATTTTTTACTGTTTGATCATGATAATTTTGTATTCTTTTTATTGATCTAAAGTTGATGAGGAGTATATATTTCCAGACTTATGCAAAAACTTTTTGTTGTCTGAATTGACTATACGACCTTGCTGTAGTGTAGCTAGATACATTACAATTTTAACATCTAGTTATAAGTTCGGGAAAGACATCGCGTTTGGAGTAAAATTGCTCTAAAATTGTTAATACACATTATCCAAAAACGTATTGAGTATAATTTAGGAAAAAAATTGTCAGTTTACATACTTGTTGCTAAGGTTGTTGAATTTGGTAAAACTTCGCTTGCTGGATTTTCGGTTGTTCAATCTGTGTTAAACCCGTCTTCACACACTTTTTTAAATGCACTCACTATTCTGAATGCTGGGAGGGGGGAGATGATGTGTCATTTTCTAAAATTTCATATACGTCGGAAAAAACACACCGAATGTTATGCATTTAGTAGCAAAACAATTTCGAATCAGATACATTTTGTGTTTCAAAGAATTTTTTTTTGAAAAATAAAATGACACAATGAGGATAATTTACTATCATATATAAATTTGCTTTTTTCGTGAAATATGTTCAAATACGCATCCAGACAATTTTCTTGGATGAATGATAAAATTATAAGTGCTTTGTACTCAGAGACGTCTTAAAGCAAGGTCCAACTTGGCCCGGGCCCAGGGCCTCGGCAACAGGGTCTCGTCTCGTCTCGTTCTTGATTAAACCTTAATAAGATAATGATTCGAATAACTTCTACTATCAAATTTTTTTTCGGTTGTGTTCACCACAAAACTGAAAATTTCGGACCATATGTCAACTGGTTACATGGATGACCGCAGTAGCGCATACAGGAATTTTTCAAGGGGGCGTTCGGGGTCAAAAGTTCACCATTCTTGTATCATGCTCCTTTTGATTTTGTTGATTTTCGTGAGCAAAACACAGTAAAAAACTAATTATTGAATAAATAATTAGCATTAATTAATAAAATTAATGATTAATAACAAATATTTAATTAAATTTTACGTACTATATACTTGGAATAATAATCAATCGGAAAAAAATATCAAGAGCTTTGGGGAGATATGGACCCCCAGGACCCCCCCTTGTGTGCGCCACTGGATAACCGTCATCCATGTATAGGCCTAGACCTACCATCAGTAGTGCACTCAGGAATTTTTCAGGGGGGCAGGGTCGGAAGTCCACCATTCTTGTATGATTTTGTCGATTTTCGGGAACAAAAAATAGTAGGAAACTAATTATTGAATGAATAATTAGCATTAATTAATAAAATTAATCATTAATAACAAATACTTAATTAAATTTTACGTACTATATACTTAGAATTATAATCAATCGGGAAAAAAATCAAGGGCTTTGGGGGGAGGGTTCGGACCCCTAGACCCTCCTTTGTGTACGCCACTGCTTACCATTATACAGTAATAATTGCTCATTCAGTCAAAAGCCGGCAGTTGATCGAGCCGGTTTGTGCGATTGTAAGTCATACACATTTATTTGTTTCGTGTTAATGTTTGTAGGAGTATTTTTGACAACGCATGCTATGTACTGTCTACTTTTGAGGATCTTATGTGGACCCTACATAACGATGGCGCGTGATATTGATTAATTTAAATACTTAGTTTATTTACGTCACAGCTATTATTTACAGATTATACATTGAAATTATTAAACTTATTAAAATATTATTAGAGTTCAAAACAATGGTTTGCGAGAGAAGGGTTCTCTTTCGTGCGTCTGCTTCCTTCTAAGAGTCAAAGCATCTCTCCCTGGTTCTCCCTCTCGGGGGATCAGGAGGCTGGTGCCTTTTAGCATCTCGTTACATCCTGCTAGTAGCAGGAAAAGAGTCCTTCGTGATCTCAAAGGTCGATGGGCGATCCAAAAGGGTACTATGCAACAATTCAAAGTTGCACAGATGTCTTTGCACGCGTGGTAATTATTTCCACAAAGACGCCGATCACAGCTGCGTGGCGGAAACGTTACAACATTAAAACACATTTCCGATCAGGAGAAACACAACTTCGTAGAGGAATATCGAACTGACGACGAAAGGCACGTAGCACTGCAACCACCGACTCACCATTCGAGAAATATGCCTTCAAGGAAAAACGTCCTGCTGCCTCGATTACAACATGTTTGAGACTAAGACGGGCAGAAACACAAATACTCCACTCCACCCTATTCACCAAACCCCTCCCCTCTCTGCAAATATCACTGCGATATCTACAAAAAAGGAAGTTTCTGTGCCCCACCCTGTTTATTCTAATTCAAGTGACACTAAACATCAAAAACATTGTCCATTTATGCGTTTTTTCAAAGTCATGGTTCCGAACATAGTCTTAATTTGTATAAAACTGAATATATCTACGCAAAACTAAAGTTTTTAACTATTTGAAGAAAACTTTTGAGGTTTTTAAAATCCATAGCTTTGGATTAGTAAAAAGAAAAAAAGAAAAGAAAGCAACTGATGAGAGAGAGAGAGAGAGAGAGAATATACTAAAATAACTATAATTTCACAAAATCCAATCATTTTTCCTCTGGCTTTATCTTCAACAATAAAATATTAAACAAATTCAAATGCTTCCCAAATAATTCTCATAGAAAAACTGAATAATATTTAACATTGCAATTATTAAATTTTTTTTTAATGTAATACACGCACTATAATTTTTATCTTATATAAAATACATGTTTTCTCTCTTCTTTTCTTACATCCAAAGCCTTATTTTTATTAAAACTTATAGTTATAAATTTATCTGTTTTCATGGTAAATCAGTTCGTCAGTTTTCGAGTTTGGTCAGTAATTTCATTCAGCAGGGGAAAAAGTAACTTGCATTTTATGCGCAGAAAAATAAATGGAACAGAAAATAAAACAAAGAATTCTCTTCTGAAGCTTTCGAATCCTCATTATTTAGTATCGTCGCTGTGTGCGGTTAAAAACAATTTATTTCGTCGGAGAAATTTCACTCAATCCGATTTTTAAGATTCATTTTCTTGGAAGAATTCTTTTTCCTCTTTTCGTTCCGAAATTCGAATCGTTCGTTCTACAAAATGCCGAACCAACTCAGGAAAAGTCAACTCTAAATTAAAATAAATAAGTACAAAAATCCTTTTCACAATCAGAAAGGATACGTTCTTTTTAATTAATTCGAATTTTCCCTCAACCTAAAAGACAAATCGAAGAACGTTTGAAATTCCTTTTTGGAAATCGATTAAAATCATCGTCATCGGAAAAGAGAAGTCCAAACGGCAGACGACTTTTAATCTTTTACTTTTCGTTTTCAGCGCGCGTGGTGGTGGTGGGGAAAAAGACGCTAGGGCCTTGCTACGAAAACGGCAGTAGTAATTAATTTCGGAATTATGTGAACCTCTTGTCTGAAGTTTAATCTTAATTATATATTTCTCTTTTTCGAATTTTCTTAGAAGAATATTCTAAGAAGAGAGAAGTGTGCGTTTATAAATCGGTTTCTCTTTCTGCGTTCAGTCTATATTTTTGCGAAAAGGAAAATTAAGATTTTTGGCTTTTACACAGCCTGAAAATTTAATCTTTTGGTCTCATCGAATTCCATCTGTTAGGGTATGTTTGTTTCCTTTTTCGTTCTTTGCCTTTTAATTATTTGCGAAATTTCTGAAGATGTAGAAAAATGTGTATAGTATGCTTCGCCAGATAACTGGTTCGAGTTGATTACATCGGAAGTTGTTCGTTTCATTGTTTGGTTTTATTTTCTTTGTTTTCGCCGAGAGAAAAGCGCGGAAAAATAACCATATTCTAAAATACTCGCTAGAGAGAATCAACACTTCGGTCCTTTCCAAATTCCATTAAGACTTACTGGAAATTGTATTTTGTTTAAAAACAACTCTGGAATAATGAGAAAATGCATATATTTGTATCTCATATGAAATGTAATTTCATCTACACTTCGTTTAGGTGGAATGTAATGCAAAAATGGAAAGAAGTAAAGTATGTGTATGTCGCAAGAAAATGACGAAATTAGGACTTTCCATCGAATCCCTACGGGAGATGATCAATTCACGCAAGATGTTAAAATAACGTCTCTTTGAGGCCATTTCCCGTATGTAAGTCAGTGATTGGATGAAATCCCCGAACTGTTTTAATGAAATGAGGAAATGGGCGTCAGCCATTTTTTTAAAGATAGGGGGTTGATATTTAGGGGATCGTGTTAGTACAACCTGTATGGTTAGGAAGTGCTAGGACTCGACCCCCCAGGTGTCTCGCCCCCGGACAACATTTTGCCAATGCAAATCCTGACTAGTTCATTTAATCATTTCATTGAAACAGTTTAGGGTTTGATAAAATCACTTACTTTCATCAGGGAAATGACCTTGAAGAGACGTTATTTTAACATCTCCCGTCAATTGATCTTCTCCCTTAGGGATGATGGGAAATCTCTAAAGGATGAGGGGGGAGACACCTGGGGGGTTGAATCCTTGTACTTCCTAATCACATATCTCTCTCGATCCCCTAAATATCAACCCCATATCTTTAAAAAATGGCCGACTTGTTCATTTCATCATTTCACTAAAACAGTTCGGGGATATGAACAAATCACTTACTCACATAAGGGAAATGATCTCAAAGAGGCGTTATTTTAACATCTTGCGTGAATTGATCATCTCCCATAGGGATTCGATGAAAGTCCTAATTTCATCATTTTCTTGTGACATGTGTATATGTTTGAATTCTTCCTTACTTTGCAAGAAGCTTTAAAACTAGCAATGCTAATGAGATAATAGACTGTTGTTTACTATTAATCTAAAAACATTTTAGTTATTAGTATAAAGCAGTGATTCCTAAAGTAGTCTATATCAACCCCCATGGGTCTATGGCGACATTTAAGGGGGGTCCATTTCATCGAAAAAACAATTTGGGGGTCCATGAGGTGCAAATAAGGGTCTACGATAGTGGCTCTTATTAAACCAGATAGTGACTTTAATTTTAAAAGAAAATTTAATCAAGTGGAAACCAGATTTACCAATTTAACAGATTTATTTACTAAATTTAAGGAAGCTAATTTGAGGTTACAGGGACCATCATTTCAGAGTTTCTTGCCAAAATTAAGCCAAGGATTATAATGTTGTATATCCTGTATTTTTCCAGTTTCTCGACTTCTCACAGACAATCGGCCAGAAAAGGACGTTTTGGCGTTTAACATTTAAATGCCCTATATTCAAATTTGGAAACTAGATTTGAGAATGGTTTGATTATGGTAATACCACTGTAGGCAATGAATTAATAGGGTCACTAAGACAAATTAATTGGAAGAAGCTCTAACGAAGATCTTAAAGTAAGATTTAGAAACGGATCTCAGCAATTTTGGAAGCACCAGATTCATCCCTCCCATTAAAAAAGTATTTGTTTGTTACGCAATTATTTAATCTAATAACTATTTTATGTATTAATTAAATTCTAATTTAATTACTGCTCAGAATGATTTTAAATTTGATCAGAATATACTTGAAGAAGGGGAAACAGGTAAGGCCTAAGAAAAAAAAATTCTTTGACGTTTCCATTGTTGCTTTTTATGATGCTTTTTTTTTTTTTTTTTTGCCCTCCATCCCATATCTGATATATTGAATGTGGCCGGATGTTGAATGGCCTTTATGAGTGGGAGTCTTCTGATTGATTGGGAGGATTTGGCAAGGAGGCCTGGTCATGGGAACTGTTTCGGAGGCATCCGAAGTTGGCGGGAAAACTCCTGAATTTGGTTGATAGTCCTGTTTGCCATTGGCTGAAAGCACTCGGAGAGTAGGCACACTATTGGCTGCCCTGATACATTAAAATGCCACATGTAGCCGTATACCCTTTTTTATGCCGCTTACAGCGCCATCTATTGGTACACTTTGGATTTTTTTCTTACGCCATACCGTTTTCCCCATCTTTAGCTCAAATTTGAATTATGACCAGTGTTTTTTTTTTTTTTTACAGCACATTTTGAAAGCGGAACTTATATTATATAATCACCTTGTACAATCACAAAATTTAATTTTTCTTTTTTAATTTTAAATAGCTGCATTAAATTTGTAAATTAATTAAGGGTAAAATATTTAATCGTGTATCTTATACTGTTTACATTGTTTTATGACTTTATTCATCAATTTTTTTATATATATAATGTCTGATTTATGTTGAATTTATTGGACCTGTGACAACAATACATTTTAACTAAACTTTTTAAAACTCAAGGAATTTTTTTTTTCGTTTGATGCAAAATTGTAGCATAAAAATGTTGAAGCAAATTAAAATAATGAACATTTTTCCATTTTTTGAAGATACTAATACCGTTGCTGCAAAAAGTATGTAAGAAATATCAACGGATATTCTCGAAAAAAAACAGAAAAACATTGAATACATTTAAAATTTTAATATGGGCTATGAATTTATTGCTAAAAAAATCTTATTTCAAAAGAAAATCTTCTGCAAACTTTCGAAACCAAAACTTACTAACGAGTATGTTAAAAATAAAAATTTTAAAAAAAGTCCCAATTTTTAAAAAAAATTTTTTTTTGTTTTAGACAGGCGTGTGTGTGTTTATTATTTTTTTTTATTTAATAACATCTTATTTATAAAAAATATCCATTGAGACGTTTACTAAGGTGCAGCAGCACTTTTACTGCTAGAATCTTTCCCCTGCTGTCAACAATATAGTTCATTTAGTAATATTTATATCGAGTTGATTTGTGTGTGTTTGTATAGCAAGTGAATTTACGAAAGAGATTTCAAATGAAAAGTTTGCTATTTTTTTATATTTTTTTCTTCATTAACTTTTCGTTTTATTAATGTTGATAAGTTTAAATGTTCTTAAATGTATTATTAAAATTAAGAATATTCAGTTTTCTCTTTAAAAAATTCTATTATATTCCCTAAAAAATTCTTTAACGTTTTGTGAATGGACCCTCAATCGAATATTCTTTATCTTATCCATCTTTTCTTTTATTTTTTTTAAAAAAAACAGATATCTTTTTTTTAATTCATTTTTCTCCAATTTATTTCTTGTTACACGTAGGCAGAAAATATTTGTTTTCGTCATACACGTTCCATGTTCGAAATTAATAGCTAATCAGACGATATTGCCGCGTTCTTCGTCTACCGTCTCAGCTTTTCACTCCACATAGTCAGATTTATTTCACCAAACGATAACGCT
This sequence comes from Trichonephila clavipes, assembly GCA_019973935.1. Lineage (NCBI taxonomy): Eukaryota > Metazoa > Arthropoda > Arachnida > Araneae > Nephilidae > Trichonephila > Trichonephila clavipes. Next base: position 513,162 of record BMAU01020628.1, read on the forward strand.
GTTATTAAAAATGATACTTTTTTATACGGCTTCATTCACGGATAAAAAGATGGTTCATTATAAAAACTCTGGATTGAATTTTCTCATTCTAATCTTCTGATGAGATGTTCTTGATCAAATTGGGAACAACTTTTTTTCTTTTTTTAGAATTTCCGCGTTCTTTCTCTAATATAATTATGTTGATGTGGATTTTTTTTTAGAGACGCTGTGTAGCATGTTTTTCGCGTTTGAGGTATTTTATTAATTTCTCTTCTTAATACTCGATAACGTTGGTTATTGAATTAAAGCAGCTTTTAAAGAAGGCGAGGTTTGTATTATATATTGTTTAATTCGTAAATGATATTTTTAGAAAAAAATTTAAGAGTCAAAAATTTAATGAGGAAAATATCATGAAGCGAGTGCTATGAAAAAAAAATCACTAATGAAATTTATTTAATTTTTTTATTTTGATTCCTATTTCGAAGATTAAATGCTTTTTATTACAATAAGAAAACATTTTAGTACAGTTTCTTTCGTTTTTATTCTTTTTTGTATGTGTACATTTTATTTTAATTTTTGCTGCTAATACAGGAATAATATGAAAATATCGTATCTCTGTTGAAATATAAATTTTAGCATATTTCCTTTTTGTATATAAATAAATCTATTTTTCAAAATATCCAATTAGTTATTTGCATCAAGTAAAATATTTTTTCTCTCTCTCTCTCTCTCTCTTTTTTCTTTTAAAAAGTTTTTTTTAATTCATAAAATTTATAATATATATTTACCAGTTACTAAGAAGCCGTTGTTTTAGCTAGCTGTAAATTGTACTAAATCTTTTCAAATGCCTGCTTTCACGTATAATGACTTAATTTTCTAAAAAAATGTTATAATAGTAATAAATTTCTCGTATAATTGGTATTGGATTAAACAAAAATCATGCAAAAATGAAGCAGTTTTTTTTATCTATCAATTGATGCGTTGCAAAAATTTATATGAAATTAGGAATTTAAAAATAGAATTGGCTTTTATATATTCAAATTATTAAGAATTTTACGTTGATTGTGTGCTGATGCCATAAGCATATTTTTGGGTCAAACGATTTTTCCACTGAAACTTTTTGAAGTCGCTATGTGATAACCTTACTACAAAAACATATTCGTTTAAGACTGACATATGTAATTAAAAAAAGAAAAAGAAATTCGATTTTTTTTACATTTAAAAAATATTCCTTTTAATATTCGAATACAAATATTATCATTAAAATTTGATTCTTAAAAATCATGATCGCAAAAACTGTTCTTCAAAAATCTGCGTAGATTTTTTTTTATTATTATTTAATTTTGATTTTGGCCGATTTCTAATTTGATTCAATGTAATTGCTTTCTGTTTTCAGATGTTCTAAATTGTTGATAAATAAACTATTATTTTAATTTTGTTAAGTTTTATGTTTTTAAAAATCATTATTTACAAAGAAATTTTTATTATTTCACTTAGAATACTATTAAACTAACAATATACTCTAAAATATTTTAGTTTAAAACAATGTTCTGCATTTTTTATAAATTTTTCATTTAACAATATTTTATTCAATTAAATTCGTTTTTTTTGGGGGGGGTTGCTTCATCACAGATGTTTTTTTTCCCTTTTAAATTAAGGTTAATTCTAAAAAAAAAAAAATGTTTTCCAAGTTTGTTAAAATCTGTAGTATTATATATTTTTTATTTAAATCTAGCTAATCTAATTATCTAGATTGACTGGTTTCTGACTAGTTTCAACAATATTCGGATTCAAATAAACATGCAACTGGATTCAATGAGAGTGTATTGATTATTAATTAATTTAGATGTTATCTCTTTTACAGATGTAATACAAACTTCATTCTATAGAAAATACATGTGCACAGGTTAGGTTATATACTTCATATGATAATACATCCGTTACTGTTCTAATTTTGTAATTTTATGTATAATATCAGATAATTCATCAATGAAACTGAGCTTATTAAACTTGCTTTAAATGCTCAGAAATGATAGAGCTGTATTAGGTTTTATTATATATTCTTTTTTTTACAATAATTGAAAATATCTGCTTATTAAAATTCATCACGAGAGAAATGTAAAGTACATTCAAAATATTTGTTCCGAAATATATCTATTTAAAACTTATATATGCATTTAAATTACATATAAGCCACTTTCTCTTTGATTTAAGCAAATATTATATGTTTAATAATTAAATGCAAATATTAAGTACATAGAATTATTAATTTAATTCCTCAGCTTCTAAAGATAGGGGGGAAAACGTGTATTATGTTTCGGCTTATTTAAATGTTTTTTTTGTTTTGCCTTTTTTAAAAAAAACAATTTCATCTTATGAAATGAAATATCAGTAATAGAATGATTTTAAAATAATATTAAATAAAGAGAAATTACATTATGTCTTTTCTTGCATGTTAATTATTCAGGTTTTAATTTAATTTTATATTTTAAACTGAAGATGAATTTCTTTGTAATATTCATTCATTTATTGTAGAATTTTTGTTAAAGGAATGATTTTAAGAAAGAACACCCCCCTCCCAAAAAATACAACTTATTTTATTGCATATTGATTATTTAATTTTATATTTTAAACTGGAAAATGAATTTGTTTGTTAAATACATTCTTTAATTATCGAATTTTTGCCAAAAATAAATCATCATTATTTGGCAATAAAAATTCAATTATCGTGTGAATTTTATTAAAACGAATTCCTCATCTTTCACCAATGAATCATAGTTATTAAAATTATTGTTTTTAATTTTATTCCTAAGAATATAAATATTTAATGGAAAGATATAATAAATTTTGTTTTTATACTAAAAATATTTGCGTATTTTTTAAAGAAAGCTTTTGATTTTCTTGTTAACTTTTTAACACTTAAGTATTCAATTCATTCTTTTTTAAATTTGCTATTTATACACTATTTACGAACATTTTCGGTAATATCTAATTTATTTTTAATTTCCCGCCTCAATACGATTTTAATATTCGATGCTATAAATTGAAAAGATGGTAAACATATTAATGTGCAATAAATATACATTAATGCTAACGCAAAAAGTATCGCCTCAATAAAAAAAATAAGTATCAAATCTTTTCATACCTTAATTTTTATCAGCTTCACTTTTTAAAAAGTAGCGGAATGAAAAAAAAAAGGGGGTAAACGATAAAATAAAAAGAACAAAATATAGAACCGCAAATAGCGGAGTCTAGGGAAAAAGAATCCAAATAATCCCCAACTGTCGACTGGTAAGAAAGGAGTCAATATTTACCAGGTAATAGCGGCTAAAATAAATGTTTCGAATGGAACATTTTATGTGAAGGGAGAAAAATCTTCCCCTTCCAAACGATCGTGAATGACTGTTGCCACCACACGAGACATGAATAATTCTTCGCAGTAAAGCAAAGGAAGGTAGAAAGAAGAATAACTTCTCGGTTTTCCAGCCACTTGTTGGGTGATCAATAAAAACGTTTTATGTTCATGTTATCACAATTTCTTGTTTAAGCTTCCAATTCTGGTAAATCAGTCACGTAAAAAGGCTCCTTGATTTCTTGCTTGTTTAAAATTCGTCTTTTTTTTTTATTAAATATTTTTAATGCAATTTACTTTTTTTTTCTTCTCTAAATTGAATTTTATTTTAACCGATTTTTAACAGTTTTTAAACATTGTTGGTTTGCTATTTTGGATTTGAAGTTGATTTCGGTGAAGTAAATGTTCGCTTAAAAACAAGCAACATAAAAAAAATTAAGTCAATTCCTACTTAGATCAACAAAGAAAAATATTATTTTAGTTACTTTTTTAAATAGTTACAATTAATATAAATATGTATATACATGTGACAAAATCACAACATTAAGTGACAAAGTAGAAAGCGATTTTCCTTGCAATTTTCCATTTTCCTTTCTATATAGAGTGTTGGACTATTATTTCTGTTTGTTACTCTTTATTCATTAATTAAATTTAATTATTATAGTAAAAAGAAATCACACTCTCAGAAATTGGGCCATCCCCAAGTGGGATTCGAATTTATTACTATTTATTCATTTTTTAATTTAATTAAGGAATTTATATTTGGAAAAACTGTATTAACATCAAGTGTCATCCACTACGTTTAAAAAAAATGTATTTTAGCTTGAATGGATGAATAGAAAGTATTTTATTTAAGATTGAAAATTTGAACAAGATATATAAAATATATAGGGAGAGATTAAACTAATAGTAGAGAAATTGAAAAAGTTCACATTTTGGAGTAAATTTAATTTTCAGTTTTCGTAAAAATTGTGATTTTGAAAATATTGTTTATATATATATATATATATATATATATATATATATATATATATATATATATATATATATATATATATATATATATATATATAAGAAAATCTCTCTCGCCCCTTCTTGTACATAAAAATGAAAAATATATATATTTATTAAATAATACTTTTTTTCAAAAGCTTAAAAAGAAGTTGAATTAAATTTGTAACCACTCTTTGTTTAGACTCCTCCCATATTAAAAGCAGAAAGACATTCACGCCCTCTATCGGGTAGAACAATATTCAGTGATAGGTAAGCTTCGGTACTGTAAGGACGTTGGAGCTTGTAGCTCCGATTCTTTTATTTTAAATGATTGTTCTCTAGTTATGTCTGTAAATGTTTATTTTTGATTAATAAACGTGTTTTAATTAACTTAGTTAAGAACCCCTATCCCGTGTCTTCCTTTATTACATTGGGTCACCCCTTATAAATTAACTAAAAATAGGCAGAATATCATATTCTGCTAACAAACTATTGTAGCTAAAGTATTTAGCATTTTTTTACATTTTAGATCCTGTATGCCTTTTTTAGTTGTTAAATTAAAGTTATCTCTTTACGAATTCTATCAATTTCAATAATTTGTAGGCGTAAGAATTATAAGATTAAAACTTCCTATTATAAATTACTTTTTAATTGCAAATTAATTCAATTCAATCAAATGCAGTTTTGATTAATTGATCATTACTTATTTTAAAAGCTTTAATTGGAACTTTTGTTACAAACACCTTCTCAATATCTCATTTAAATATTTTCTCCTCTTAATTTAACCTTCATTCTTCCAAGCATTAACTCTACGAGATGTTGATAGGTCGTTTTTGAAATTTAAGACCACATTTGAAATATAGCACTTTCCAATAGGGGGAAATTAGATACTCGTAGTTCTAGATGTCAAATGGCTCTTTTAACTTCATTCCACTAATGTCCTTTGCGATTGAGATCTGGGGATCGTGAGGGACATCTCCGCAAAGTGAACGCTGCTACGTTCCTGAAACTATTCATGTAACATACAGAGCTATAACAGGAAATCAGTATCTTTAAGAAGAATTAGGTAAAGAATTAGTTAATTGGAAATAAAAACAGTGACAGGGGGGGGACTATTTTCAATGGTCTTCATTATTCTAAACTAAGTTCAAGTGACGACAACATTATTTACATTTACGGTTTTTGTATCGATTGCATTGTGTTTACAAAATTATAAAATGTAAATTTTTTGCCTTGTTCCGTGGTAGAGTTATTGTACCAGTCCATCACTTAGCTCCTCCTCCCCTTGTTTTAAGAACACTTTTTAATGTTGTAACTGTCTTTTGTAGTTTTTCGATACACCATTAAGTATTTATCAAACATTTAAGAATATTTTTGCCCTGTTAAAAAAGTTTTGTTAAGTAATTCAGGATATGCACAAATACAAATAGTTGCTATAAAAGTCTTTATACTAAATACAGTATACATAGCCTTTCCAGAATTTATAAAAGTGAAGGAAATTGGATATCCTTAGACTTTTTATTTGTGTTCCATAATAAAGTTATAGGATTAGTGGAAAATAATTAATCGTTATATATATTTTTTATTTCACAATCATCATATATTAATAATATATTTTTTTAAACTAAACATTTTGTTAAATGATTTTTTGCTTTTTTTACAAATTAAATTTCTGAGAATGGTTTTTTGCTTAAAATTCTTAGAACAATTAATATTTTTACGAATTTCAATATACTAATACATCAATATAAATTCAAAATTGAATTCATCCCTTAAAGCTATGTGGCATATATAGGCATTAAACCAGTTATTTATATTTCCTACGAATTCATGTGCTTTTTTCGGTAGAAGTTAAAAAGTATTTCTTATATGCATACGGTAATCGTATTTTTGATTTTGAAATACGAAATTTCTGAATGAGCTCTTCCCCGAAACGGAATACTTTTACATTGACTTGTAAATTTTATGCCAATGATGTGTGACATTGTATTTTCGTCAAAAATTGAAATATTACTGTTTAGAAAGACATTCTTTGAAACGCGAATCAGTTTTTTTAAATTTGGAAATATGCTATTTCCTAGAATAATGCTAATGTTCACAACATTTATTCTGTTTTTATTGAAAGTATAAATAAATTATTAGTTTATGTGTTTATATATGTATATATTGACAAAATACTTTATATTTATTTGTCATCACACATGTGCTTTATTTATGTATATTTTACTCTTTATATGCTAGTATACTCTTTATAGTCATGAACTCGTGACCATGTTTATGTCGAGTCGTGAGCTTGAGTCCTGGTACCATCAAAGACTTATGGTGTATAAAGGTTGAGGCTCGTTAAATCTGTCGAGTCTCAAAGTTTTCCCATTGTGTGGGGTGTGGAGGTTTGTAGAGTTGATGTTGTTCTCGTGTCCATGAATAAATGCAGTAGATATCACTAAATTCCGTCGAAAGTCTTGATCACTGCCTCTGCTATTCTGGGAGCATCAGGGCTGTACAGGAGTTCCCGCAAAGAGTCCCTCAGAGGGACCATTCCCATTTTTAGTAACTTTGTTGCGACGGTTGGGCATTCCAAGATGTGATTGGGCGTCAGTTGAAGATCTGGGCAGTGTTTGCATTGAACATATGATCTTGTCTTGTCTGGGTGAATCTTCATGCCCTTAAGGTGTTCAGTTCTCAATCTGGCAATTGTGGATGTTATAATTCGGGGACAGTCAAATTCCGTAACTAGGAGTTTGGAGAGTAAACTATCATTTTAAATTTCGTTTTCGTCTCTCCGTTGTAGTTCAACATTACAAATCTTTCGCTCATAGCATCCGTGTTGCATTCGTTTCCAGCCACTTTTAATGGAAGTCGAACTTCTTCAATTCTTAGTTTTAAGGATCAAACAATCCTCTTTACTTCATCCATCCACCGAAGTCTATATTTTCCTCTTCTTCTTGCGTTTCATTGTCTAGCCCAGGGATGGTGAACCATTGGCACGCGTGTCATTGATGGTACGTGGCACAATATTTTGGGCACGCCACCGATCAAAACGATCAATCGCGATTGATTCTTCAAACAAGGAATTTTCGGTGAGATTTTTTCAGTTCGAAGAATTATCAGAAATGCTCAAGTTTATTATGTACCCTGATGTGATATCATCTGATAAACTGAACTTGCCCCAATTCGATTGGTTGGAAATTTAAGAATTTGTGAAAATTAAGATTTCTATAGTCTAGTTCAATATAGATTCAAAAATTTATTGAAATAAGGGAAAAGTTAGAATTGATTGAAGCAGAACGATTAACAAGCAATATAAGTAAAAATGCCTGTAACGAAATTTTGGAAACATTAAGTTCAATTCGACATACTTTTAACGGTTTGAAGAAACAGGCTTATGCTATTTTAACCATATTTTCATCTACCTATACCTACGAGTCATTATTTTCAGAGAAGAATAACATTAAAGACACTCGCTTAGAAACTGCTTGGCAGATGACTACAATTCAGCATTCATTCTGCTAAAAGTAACAACTTATCCAATAATTTATTTGTCATCTAATCTGCTACAACAGAAATCACACTAATATTATTTTATATAATTTGAATTACATATATAATTAAAACATTTACTACTGTAAAATATAAAATGTATTTTTCAGTAGTAAATAAAGAGTTTTGTGTTGTTAGCATTTAGTTTTATTATTTCCCCAAAAATAACTAGTCAAAATTATTTGATATATATGGCACGTCTATACCTTATTAAATATTTCTTTCGAAAAAATGGCACGTTTATCTATGAAGATTCGCCACCCCTGGTCTAGCCCAAAGGTTCCCAAACTTTTTATCTCATCCCTTGCCATGCTTTTCGATATCGGTTAGACCCTCTGCTTACCTAATGTTGAATTTTTGTAAGTTTATCAACTTAAATGTCATTTTAACAGCTGGTATAGAGCTATTTACTTTAAAAGATTTCAATTTCTAACTGTAGTGAAGAATAGTGTTTAAAACTTAAGAAAAACATGCAAAAATTTATTTAATACATAAAATAACCGATCAACAAACAATTGTTTATAATGCGAGGAATGAATCTGGTGCTTCAATAACAAATTTTCAACACATTTGACAGGAATCTTGTCAGGTTTAACCATTAAGCTCCTCTGTTAGTAGTATCCAGTTTTTTTTCTTTCTTTTTTTTAAATTTTATTTTTATTTTGGAGATTTAACAACCGCACTGAAAAACTCCTTGTCACAAGAAAGAATAATTAAAAACTTTCTCACAATACTCCATAATTCGGAATAAATAAGTATGTCTTTTTAAGGCTAAAAATTGCTGACATCCATTTCCAAACTTTACTTCCAAGATCTCTGTTACTGCCTATTTCGATTAGTTCATTTTGTAAAGTGACATTTTTTTTTCAATGGGACCATATGAATTCCTTGTCTACTGTGGTAATCACCATAGTCAAAGCATTTTAAAACCTAGTTTAGAAATCTGAATAAAAGGCATTTAAATGTTGAACGGAGGTTAAAATGTTATATGCGTAGCAGATTGTCTGTTGCCAACTGAAAAACTGTGAAAATTCGTGACGTCCAATATTATACTTATTTAGTTTAATTCTGACAAGGAACGCTGAAATGGTGGCCCTTGTTTTAATAAAGTTTATGCTGTCACCTTGTAACTGCAAATTAACCTCATTAAATTTAGTAAACAAATCTGTTAAATAGGTAAAATCAGATTTCCATTTGATTAAGTTTTTTTAAAAAATTAGTCTTGATCTGGTTTAATGAGAGCCACTATCATAAATTCCCATTTACACCTTATGGACCCCTAAACTATTATTTCGCTGAGGTGGATGTATCCCCTTGTAGATCATCAGAGACTCCTGGAGGTCGATGTAGACCACTTTAGGAATCAATGGTCTAGCCGAAAAAATTATAAATATATAATTTCAATGTTTTCATTATTATTATTTATGTGCGAAAAACAAACATTTTCCCCCTAGATGGTAATTTTTAACTGATATTTTTTTCCTTTTCGTTTTAGCTTTTTTTTAAGGTATCCGGCTACACGTTCGGAACCGTGATTTTACAAAAGCGTATAAATGGATAATATTTATATTTAGTGTCACTTAGATTAGAAAATGTATATAAAATTGTTTTAAGAATAGTATTACAATAAAAACTTATTTAAGTACAATATTTTGACAAAAAAATTAACATAGAATGAATGACCCATTTTCAAAATAGTCTCCTTTTGTGAAAAATGCTTCTATTATAATAATATTTTGCCTGTCTATAGCTCAGAACTCTTTACAGATGCTAAACTAGAATTTTTGAAATATGTAACTTAGAAGTGGGTTTATCCATGTTTTACGACAACAGGGGGGAGAAATTTTAAGAAAAAAACGCCGATAATTATTTCAGTTGGTTGTAACTCTGAAAATAATGTGAATTTTTCAAAAAAAAAAAATAGTTCAGACTCTCTGGAGAAGTCTTTACTTTATAAAAGCAAAATATTATTGAAGCATTTTTTTATTAAAGGAGAACATTTTGGAAAAAAAGTTATTCTAAGTTAATTTTTTGCCGAAATAGTGTATTTAAATATATTTTTTTGTCAAAATGTGCTTAAAATAATTTTATACATGTATTCTAATCTAAGTGACACTATATATCATGAAAATTATCCATTTATGCGCTTTTTTCAAATCACGGTTCTGAACGTTGTCCGATATCTTAAAAAAATACTGGATAATATTTAAAAAAATAAATATTTACTTATGTAAATAATTTTCTATATATCTGTTCATTCATTTTTTCTTCCTATTTTCAAATCCAGAAACTGTTTGCTCAAATCTGTTTGCTTAGAATTGTTTTTGTGAAAAGAAATCCCTACTTCTTTTTTTCCCCTTTGATTTTTTTATTTACTGTATTTTCCGACATGTTTGTTATTTATTGAATAGATTCCTTATCCTGCACACGGTCAACTTTTCTTTGATTTATTTTTATCAATTTGCTTAATCTTTTTTTATTCTGTTTACGGAGGCATACAGTATATGATAATTTTTATTTTTTAATAAAAGCACTTCATTGCTTATTAATATTTATTTCTTAAATAAAGAGAAAAAACTTAGTAAATATTATCGTTTGCAATTATTTCCTTTGAGCCGCCATTTTAAATTCATAAAAAATGTCTATTAAAAATGCAATGCATTCATAAATAATACTGGTAATTAATAAGAAAACTTGTAAAAAATTTGCTTATAAAGTTGTTTATTTACAATACTTTAATAATTTAGTATTATATTGTATCCAAATTTTGCACGTTTGCTACAATTCGTTTTCAAGAAAAGCCATTTGATGATTATGTGCTGGTATATTTATTTTAAACCCAAATATAGAAATGAAAAATACTAAACATCGAGTGCTAAATTAGTTAAATTTTACGATGTAAATTAATTTAATTTTTTTAATTCAAATTTGTTCAATTTTTGTTTTGTTATAATCAAGGGAATCTTTTTTAAATTTATTTGCAGATATCTTCTACATATTTTACTATTTATCTTTGCATAAATATTTTTAAAGAATTTGTAAGAAAAAAATATGTTGAATTTAAACTTTCAACGAGAAAAAAACTAAAAATTCTCGTCTAATTGATAAACTTATATAGTCAGATTTTTTTCTCTCTTCGTTTTTAATAAATTAAATACCGCAGTTATTTGGTATGAGTAGTGTCTAGTAGTAATGTGCTATTGGTGTTTTTTTTGTTTTTTTGTTTTTTTTTTTGCAATGTGAATGTGTGTTTCTCTTTTTACATTTTATTATTTGAATTGCTACACAATTTTATGCTCAAATTATCATAAGATGCAGCTAGAAGGTTAAGAATCGTGTTCCATCGATCTTTTTCAATTCATGTTTATGAATTTTGTTCTCTCTACCGTCGCCGGAGAATTATTATGTAGCATTACTTTCGAAAGTGTATCGTTTTGTTTTTGTGTCAGGAATAGTTTCGGACTAGAATTATATTCACGAATTGTTTTTTTTCAAAACTGCACTATTATTTTGGTTTTCGAAAACAAAGTAACTTTTTTGTGTAAAATATACAACAATATTAAGATGCTGAGAGAGTCTTTCTTTTCTTCTATGGCTCGACGGCCCTGGCCTTCTTCAGAAATCTTTTCCAGACATCCCTACTTTTTGGCAATTGTTTTTCCAATTTTTGACCTTTAAAATTTTTAAGTCTTTTTCAACGCAGTCAATCCATCTTAACCGGAATCTGCTCCGAGGTCTATTTCCCATGGGTTTTCTTTCCTTCCTCAGCGGCACGACAGCCCAGGGGGGAGGGCTTGGCCTTCTCAAGAAGCCTTTTCATTTCTGGATATTGAAAAGGCATTTGATCGGGTCTGGATCGGTGGCCTAATATACGAACTCATAATTAACAATTTCCCACCCGCTCTAATACACGTAATCAACTCGTACCTTACTAACAGATCCTATCAAGTTCGTGTTAAGGATACACTCTCCAATGTCTATAACGTCAACATAGGGGCCCCGCAAGGGAGCTTACTTGGACCAATTATTTTTAATATTTACATTACAAGTCTCAATATCTACGCGGATGATACTGCCATTGCTACAACATACAAAAATCACAAATACATCACCAAATACTTAAATAATCATTTAATGCTACTTGAAATTTACTTCAACACATGGAAAATAAAACTAAACGTTGAAAAAACTGTTGCAGTACTATTCACAAGGAAAAGAAAAACTGCAATACCACCAACACTATATTCCACACCACTCCAATGGTCTCAAAACACAATTTACTTAGGACTCTTTTTTTTTGCTAGATAATAAACTCACATGGAAACAACACATATTACATGCGCGAAATAAATTCCGGAATGCTCTAAGATTAATTTACCCTCTAATTTGCCGGAATTCTACAATGACTATGGAAAATAAGGTACTTCTTTACACTGCCGTTCTGCGGCCCATTTTGAGTTACGGTAGTCCTGTGTGGGGATATGCTGCTAAAATTAAATTAAAAATGTTAGAAATATCACAAAATAAAACTATTCGAATGATTGTTCATGCGAATATGTATATGAGAAATTCCGATACATACAAAGCACTGAAACTCCCGACTTTTAAGAGTTTCATTAAAAAACTTGCCACAAATTTTTTGATTCCTTACCTCTAACTAATAATTACCACATTCTTAATCTTGAAAGTTACACTCCCCATGATAACACCAAAAGACCAAGGAGAATTCTCCTTGACTCCTATAATCCACCCTAACATTAAATAACCTCATTTGCCTGTTGGTAAATGACCTGCTAAATTTTTTATTCGTATTTTTCTAATGTTTATTTTAATTTTAATTACCTAATTTTAATATACCACTCACCCACACAGGCTACTTTCCCATTCAATTATTCTTACATTAACATCAAAGCAGCCAATCAAATGCCAGTTCACTTCTCACCATCGTCAAATCGCAAGGAACTTACCCAGCTACTTCAGGATGAACTTTTTCCAACTTCGACTTTCAATAAACCGCACCTCTCTCCTACGTCTCAACGAAAGCCAGGCTGTTTCACCTCATCAAGGACTTTAACTCTCCCAGGCACCATTAACATCTATAATATGGGATGGAGGCTCGTTCCGCGAGCCATATGCCCAGCGACAGCACACACACAGGCCATCCTTCTTCCTGCCAGTGTTGTCCAATTCCTAGTTCTTAAAACTAGGAGATCTTTTTCTAGGCCATCAATCCATCTGAGATTTCGCCTGCACTTTCTTCGAGTGCCAAATGGTTGAGCATTGAAGACATTCTTAGTGGTGCTCTTCGTTCATTCTGATAACGTGACCTGCCCATTTAACTCGCTGTATTTTGATGAAGTTGACAATGTCAGATTTCTTATATGATCGATAGAGATCTAAATTTGATTTTTTCGCCATGTTCCATTTCCTTGAATTCCTGCAAAAATGGATCTTAAAATTTTCCTTTCGTAGAGACTTAACATATTCTCATCTGTTCGAGACATGGATTAAGTTTAACATGCGTAAGTTAATACTGATCTAAAAAGACTTTTTTTCCCGTGGGTTTTGCCAGAAAGATTTTCTTGCAGCAACGATCTTCATTAATTCTAGCCAGATGACCAGCCCATTAAGTCTCTGTAATTTGACAAATTTTACAATATCAGGTTGTTTGTAAATGTAAAGTTCTAAGTTAGATCTTCTTCTCTATGATTCATTCACTTGAATCCGACCAAGAATGCAGCGCAAGATCTTTCTGTCGAAAATTCCCAAAGCTTCCTCATCACGTGAGTCTTTATTAACGTCGCAATATAAATCAATACGAAGACTGTTGACGAAAAACCTCTTAATTTTGAACCATGGTTAAATGACGAGGATGACACCCGAGCTGATTCTACAGGGAGTTCAGTGACGCTGGGACTCGAACTCATTACACGTTGACCATGAGTGAGAGAGAGTTATATTAATCCATCCTTCCTTCCTCAGTGGCTCGACAGCATAGGGTGGGCCTTGGCCTTCTCAAGAAGACTTTTCCAGGCCAGCCTTCTTCGTGCCAGTGTCCTCCAATTCTTAGTTCTCGAAACTAAGATATCTTTTTCTAGGCCATCAATTCATCTAAGATTTAGCTTGCCCTTTCTTCGTGTACCAGTTGGTTGGGGCATCGAAGTGGTGGGGTCTTCGTTCATTTTGACAACGTGACCTGCCCATTTAATTCATTGTATTTTGATGGAGTTAACAATGTCAGATTCATTATATGATTGTTAGAGCTCGAAATTTGATCTCCTTCGCCACGTTCCATTTTCCTGAATTCTTCCAAAAATAAATATAAAAAAATCTTCCTTTCGTAGATACTTATCATGTTCTCATCTGTTTGAGACGTGGATCTAGTTTCCCATGCTCAAGTTAATACTGATCTTAAAATATTTTTATGCAATAGAACCTTTGTTTTTCTTTTGATTAAATTGGATCCCATGTATTTTCGTATTTCATTAAGACATCTATTAGCCATAGTAATTCTCTTTTGGATTTCAATAGTACAATCGTTTCTCCTGGGAGAGTTATATTAGTATCACATTATACACTCAGGAACATTGAAAATAACGACCCAAGAAGAAAGCATCGGATTGAAATAAAATTTAATACACATAATGACACAGATGAGAGATTCCCTTGATCTCAAAAACAAGACAATTAAACGAATACAGTGTGTGCAACGACACAAATACTGGGCAACTTCAATAGCGCGTTAGACCACCTCCAGCTGCAATACATGCCGCCACACGGTCCGGCATTCAGTTGATTAGACACCTTATGTTTTCCTGAGGTAGATGGGCCCACCAATCTTGAACAGCCAACTCTAAATCATGTACAGATTGACACGATGGCATCTGCCGTTTTAGCTGATCCCACACGTGCTCTACATGGGACAAATCGGGGGAGCGGGCCGGCCATGGAAGAGTCTGAAAATGATGTAGGAAGTCTTGAACAACTCTTGCTGTATGCGGGCGAGCATTATCTTGCTGGAAAAGTGCCCCTGGGAGACCATTTAGGAAAGGTCCTACATGGGGTCGAAAAATATCATCAACGTAACGTTGGCCCGTTAAGGTTCCATGCATCACAATTAAAGTGGACCGGCTATCATAGGCTATGGCCCCCCCAGACCATTACACCAGCTGTGCGGGCATTGTGACGTAGAACAGTGTGGGGGGGGGAATTGTACCGCTCACCAGGGCGCCTCCACACCCGTACACGGTTATCATCTGTCCCCAAAACAAACCGGGATTCATCATTAAACACAACCTTTTGCCAATCTGTGACATTCCACATTGATCTGGCTTGGCACCACTGTAGACGCAGTTACCGATGTTCCGGTGTTAAAGGGAGTGCGCGGAAAGGGCACTTGGATTTAAGATTTGCTTCTGCAAGGTGTCTAGAAATTGTTTGTGGAACAATTGCTACGCCTACGTCTGCTCGTATCGTTGAACAAGTCACTGTGGGGTCCACAAGTGCTTGCCGCACGATCCTTCGATCCTCTCTCCTCGTGGTCTTCCTGGTCGCTCCAGACCCGGTTTTCCGCGCGTGGGTACTTTCTCGTGTCCACTGCTCCCAACAATTTCTAACGGCACACTCCGAACGATCCACCTGGCCAGCAACACGGTACGTCGACCAGCCTTCAGTTTTCATCCCGATGATCAGGCCTCTCTCAAACTCGCTTAACTGTGAGAAATGTCTTCTAGCACGTTTACCTGGCATGTTCGGCTTACCAAAGTCTTCCTGCAATCGGCGGGTAATCGTCATGTTTATGAATCTTCGAATTTGCGCTGGCTTATATAGCACCCTCTTCCTGATTGTAGCGCCACCTCAGCGTGTATTAGCATGCGTATTGGATCCATTTCAGCGTGTATTAGTAAATCCATTTCAGCGTGTATTAGTAAATCCATTTCAGCGTGTATTAGCATGCATATCACATTACGCTGTACTTATTTGCAAAGTTTCGCGATTGTACTTAGCTTCCTTCTTGGGTCGCTATTTTCAATGTTCCTGAGTGTATATATATATATATATATAAGCAATACGAGAGTTATTGGTAACGGGCCTCGAAATTTTGAATCACTGGCACCTGAGCTGGTAACTCCCTTTCTAAATTTCGATTTCACTCAAACGTAATGACTTTGAACGTCAAAAGATTTTATGCACATCAACCCCTCTACACGGCGGGTCTTTGAGCCTCGAACTGATAACACGCCGGATATAAGTCCGTGACCATCAATTGGCTATCGCGGCCACAGATATTGCTGAAGATTTAGTATTTTGTGTTATTGCTGAAGAAAATACTACTAAATTTGGCTGCTGCTGAAATGGATTTATTTTAAAAGGTTGTCTTAGTTGAAAGGGATGAATAGTGAAAACAAATGAATTCAGAAAAACTTAAATTTCTGTATTGTTTTCCAAATTATATTACTTTCAGTCGAATCATAGGTTGAAAAATCCTAGTGCCAGCTACATACCCATACATACTGATGCCCGCTAAATATGTCAAAGCTCAATTGATTGATTGAATATTAACGTCGCACTGTTCAGCTACACAAGGGCTTTTGGCGACGGACCACGTAATTTTGAACCATGGTCAAGTGACGTGGACGACACCTGAGCTGTCACCCCCTCTCCTAACTACCACACCACACCAACGGGAGGACGTTTCAGCTCTCGACAGATTTAACGTGCATCGCTGCCCTACACGGCGGGTCTTTAGTGGTACTGGGCTCGAACCCGTGACAAAGCAAGCCACAGTCCGATATGTCAAAGCTCAAAGTCCTCACGTTGAGGTTGGGGGAGATGTTCGGAGAGCCAGCTCAGGTGTCGTGCCGGTAACTTGATTTGTGTAAAGCCACTCGCTCTCATGAAACTTCAAAATGTGACGTTAATAATCAATCAATCAAACAAATAATATACATTGCCTAAAAACGCGAAAATAAAAATTATTAAACTAGTATAAATGACTAGGATAAATAGCAAAAAATACATTCCCTTGCCATTAATAGATTGATTACAGTAAAATCCGGCGTGTAACGCCCACTTTTAACCCCAAAAATGAGATGGAAATTTGCGCGTGCGCATTATTCGCCGGGTGTAAAAACGATAGCTTTAAGTATAAAAAAAATAATGAGCATAAAAAAAAATTAGACCTACGATTATCGAAATACTGTTTATTTAAAAGAAACAGCATTCTTTGTGAATTTAAAAGGATGTAGTTTTAGAAGCATATTATTTTTTTCAAAAGTTTGGGATGAAACCTCGTATATACTCGAGTCTCCGAAACATAAAAGTATTGCACAAGTGCATTTCAGATTTCTTCGTAAAAATGGGGGTTCGCGTTATACGGTGAATATATCTGCATTTTAAAAAATACAACTTGAAAGCATAGGTGCGCATTACTACGCCGGATTTTACTTTCAGCATTTTTTATTCAGCCGGTTGGGTGGCGTGGTTGGTTTGTCATTAACCTTCTGCCCCTAAGGTTGCGGGTTCGACCCCGGCCCAAGTCGGTGGATTTTCATGATGCAGGAAATCGACAAGCGGCCATGTCACATGATTATGCGGCATGTAAAAGACCCTTGAGTGCCTATTTAGCGTAGGTGCTCTTAGCAGAATTAAAATCCTATGTACAGTTTCGCATCGCCAGAGCTCAGGTGCCTCCCTCTGGGGTCTAAACTGGGCTTCAAAATTACCTGCGGTGATTGGTATCTACCTATATGGTGCCGCTCTATAAAGAGCCATCAACTTCTGGGGAATATACTGGGTCTGTAATGGTAAAACACTAATCCACAACTCTTTAGAAAAAAGCCCTTTTTTATTCATTAAACATCTGCAAAACTCACAAATATTAAGAGGTTTTCATCTTATAAGGGAAATAAGAGAGATATATAATCTTTTCACAAAATATTATTTCATTTTTAGAAACATAGACATTGTTTTAAAGGTTGTTTTCCCTCAAATTTATTTAGTTTTCGAATGCTGAATCGTCATGGCAATTTAGACGCAAAACAATCAGATCTCGTTTAAGAGAATCAAAGAGCTATAGTCCTCCCCTGCATGCAAATAAATTCTTTTTAGTTTCCGCTTGTAAAGTTTTCAGGATAATTTTCCAGCCCTGCATGTCTCGAGTCTTTATCTGAAGTCTTCTGAAGGTTTCTTCGTGGTCTTCTGAAATTCTTTGTAGAGGAGCAGGTACCCTGATCTTTTTGAAGTGCTTTCTTAATCCTTTGTCTTTTAACTGCTTCGTTTCCAGTCTTTAAAGTTTCTTGACCTCAGACAGTTTGTATTATTTTCTTGAAGTTGTCTGTTAGGGAAAAATTCTTAGTTTTCTGTCTTCTTTGGGGTTTCCGATTTTCTTGTATTATTCTCGTAGTTATAATTTTTAATTTAATATTTCTCTAATTTTCTTTAAAAGGAGTGTTTAAATCAGTTTTCTTTTTTGTCATATCTATTAACTCTTAAGGGTACCAGGACATGCTCGAAACAGTAAAATACCAAAAATAAGACTATTTGTTTTTGAGACATGTAAATTTGAAAATTTCAAATAGAGCTTAGATTTTTTTTATTATCTTATATAATAAAGATATTTTAATCATTCTGTAGAAATACAAAAACAATTTTTTACTTAGAAAAAAAAATTTTTTTTTTATGTTTCATTTAAGTTGGACATAATTTCTGAGTTCTCATAACGTTTAGGTACCATTTTTTAAAAGATTATCTCTTGAATATGAAAAATATTTTTGGACATATATAAAACAATACACAAAATATAGTGAACGCATTTTTTTAGCAAAATATTAAAATAGTTTCTTTAAAAAAATTATAAAATTTAGTAATTTTTAAAATTTTTATTAGTTCTCCCTTTTTTTATACATAAAACTTTTTTTTAAACTATGTACTACTTTGACTAAAAACAAAAAGTATAAAAAAAATTTTTTTTAGTTAATTTCTGTTTAGGTCACAACAAAGAAACATTTTATTGTAGTTACTTTTTATTAAATAGGTACAGTTAGTATAAATATTTACAGTCCTACCTCTATATAACGAACTCTCTAAATCCCGGAAAAAAGCTCGTTACATGGAAAATGTGTTATATAGAGGTTCATCTTTTAATACACTTTAGACACCACATGAAACAAATTTTAAATTCATAAACACTATGTATTAAAAAAGTAATTATTCACACCTTTTTAAAAATTATTATATGTTTATATTATATATCTTACTAATAAAAAAATGCATAAAAACTACTAGGAAAACAAGAAAAAGGGATGTCGAAGAATTCACTATATTTTCAATATTAAGAAAATGATTTTATACTAAAATTAATGAATTTTGAGTATATCTTATAATTTAAAGCGTACAAGTAATATTAAACATACATTACTTTATAATTAGAACACGAGGACACGGTAGAACTTCACTGAGGGTGAAAGAGGATATCGAAGGTGTTTCTAGTGAACTGAGTAATGTGGGTTAATGGTTGGATGAAACGTCCAGAACTCTATTGCTCTCAGCAAGTTAGGATCTAATGAAACCAGTTCAAGATTTATGACCACCATAAACTATGTTAAAGAGAGAATAACTTGAAATGTTCAGAAATACTTTTTTAAAAAAAGATAGAACAAAAATTAAATCACAAAAGAAAAAGTTCGTTATACAGAAAATGCACTTCGCTGTAAGGTTATTTTACGAAGAAAATCGTGAAATGTTCAAGGTTCCAGGAAAAGTTCTCTATATAGAAAAATTCGCAATATAGAGGTTCGACTGTATATTCATATGGGACAGAACCACGCTATTAAGTGACAAAATAGAAAGCGATTTTCCTCGCAATTTTCCATTAAAAAAAAACAGTTTTTTCAAATATATATATATATATATATATTAACTCATTAATTAAATATTTTTTTAATTAAAAATTTATTCTGCATTATTTCTGACGAAGTAAGAATTAGCTGCAACAGATGACGCCAGTACGTTTTTCTAACGAATATTTTCTTAACTTCAAATACATTTTTTTAAAACTTGTCGTGAATGACACTTGATCAGTGGCGCACACAGGAATTTTTCAAGGGGGAGGGGGGGTCCGGGGTCGAATGTTCACCATTCTTGTATCATGCTCCGTTCGATTTTGTCGATTTTCGGGAACAAAACACAGTAAAAAACTAATTTCTGAATAAATAATTAGCATTAATTAATAAAATTAATCATTAATAGCAAGTAATTAATTAAATTTTACGTACTATATACTTAGAATTATAATCAATCGGAAAAAAATCAAGGGCTTTGGGGAGGTCCGGGCCCCAAGACCCCCTTGTGTGCGCCACTGCACTTGATGCTATATTTTTTTCAAATATTAATTCATTAATTAAATGTAATTAACTAAATTAAAAAATTTCTTTGTTGACCTAAGTAGGGATTGACTTTAATTTATTTTTATATTACTTGTGTGTGTGTGTGTTTATATTGAATGCTTTTATTCAAATTTATGCCTGACATGCTTGTAAAGTGCAATTTTGAAATCGCGACTTCATGTCAGTAATCGTCATTTGTTATTTAATTTTATTATTAAAAGAAGAAATCCGTTAGGCGTATCTTATAATTTAGACAATATTATCCTTTTTAAAGGAATTAGCGATAGAACTGTTCAGTAAGAAACTGATTTTAAGATTTCGTTTATAATGAATATAAAAAATATATTGATGACTAATAGGAGTCAAAAATAATTAATAATAAGAAATAGATTTTTTTATATTAATTTTTTAAGTGAGAAAAAAATAGTAGAAATTGAAGCAATGATAGAAATATTCCAAATGAATATGATCTGTAATCTCGCATTAATTAAATATTTTGATTTTTAAATAATATCGAGGAATTTTCTTTCTTATGATGTCTGTGTTCATTAATAATTCTTTATCACATTATTTTAAATGCTTCAGGTTTAAACACTTTTTATTTCGGCCTTCAGAGCTCTGATTTTTTTTACAATATTCTTTACACTTTTTAATCCAAATTAAAAAGAAATTCTTTGAATTTTTCTTTTTTTTTATTAATAATATATTAACAAAAGTTGATATTTAATTGGCTGATGGTTTATTACGCGGTTTTTGGCGACTATATGGGACTGTTGGTGAAGGATATCATAATTTTCAACGATGGTTGAGTGATGAGAATGTCATCTAAACTGCATCTCGTTCTCCCGATTTCCACATCACACCATTACAGGTTGAGATCTGACATATAGAATAAAAAATTTCGTTAATCACTCAGATGTCGAGAATGGAAAAAATACGCATGAACTCACAATTATTCGCTGGCACTTTACTCTCCAAACTTCCTCACCACTCCAAAAGATCTGGTTGAGATAAAACATGATTAAAATAAAAAAAAATTCATAAATATTATAGAAATAGAGACTTGGCCTAGTTTCTGGAATGTGATTTCTTTTTGCTATACTATTTTATTGGAATAATCAATTTTAATTAATGAATAAATAGAGTTACAAACAAACACACACAGAAAAAATAGTCCAACGCCCTATATAGAAAGGAAAATGGAAATTTGCAAGGAAAATCGCTTTCTATTTTGTAACTTACTATTGTGATTCTGTCATATGTATATACATATTTATATTAATTGTAACTATTTAATAAAAAGTAACTAAAATAAATATTTCTTTGTTGATCTAAGTAGGAAGTGACTTAAATTTTTTTTATATGCAGTCGCGCGCGCGCGAGTTTTTATATTGCGAATTTTTCTATATAGCGAACCTTTTCCTGGAACCTTGAACATTTCACGATTTTCTTCGTAAAATAACCTCTCTGAAGCTAAGTGAATTTTCTACGTAACGAACTTTTTCTTTTGTGATTCAATTTTTGTTCTTCCTTTTTTCAAAGTATTTCTAAAAAATTTTAAGTTATTCTCTCTTTCATACATTTTATGGTGGTCATAAATCTTGAACTGATCTTATTAGATCCTAACTCGCCTAGAGCAATAGAGTTCTGGTCGTTTCATCCAAGAAGTGCTACCTTTAACCTCCATTTGCCCAGTTCACTAGAAACATCTTCGATATCCTTTTTCACACTCAGTGTAGTTGCCCCGTGTCTCCGTGTTCTAATTATAAAATAATGTATGTTTAATATTACTTGCTTGCTTTAAATTATAAAATGTCCTTAAAATTCATTAATTTTAGTATACAATTATTTTCTTAATATAAAGAAAATACAGTGAATTGTTCGACATTCTTTTTTCTTGTTTTCCTTGCAGTTTCTCTCTCTCTTTGTTTTTTGATGGGTAAGATATATAAAATAAACTTAAAAGGTGTGAATAAGTACTTTTTTTTAATATGAACTTAAAATATTTGTTTTATGTGGTTTATCAAGTATATTAAAAGATGAACCTCTATATAACGAAGTCTCTATACAACGAACTTTTTTCGGTATTTAGCGACTTTGTTATATAGAGCAGGGATGTCCAACACGCGGCCCGCCAGTACGTAAATTGCGGCCCTCCGACTCTTTTAAAACATTTTTAAATATCAGGTTTTTAAAGTTTTTTCACTTTGAAATTTATTTAAGGGGAAATTTATATATATATATATATATATATATATATATACAACGTATTTGCCTCTTAACTGTTCTTGTTTTAAAATAAATCCTTTTTGATAATAGAAACGTCCTCTAGATTAAAATAGATTTATATTTTATCAAATATTTACGTTTGATTTTACTATAATAAATTACTTTTTTAAAAAATTCCGAATTGTATTATGCACATCCTTTACTATGGATAGTACATGATTCTCTGTGTGTGCGACTTTCATTTCTCCTCCTCCTTTTCTGTTTGGAGTGCCCAAAAAGCAAGAGGCAGTTAGAAAAGATGTTTTTTAAAGTTTAAAAAAATTATTCAGGATAGTTAAGATGAAAGGCAATGTATACTTAATCGTTTGAGAGTGACAGCACAATCAAATTTCAACAATGAGTAACTAAAGATCAACTTTAAAGGAACTCCATAATTTTCAAGAAAATGGCAACTGCAATATTTTAAACGTTATTTGATCATTTTATTATTTAATTATATAAACATTATTATATCATTTATGTCTGTATACATGAAAAATAATGAGAACAATAATAATACTTCATTTTGTTTTAAATTTTCACTCCAATAAATGTTTTTTTGTTTCCAAATCTGATATAAATCTGATGTGCGGCCCACGAAATTATAATGTTTTTCCGGAGTGGCACTCAAGGTCTTTTGGGTTGGACACCCCTGATATAGAGGTCCGACTGTATATTACTTGTTTTTTTTTCTTTAAGAAAAAGATTTATTTCACGTTTAGAAAAACTTTTAAACACGCGATTTTTCATTATGTTCATGTAGCATTTCATCTGGCTAGGGACCATTTATTTCTAGTGACTGTCAGTGAGGGTCAGTGAGATGAGACAATACGAGGGAGTATGTATCACATTTTCCCTCCAATCACTGCAACAAAGAGATCTAAAAGAACTCGTCATTTCCTTTTCAAAAGCTTCATATCTCCTTAACTCTCTAACTTCGCCCCGCTCTCGAAACCGTTTTTGTGTTACATACTTATTTAACAAATTCTGAATTAAGCCTCTCCATTTGAAAAGAAAAGGCCCAAACTATGTGCGATCTTTCACAAAACTCCCTCCTCCTCCTCTTTATCTCAACCCCTGAATACTCCGGATTCTTCTGCACATTTCCCCCATCCGGGTGGCCCGGGAGCACTGAAAAAAATCAATGCAATTTTTTTTATAACGTTCTTTTTTTTTGTGCACCAATCACATTGATTGAACAGAACAGAATGAGGTGTAGGGAAGGAAATGGGGGAAAAAAAGAACAGTACCGCCGTGCATCCCCTTCCATTTTCCTTTTCTATTCGAAACCACTCGAAATTCCACGTTCAGGTGCACTTGGTCACGGAACCAATTCCCTTGGGGTTGTGGAAGTGGGGGTGTGCGTGCACGGGTGGCCGCACACGCGCACGAGGAAAACCCCTTGTTCAAATTTAACGACCCTCCCCCTTGCATGTATATATTCGCCCCTCATTCCAACTGGTTAATCTCCAGTGGTAGACTTTGTCTGGAGCAGCGCAATTAGTCCCTGCTCCAAATCTCGGGCCCCGGTATTTTGCGAAAAGAGAAAATGGCCAATTAATGTAATTGCACTCGCTAAATGCTCAGATAAAGGTGGGAGCGGAAATTGGCTAAATTGGACGCGAGAAAATCGCGAAGAATTAGGGTGCAATGCGCCTCCCCCGTCCTCGAAACTCCCCTTGCATATCTTTTCCACCCCTCACACATGTAACCGGAATTTTCCGAATGGTGTGTTCAAACAATGCATGATGAAAAAAAAAATTTTTTTTTCTTATCTCCCTTTTTGTTGGGAAATATGGTATTTTAATTGAAGGGTGTTTTTGTTTTTGTAGGGGAGGTCACCCCGTTTTAAAAAATAGGGGGGGAGACTGGGTGTATTAGAGTTAATGGACTGATTAGTATATCCAGTATTTGTGTTTGTGCTCTAAACGTTGTAAAAACCAAGTTACCCGTTTTTAACCAGTTTGTGTGAAGGAGAACGTAATTCATATATATATATATATATATATATATATATATATATATATATATATATAGTACAATCAGTGGCGCACACAGGAATATTTTTCAGGGGGCGGGTCCGGGGTCGAAAGTCCACCATTCTTGTATCATGCTCCTTTTGATTTTGTCGATTTTCGGGAACAAAACACAGTAAAAAACTAGTTTTTGAATAAATAATTAGCATTAATTAATAAAATTAATCATTAATAGCAAGTAATTAATTAAATTTTACGTACTGTATACTTAGAATTATAATCAATCGGAAAAAAATCAAGGGCTTTGGGGGATCTGGACCCCCAGGACCCCCCTTGTGTGTGCCACTGGTGTGGTGTGGTAGTTTGGAGAGGGGTCGCCGGCTCAGGTGTCATAATCGTTTTTGACCATTATTCAAGAGGTCCGTCGCCTATTGACCTTGTGTCACAAACTCGTGGCCTAAATGTTGTGGGTGTCACAAACTCGTGGCCGAAATGTTGTGGGTGTCCCAAACGCGTGGCCGAAATGTTGTGGGTGTCGCAAACTCGTGGCTGAAATGTTGTGAGTGTCACAAACGCGTGGCCAAAATGTTATGGGTGTCACAAACTCGTGGCCGAAAAGTTGTGGTGTCACAAACTCATGGCCAAAATGCTTTGGGTGTCACAAATTCGTGGTCGAAATTATGTGGGTTTGAGTCCTGGTAACACTGAACACTTGACGTCTAGAGGAGGCCGATGCACTTTAAATCTGTCGAGGTTCAATGTCCTTCTTTTGATGCTGCGTAGTAGTTAGGAAAGTGGGTGCCACTTCAAGTGTCGACCTCGTCACTTGACCAAGGTTTAAAATTACGAGGTCTATCGCCAATAATTCCCGTGTTACTTCATTACGCGTCATTTATAAATGCTCTCTCACATCATACTTTAAAACGTGTTTTACTCGAAATGTGTTTTATTTGAGAATGCTCAAAAAGGGACAGCGATTGCTCAAAAAGATTTGAACATAATTAACTGAAATTTTTTGCGTACGTTCTGTATAATAGTAGAAGTGTTTTAACCTTCAGAGTTATCAATCACAGTTTTATTATAAATTTTACAGTCCTTTATGGGAATATAATCACTGTTTTTGTAAGCAATTTCATACAATAACCAAGATAAAGCGCTCTAGTTTTTGTAAAAATTGAAACATGTCTTATCTTGAAGGTCGTTTCAAAAATGAATAACAAAGCAACACATCGAAATTGAAAGTTTGTTCATAAACTTTTTGTACATAATGGGCCAAGGATTCTAGGGGACTCAAACTATTGCCAAGTACACAATCCTTTTACAGATCCGGCTTGGGGCCCCAAACCTCACTTTGCACGGCATCCCTAATAGTCCCCGTTACGCCACTAATAGTCCCCGTTACGCCACTAATAGTCCCCGTTACGCCACTAATAGTCCCCGTTACGCCACTGAAGTGGACATTGATTTTTTCCCACCATTCTTGCACTTTTTCTAATTTTCGCTCTAATTGGTACTGAGTGAATATTAACGTAGCACTGTTCAGCTATTTCGGTGACGGACTTCATCATTTTGAACCATTGTCAAGTGTAGAGGACGAAACCTGAGATGGCACCTCCCTCTCCTAACTACCACACCAACGAGAGGACGTTTGAGCTCTCGACAGATTTAACGAGCATCGCTTCCCTACACGGCGGGCCTCTAGTGGTACTGGGCTCGAACCCACGACACGCCAGCCACGATCCGATGCCTTGACTATTAAGCTACCGTGGCCACTTGATTGTGATTAAAAGAAGAGTGAGTTTTAATTATGCCTTGTAATTAAGTTACTATAAAATAATTTTTAATACATATATTTGTCATTTTTTACATATTTTTTTAAAAAAATTTATGTGTTAAGCTGAATATTGAAAAAAGAAGGGGAAAAAAACCTCTCTAAAAATCATTTAAATTGGACTTTCTTTTTTTTATGAATGTTAATTGATTTTTTTTCATTAACTTCTTATTTAGTAGCAACGCAAAGACTATATAGTCCACATATCTCGTAATTTTGAGCTACGAGGATGACCCTTGAGCTGGCATCTACATTCTCCAATTTAATGAATACTGCAAAGTTAATTAATGTCTTAATTCTTACCCACTTATGGAGAATTTTTAAATTCGAAATGAAATACGAAAGCATCTAGCGTATTTATGATTTATGTTATAAACCAGGTTGTTTTTAAAAGGTTTTGTTTAAATAAACCATTGCTTTATTTTTCTTTAAAAATCCGTTTCGAGTGAGTTTATTAAAGTCTCAAAACAACACTAGGGCTATTAACGACGGACCTTTTAATTTTGAGCCTCGGTCAAGTGATGAGGACGACACCTGATCTTGCACCTCCCTCACCAAACTACTACACCAAGGATGGCGAACCAATGGCACGTGACCAGTGGTGCACACAAGGGGGATGTCCTAGGGGGTCCAGACCCCCAATGCCCTTGATTTTTTTCCCGATTGATTATAATTTTAAGTATATAATACGTAAAATTTAATTAAATATTTGTTTTTAATGATTAATTTTAAAAATTAATACTAGTTATTTACTCAATTTTTTAGTTTTTTACTAGTCTTTGTTCCCCAAAATCGACAAAATCAAAACGATCATGATATAAGAATGGTGGACTTTCGACCCCCTCCCACCCCTGGAAAACTTCTGTGTGTGCTACTGCACGTGACACAATATTTTTGGCGCGCCACCGATCAAAACAGTTTGCATTTTAGTTCAAAATAACAAAGTTCACTATGAAGTATTACGAACAAGCGCGAGTGATCGGTCGCGGGGCGTACACTCGCATGTTATTGTTTTATCTTCGTTGAGTCGAGGAATACAATTGCTAATGATGCAAAGTTTGTTTACGCATAGCATAGTCCATTTCGTTGACACAACTGTATTTTAAAGTTTATTTGTGTTATATTTATGGTTTTTAACTGTTATTTAACAAGGCTAGTTTAGCCGAAAAACACAAAAAAATGCAAGATAGTAAGTGTAACAGAGAATTTCAAACTTGATGGACCGAGAAATATGGC
Organism: Trichonephila clavipes; assembly: GCA_019973935.1. Lineage (NCBI taxonomy): Eukaryota > Metazoa > Arthropoda > Arachnida > Araneae > Nephilidae > Trichonephila > Trichonephila clavipes. The sequence continues at coordinate 540,723 of BMAU01020628.1, forward strand.
AGAATTAATAAGTACGACAGAACGATGTTTGTGTGTGTGTATGTTATATTCTGAAACAATGGTATGTCGAATATTGTCTGAAACAAATCACAAACCCTTTTGTCAAAGTGAAGCAAAAAGAATTAATTGCTTAGAAACCGTTTGGCAAATGACTCCAATTCGGCATGCGTTCTGCTAAATGTTACTAACATCTAACCAGGGACGTAGCTACCGCCGTATTAATGATACGGGACCCAAACAAGCGTTAGCAAAAAAAGTATGAAGAAGCTTCGAAAAAGAGCACCCAATGAGTTTTGATACTGGACCCACAGAAGACTAGCAACACCGGAGCATCTAGCAATCCTAATATAAGTCGTTTGTCACTTAATGTGCAACAACAGAAGTCGTATTAATGTTACTTAAATTTGAATTACAGGTATAACTAAACGATTTGCTACATTTACATACAGTGTAGAATGTATTTTTTCTTTATAAATAAAGAGTTTTAAATTATTAATATTTAGAGTTTTTTTTTTATTATTATTATTTTCCCAATAATCACAAGTCAAAATTATTTGATGGTACGTCTATACCTCATTAAACTTTCCTTTTCCAAAAAATGGCACGTTAATCCAAAAAGATTCGCCATCCCTGTACTACATACTACACCAACGGAAGGGGGTGGGGGACTTAGGGCCTTGACGTATAATGTGTGTCAGCATACACGGTGGGTAAGACCCATTTCGAAGAACGATCAAACTTTTATATGACTATAAAAGTAATTCCGTTTAAATTGAAACAACAATTGTGTAGAATAAATATTTTAAAGAATGCAAATATATAGTGTGTGTGTCTCAATGCATTGGCGTAGCTAGTCATGAGTGGACCCTGTATCAAAATCTGTTGGGGGGTTCTTTCGGCGGCCCCTTAACATTCTAGGATGGTTTTACTTATACATATTGGGGCGCTTTGGCTTGGAGGCCCCGTATCATTAATACGGCGGTATCTATGTCCTTGTCTTAATGTTATGAATGAGTTATAAATTAGGAAAATTTTTGTAGTTTGAAAGGAATTAATGTGTTGTTTGTAGTGTTTGCTCGATTAAGCGTTGATAAACTTAGAGATAATCACTGGAAAACTTTCTTTGGAAGTATTTTTATTCCATTTGGGTGGGCCACACTAAGCTGACATATCACTGACACCAAACCTCGTGACGGGTGAAAAATAAGTAAATAAGAAAAATAAAAATTTTCCAGAACTTGATCTCGAGCTCACGTAGCGGCAGGCAGACACCAACTCCATTCATCCGACAACCCCATCACGACGATACTCGAAGGTCGACGAACATTCTAATTGGTTTCGAACGCAAAAAAAAAAGTGCTGAACGAACCTGCAGCCACCCCTTCACATAACACGACGACGCCACTAGAGAAACAGGTGCTTGCCACTCGGATTTTTTTTTCTCTCTCTTTCCTTTATGGTTTGGCACATAACCCCAACCGGGAAACAAGAAGTTTCACTTACTCAGCATTTGAAAGAAAAAAAAATCGTTTGGCATGAAGGAGGGGGGAGAATGGGGAGATCTCGAGGAATTCGAACGCCACCTGTCAAACCCGCGCTGCACGTACCAGCCCCTGGTTCGTGAGCAGAATTCGTAATGAGCCCACTGTGGGAGGTGGGTTTAATATTAAACCCGGGCGGAGATACGCCCTTGGATTTTATCGCCTCTGCGGTGGGTGTGGTCGAGTGGCCCCTGCCCGGACTATCCGGGCCCTGGTGCAGTCAAAAAGTCCGGGCATCAATCTCGTGGCGTCGAGGGAGAGTTACTTGTGATCTAGTGTAGAAGTACTTTGGAAAAGACTCGAAGGGAAAATAGGGATGAGAAAGGGAAAAATCGGGAAGAGAGGGAAATCACCTATAGTTGTGAATAATAGTTCAACTTTCTAAGTAACTAATAAGACATTGAAATAATTCACAGTAATACACAGCCAAAAAAAAAAAGTCAAGCATTAAATTTTGGCTCAGAAACCAATGTTTGTGTGACGGTAAAATGATCTGTAAGGGAAAAAAATTTTAAAAATGGCAGATACATTACGAGGAATATATTTTTTTCCAATCAGCCTTCTGATAAAAAGTATTAAGACAAAATTCAGTTCTCTATCTCCATAATTTGAAGGTTCGACTTTAATTTCTGGGATCACATAAGAGATTTTGTACCTGTATTTAAAAAAAAAAAGTTAAGAATAAATCTAGTAAATAAGGATAGTTATTAGATGATAGTCAAATTTTTTTCTGTAAATATTTTGACACTTTAGCAATAGTATTCTTGTTTCAAAAAATGTCTTAAAATTATGGATGAACAAAAAAACGAGAGGGAGTTAAATGAAAAAGAAAATATTGTATTGAGTAAATTTGATTGCACTAATTATCATGAAATTGATATTTTTATGCTACACCCACACTGTTTTTTGGAATATTTCCTATATGAAACGGAATAAGTGAGGGGTGTCTTAAGACTTTTTGTGACCTTGGACCCCCTACACAAATGTAGGCCCCTCTTTTGACTCTTAAAAGCATACATTGTCAAATACTCGTACAAAAAATAACCCGAAACAAATAAATGTGCATGACTTAAAATCGCTCGAACGATTGCCGCCTTTGGAATGAATGAGTAAAGATATTGTACGGTGGTAAGTCTAGGTCTGTACGTGAACAACGGTCATCACATGTAACCAGTTGACATATAGTCCGAAATTCCCAGTTTTTCGGATATTACTACCGGAAATAACATTTGACCTTTGAAATTACAGTCGAACCTCTATATTGCGAATTTTCCTATGTAGCGAATTTTTCTTGGGACCTTGAACATTTCACAATTTTTTTCGTAAAATAACCTTTCTATAGCGAAATGCATTTTCTATATAACGAATGATTCAACTTTTGCTCTCCCTTTTTTTTAAACTGAAAAATGTGTTCAAGTTATTCTCTCTTTAACACATTTTATAATGGTCATAAATCTTGAACTGATTTCATTAGATACTAACTTGTGCCGAGAGCAATAGAGTTCTGGATGTTTCCTCCAAGAAGTGGGACCTTTAACCCCCCATTGCCCTGTTCATTATAAACATCTTCGATATCTTTTTCACCCTCAGTGGAGTTGTCCCGTGTTCTGATTATAAAATAATGTATGTTTGATTTTACTTGCATGCTTTAAATCAGAAAATGTCCTTCAAATTTATTAATTTTTATATTAAATTATTCTCTTAATATTGAAAATACAGTGAATTAATTCTTCGCAATTCTTTTTTCTTGTTTACCTTGCAGTTTTTCTTTCTTGTTCTCTTTTTCTTGATGGGTAATATATATAAAATAAACATATGTTAATTTTAAAAAAAAGTGTGAATAATTACTTTTTTGATGCATAGTGTTTATGAGTTTTAAAATATTTGTTTTATGTGGTTTATAAAGTATATTAAAAGATAAACCTCTTCATAACGAATTTTCCAAACAACGAACTTTTTTTCTGGGATTTAGCCACTTCGTTATGTAGAGTTCCGACTGTATTCGAATTATGATCAAATTAATGCTGAGTTGAAAACGAGACGAAACCTCCATAGTGACTGAGGCCCGGGCCCAGTTGGCCAATTCCTTAAGAAGTCATTATAATCAGTGATATATAAATAAAAAGACAAATTTATTGGATTAATAATAAAGGGTGTTTTTTTAGAGGTATAGAACTTTAAATTGCAATAAAACAACGATGTATTATTCGATTGACATGAATTTTTTTTATTCGAAAGATAGTCTTGTGGCATTACATTTTAAATATGATTTCTGGCATATGACTGCCACGGCTGGCTCGGATGTAGTCCAAACTGGACGTACGATTTTCGATGACTTTTTCCAACATTTGTGGCCGTATATCGGCAATAACACGGCGAATGTTGTCTTCCAAATGGTCAAGCGTTTCTGGCTTATCCGCATACACCAATGACTTTACATAGCCCCACAGAAAATAGTCTAGCGGTGTTAAATCACAAGATCTTGGAGGCCAATTCACAGGTCCAAAACGGGAAATTAGGCGGTCACCAAACGTGTCTTTCAATAAATCGATTGTGGCACGAGCTGTGTGACATGTTGCGCCGTCTTGTTGGAACCACAGCTCCTGGACATCATGATTGTTCAATTCAGGAATGAAAAAGTTAGTCACCATTGACTGTAACGTTGTGGCCTTCATCGTTTTTGAAGAAGGATTCCACCAGCCCATAAAGCGCACCAAACAGTCAGTTTTTCTGGATGTAACGGTGTTTCGACATACACTTGTGGATTAGCTTCACTCCAAATGCGGCAGTTTTGTTTGTTGACGTAGCCATTCGACCAGAAGTGCGCTTCATCGCTAAACAAAATTCGCTTATGAAAATCGGGAACAACGGCAATCTCGTTTTGGGCCCATTCGACGAATCTACGCCTTGTTTGATGATCGTTTTGATGAATTGCCAAACCAAACTGAGAATAAATCACTTGACAGCTGTTAAATCGGTCGCCATCTTGGAAAGTAATGCCAACTTAAACTTCTATACCTGGAAAGAAACACTCTTTACCTTGAAAAAATATTAACTGGGGGAGGAATGGCTAACAGGTAAAACGAAGAAAGCCGGTTAGCTTTTAGAGACAAAGGAAACTTTCAATCCTATGTGTTTACATGGGACAGGTTCCCCCTCCCTTTCCTGATTCTGAAATTCGAATATTTTTGAGTATCGCACCATACGAAGCAATATTCAAAAAAATTCATATATAGTGGCTCATATGTGTTTCCAATATTCTGCTGATATATGAGAACCCTCGAAAATTGATCCCTTTCATGTAAAGCCCATGATTCATTCTTGTTTTATGAAAGAATAAAGCCGAGGAAATTAGAAAAAATTGGCTCGTATTCATTGTTTAATTGTTTATCTGCTCCACACTCATAGATACTTGAGGGCTATTGGAGAAGGACTTTGTAATTCTGAATCTCGATCAGGTGACGAGGACAACACTTCTACTGGTGCGACTTACCCGAAACTTCCACTCTACGGCAATGTGAGGACTGAGCTTCGACATGTTTAACGTGCATCGGATCTTGATTCGTAAAACTGTATAATTTTGTTCAATGGTGAACGTGTGAAATTTAGAAGAAAATAAAACGAATATCATTAATACGACAGATATATATCTCTATCAATAAAAATGAAAAATTGTTGTTCGGTAGTTATTTAGTTAATTCGTAAAGACACATAAAATAATTATTGAGATCAAAAAGGCAGGCAAAAACAACATTTTTTTTTACAATAAGCATTACATTAAGTATGTGCTGAAATTTTTTTTATCCCTGGTTTCTTAATAAGGTTCAATTGGGAACAGTATAACAGAATAATAACCATCAAGCTTGGTTCTCTTTTATCTCCATCGTTATATCCAAGTTATAGGTTTGATTTTCTTAAAATTAGTGTTGTCACTTCACTGAAATGTGAATTGTTAATTATGGGCTTCATAATTTTGGAATAATAGTTGAGTGATGAGGGCATCTTATTTAGGGTACTTCCCCTCTCCGAACTTCCACACCACTCCCAAACAAGACTTCGATTTTTGTATAAGGTACAGAAGTGCCTCTCTGAACACTGTTTTTATTGAACCAGGAATCCGAAGCCATAAATATTATATAAGATTGCATTGACTGTCTTCAGTGCGATTAACATTTTGGCAGTGATATATTAGAAATGCTCCCGCCTTATTCTCTTTTAAAGGAATATCTTGAGGATGATGGAAAGTGCAGAAAAACAAGTAATATAAAAAAATAATTTTTAAGTCAATTCCTACTTAGGTCAACAAAGAAAAAATTTATTTTAGTTACTTTTTCTTAAATAGTTACAATTAATATAAACATATATATATATATATATATATATATATATATATATATATATATATATATATATATATATATATGACAGAATCACAATATTAAGTGACAAAATAGAAAGCGGTTTTCCATTTTCTTTTCTATATACGGTGTTGGACCATGTTTTGTTTATTTTTGTTACTATTTATTCATTCGTTTAATTTAATTATTCTAATAAAATAGTTTAGTAAAAAAAAGAAATCACATTCTCAGAAATTAGGCCATTCCAAGTGAGATTGGGACGCACAACTATTATTTATGTTTGTTACTATTTATTCATTTTTAATTTAAATAATGTTTTTTATGTATTTAATTTTTAAATTAAATACATAATTATACACACACACACACACACACATATATATATATATATATATATATATATATATATATATATACATATATATAGTCTAATTCTCTACAAACAAGAGATAAACATCCATCAATCACATTCAAAAAACACATAGACAGGAGAAAAATCACACAATGGAGGACACATGAGCAACCGAGATTAAAAATTATAAAATGGATGCTACACTTAGGACAGCTAATATATAAAATAATTTATATAAAAGTGGGGTTGAACATGTTTTTTTTGGCCAGCCAACCTTCCCCCTTTATGTAAATAATACTGAGCAAAAACCTATTGAAAGTAATATGGATAGGAATATCTAAATCCATTACAAGATAGAGGTAAGTTACCTAAAAATTGCACTTAAAAATGCAGAGCTCGCACTAAATCTGAGTGCAATAAATAAGTTATTGCCAGATTCTGGACCCTAATGCAGATTTAAAGCATGTGAATGGCTGAAATATAGCACTTAACAAAAGTATAAAAAGTACAGAAATAAAAATTAAAAAGAGAGTTACAAATTACGAGAACTTTAGTGACACTGGAGTATTTTTGAATTAAATAATAAGTAATTTTATCTATTATTAAAATATGGAGGTAACTATAAATAGTAAATATGTAAATTTATAGTAATGAACTATTATTAATCTAAGAATTTCTAATCCTTACTATTTCGAATAGCGCTTTATTCATATAACTATTAATAAAATTAATTGGGTATTTCTGATTTAAGAAATATTTAGTCAAATGTTTATAGTTATTTATTATTTCTGTTTTTTTTGACACTAGAAATTTATTGCGTTGTATATAATTAATAACAATATTTCTGAATATAGAAACATGTACATTACTCTCCCAATGAGGAACTTTTATAATATTGAAATTAAATTCTTCCCTTTTATCATAAATATTCGAAACTATTACATTATTTTTTAATTTGAAATGTATATCAAGAAAATTGACTTCATTGTTGTTACTATTTGTCTGTATTAAATTAAGATATTGTGGATAAAAATAGTGTTAGGTATAAGTTTGACTTGCTTGCAAAAAATGATTATTATATATATATATCTTAGACCTTGTTGATTATACAACTTTCTCACTTACATTTTATTTTACTTTTTATAAGGAGTGAGTGAACTAATAGCAGAAATTTAAAAAAAAGTGTTGTCGGTTTCTATTCTGAGACTCTTCCCCGCCCCCTCCCCACTAAATGTATTAGTAATTTCGCTATTTTTTCCCCCTGTAACATGCCTGGGAAAACAGTTGGAGAAAAGTTTTGATGATAGTTTTCAAACAGTGGATTATTAAAAAATTTGTCTTAAAACTATTAAATCTCTTTGAAACTGTTTTTTTTTAAATAATAAAAATGATTTTTATGGAAATTCACAGTGAGTGATTTAGATATATTTTTTGAATGAAAATATATCACTGTGATCTTTAAAAAAAATGGAACATTATTACATGATTTTTGTTTAATCTGATTTAAGTTACATTTTTTTTGTAACTCGTATGCTGATGTTAAAAGTGTTAACATAAAATATTGATACATCTATTATTGCTTAGAGTTTTTGAAGTAATTACGTTAAAAACTATTTAGTAAACAAATTATATACATCTTACTTTTAACTATAAATAGAATTTTATAAATTCTCCATAATATCATTTTTTTAGCAAAAAAAAAGCGCTATAATTGAAGAGATTAGGAAAAAATTTATGCAATCACTATTTTTAGCTAGTAGCCACTTCTGGAAAGTGCATAATAAGTATGGCTGACAAAGTCGAACAAAAATTTCAAAAAATTTATAACAGCTCGTATCGACCAAAAAAAAAATAGCAGATTACTATAAATATTAGTTTTTGTGTTTTGTCTAAGCTAAATCCTTATATATTCAAAATTATTTTTACTGCATTCTAATGTGCAAATAAATTTTGAGATTTTTGATTTTACAAATTGTGCTCCATTTTTTTATAGGATTTTAATAGTTTTTCTAGAATATTTATATATGCTTTCAAAACAATAATATTTTCAACTGTAATTTACATTTTAATTGCTCAAAAGAAACGATACAATTTAATAAATAAATAAATACTTAAAATAAGATACATAAAATATAAATATACCTCTCTTTAAAAATATTAATTTGAACAAAAACTCAAAATGGTTTGTTTTTCCTTTGTTTTGTTATGTAAGTAATTTTTTTGAAAAAGTTGTTAAAAATTAAGTTGGTGATTTTTCTTTCTTCTGAAGTAGGGTTCGTAAACGATTTAAACTAATAGATTCCAGTTTTTATTTGAACATTACGCTTGCATGGATTTTTAACAAAAATTACCAAATACAAAAAAATTAAAACCAAATTGTTTGATTACATTATTTTGTTAAGATGATTTTTAATACTAATCATTCTACGCGTGCGATAGATATTTAAAATTTAAAAAAAATTAAATTAAAAAAATTATTTAAATTTAAAATTAAAAATTTTATCAAATTTTCTATTACCGATTTAGAATGTTATCAAATTATCTATCAAAATAGTTTCAAGTCAAATATTCCGCGTGACATTCTTTACTTAATAAAAAAAGGATTACATTTATATTTCTTAAATATTATTAATTGAAGCTATAACAAGTTGTGCTCTTGAAAGAAAAAAATAATACAAAGGAAGAGATGACTTAAGTCACTCAGTCTTGAAAAAAAAAACTAATATTTATTTTCTTTTCTTCTAAAATATTCAGCAGGAGTTTTTGAAAGATCGTGAAACATGTAGTTGCCATCAAACCACGTGCTTACATTTTGCGTAACATAATAAAGAAGTTATTAAAATAAACAACATAATAAAAATGAATTAAGTTTTTAATTTTTTTTAAAAATATCGCAAAAAATATTGTTATTGATGAGAAAATTTATTAGTTAATACCAGAAAATTATTTAAAAACAATACATTTTGAAAAATAAGAGAAAGCGATTTGAAATTTCACTGTTAAAAAAATGTTTTTGAAATATGATGTGATAAATTAAAGTAAAATCTTCAAATTTTTATGATCAAAGTAATGGCAATAAATGTATTGTGTTATAAAAATATTAAAAAAAAATCGTGCATAATATGGGCTTTAAAAAAACACTTCAATATATAAGGAAAATTTTATGATAGAATATGACTAGTAATAATTATATACTTAACTTTTACTTTTGGTCAAAACTGATTTTTTTAACTCGGGGTGGGTGGGGGTGGATTGCATTTATTGGAATGTGGAAGAAGAGACTCTGCTTTATGATTTGTGTAAAATAATTTGTGCACTTTCCCTCATGAATATATTAATGGGAATTTAGCTATCATTAACTGTATAAAACTGTTTACAGATTATTTAGCAATTAGTATTTAATGAGATTTTTTCCATTATATTATTATAAATAAAAAACTTTGATATACTTAAGTTAATAAATACAGTTATATATATATATATATATATATATATATATATATATATATATATATAAATATTAAATAAATAAAATTTATAAAGAAGAACAAATGATTTTGTTGTTAGAATTCGTATAAAGAAATCAAATTCGATGATAGTTTATGTGTATTTTTTTTTTATTTTCCATTAGAAATAAATTTTACATTTTTTACTCACTTCTAAAATTTTGTATGGTTATACTGTAAAACGTATATTTAGTTATCCTTTATATTTGTTTTAAATGTATTGAATTATTTTAGAATTGCTCAACGTGATGTGCTTTATTTTTTCTTTCTCATATTTGAATTAAAGTGGAATAATTTTGGAAAAAGCTCTTAAGTATTAATTGTAAAGTAAAAAATGAACGAAAAAATATTTTGCTGCGAAATTTTTTTATGGCTTAAAAAACGAAAAATGTAAGCTGCGTCATAATTCTCTTTAATCACCAATTTGAGTGCATGATCTTTATTACGAAGGGACAAAAGGTAATGTTGGCAAAAAAAAAAGTAATACCGAAAAATACACAATGCATAATTCTGCTTAATTTTCTATTATTTTAGAAGTTCTTTGAATAGTTTTTTTATGTGTGTGTGTCTAATATTAAAACATTCGCATGAGTGTTAGAACTGAAAAACAAAAAAAACAAAAAAAATCGTCTGCTATGAACGCAGACGATAAAAGGGAGTAGTCCACTTACTGAGAAAGGGCGGAACCTTTTTTTTCTTTTTTTTCCTTCGTTTTTTTTCTTCAGAGGTTGACACACATTGGAAAAAAAAATTAGCTTTTTTTGCTATTCATGCTTTTTTGTCTCCATGTTGGTACATGACTTCTGAATACCAGTGAAAGATATTTCCTAGAAATGTCTCTAAGAGGAATTCCAGTTCGAATTTCTTTTATTTGCTGTAAATGTCATAGTATGCTGCGGAATAGGTACCATTATGTACAACAATAATATTTCTTAGTATTTTGTGTCAATTTGGATTGATCAAGATTTTCTTATTAGTTATAATTACTATATGATATTACACATAGGTATATTGTGTTGATATCGTTTGCTTGAATTCAGATTACGTCATAGACGAATCTCGGAGCTAACATGGCATCAGCGCTATTTACATTTTTTTCTGATTAGATACGCGACAAAAAATGCCGCTTAGATAAACATGCATCATTATAAGTGGCACAAAAAAAATCAAAATTAGCGATAATTATTTTAAATTCAAAGGGAATTTTTTAATCATTTAACCTTTTGACGGAGGTTATTGAAATTTCCAACGCTTGAAATGCTTAAGAAATAATTATTCGTATATTATATTTTAATCGCGAAAGAGAGAATGAAGTATTTACTAGAAATCACATATTTTGCGTGAAAATTTTGTAATTAGTTCAACACGTCTCTTCATCTTAAGGCATCTGACTGCAATCAGAACCGAGATTTTACTAAAGTGTATAAATGATTAATATTTTTTTATATGTAGTGACACTTGAATTAGAATATACATAATATATAAATTTTTATAAGGATATTATGACAAAAAAAAAAGCTTAGATGCAATTTTGTTGGCAAAAAATGAAGGAAAAAATTATATGTTTTCAAAACACATTCATTCACTTTTTATACAAAAAAAAGTGTTTCTATAATAATAATATTGCCAGTAAATAGCTAAGACTTCACTGCTGAGTCAGAACTAGGATTTTTTTTAAATATATAAATTAAAAGTAAGTTTATTCAAATTTTAATGCATCAGAATAGAAAATTTCAATAAAAAGCACTGGTTATTATTTCGATTGATCATAACTCTGAAAATAATGTGAATTTTTCAAAACTCCTTGTCCAGGTTCTGCAGAGAAGTATTATGTATGTTATAGTAAAATGTTATGATTATAGAAGCATTTTTATAAAAAGATAATGCTTTGAAAATATGTAATTTTTTACCATAAAATTGCTTTAAAAATAAAATTTTTTTGCAGTAATATTCTTAAAACAATTTTGTATGTGTATTCTAATTCGAGTTCACTGAACTTCCAAAAAATTATTAATTTATACGCTTTTTCAAAATCACCGTACCGAACGTAGCAAGTTATGTTAAGAAATAAGAAAATTGCTTCTGTTATTCTGTAACATAAGGAAAGGGGGGGGGGAAATTATTTTAAAGAGTTTTATTTTATTTATTTATTTGACATAAAAAATTATAAATTTTTAAATGTTCATGTTTCTTCAATTTGTACTCTCATGATTTATGTTCTAATTTTTTGAATTTCTCTATTTTGTCTTTATTCCGACATTTTCAATATAAAAATAATAAATTTAATAGTTTTTTGTGCGAATTAAGCTTTATTTTTATTTTGTATGTACGTTTCAATTATCGCTACAATGTAAACTTTTATTAATAAACATTTTATAACTTCTAAAGTGCTACAAAGTCCCTTTCTATTTTATTATTTAATTTTGTTCCAGTAACTCACAAAATTGAAAGGTCATTTATCGTTTGCAAATTTTTTTAAAACAATTCCGTTAAAACATCACAGAGAGAGAAACAGTTTATTTATATTTTTCAATCATTTAGTAGAATATTTTTAAGGAAAAATAAGTCATCCTGTATAATATTTGACTATCAATTTTATTAAAATATATTACAAAAACATTTTTTATTTAATCGTTCAACAATCGTAATGGTGAACTATTAAATCATTCCATAGTTCTCGTAATATTTTTTAAATGTTAATTTATCGTTTGCAATTTTCTTTTAAGAGGAATAAAATACACTAGTTATAAACTGTTAGATGTAAAGACTTATATTTATTTATTTTTCTTCCACAAACTAAAGCAACAATAAATAAACGAAGGTCATTTTCTATTCTTAGCAGTCAAAAATTAGGAAAGTAATTAAATAAAAATGAAATGCAGGAGAGGTTATCTAAACTGTTATTAAAATCATAATATTTGCCTCAGCATAAAAACACGGTCACGTGCACTCAATTTAATTTATACGCCAAACGATTCAGTTATTAAAGTGCTTGTAAAGAATTATTCTCCCCTTAATTTGTTTATTACACCGACTGTCGTTTAATAAATAAATTTTCCTTCCGGAAATTTATTTTAAGAGTAACCGATGTTAAATACATAAACTTTTTAAAATGTCTCAGCCAGTTTAAGTAGTTTCACTGGCAATTAGCTGGGGTTTATTTTCGCCGTTTGGAGGCAACTCAATTGCTCGGAAATTCATGCTAAGGATTAATTTTAAATTAATGCTTTTAATACCTTCTAACAATTAATTCATTTTTATTGTGTTATTTCAATTAGTATGATATTATATTGTATTTTAATTTTGTTATTAGTTAACAATTAATTATTTAGAGAACTTTTTATAAATTATTTTAAATGGTGGCTAGGAAGCTTAATTGATTATTATACAAGCATTTTCAGAATTTTTTTTAAAGAATAATGTTTGTTTTATAATTAATGAAGTTGAAAATATTTAACAATGTAGTAAATATTTAGACTTATGATTTAGGTGATCAACAAAATTCAATTTATCTATTATAAAAGTTATTGAATGACATTAAATATTCCAGAAATATAATTTATTTATTAACTTAACTCAGTGGTGCGACAGCCCAGGAGGGTCAAGGCCTACTGTGCCAAACTCAGTAAACGCGACCTTGGGGCCCTGAAGTGCAAGAGCAGTTGTTCCTATCAGGTGGTCAGTCTGACGTGAAAAATAAAACATATTCTGGTAGATGAATAACTTGGGAATTTTGTATCGTTTGTGTTTTATGTTATCAATATATATATATATATATATATATATATATATATATATATATATATATATATATATATATATATATATATATTCAGGCTTTTTTTAATGAATTCTAAGATTTGAACTGAAAAAATAAAAATAATGTAAAAGGAACTTTTTCTAACAAAAAATAAATCTTAAAAAAATATGATTTTTTTTTTTACGAAAAATATCTTTTTTAGCTCTTATGAAATATAATTATATTATATCTTCTTGTGTATGTTACATGAAAGTTGCTATAATTGATTCAATATTTAGAAATTTACCTAAAAAATTCTCGAAAATTGAATTTATTTGTCATCTAATAGCAATAATGATTCATTTTTATTGATTCTCAAACATATGTATATAAAGGCAATATAATATTAAAAAATATTTTAAAACCCATTATTTTATGTTATTTTCAACCTTACATTTTTTAAAATTAGAATAGTTTAGATATATATTACCTATCATTTCAAGTTATATTATTATTGCTAAGAAGATTATCTATCATTCAATTTCTTCTTCATGTTTAAGTGCAACTTGTTTTTTTTTAAATTTTATTTATATAGCATTTGTTAAAAACAAACATTTCTGTTTCTTTATAGATCTTGAATTTATTTAAAATAACATTTTTCAATTAAAAGCAAACGAAGTCATTTATTTATGTTTGTATAAAAGGCTTTGAAGCCAAAATAAATAGAAAATCTTTAAAAAGAATAATAAGAATTATAAAAAAAAGTTAGAATATTTTGTAGCTTTCGAAAAATTGCTAATGTTTTTACTAGATGTTTGGTTAATGTTGAAGTTTACCTGATATTCTCTCGATGTTAAATCTTTTATTTTTTTTATTTGCTGTTTGATTATAAATATATCTTTTTTCTTAATTAAAAAAACATGCTTATCAGTCAACTTTCAAAAGATTAATTTTCCTCTTTCACTAATTATATTTCAATTTGTAAAAAATAATTATTGTGTTGATTTAACAAGAATATAAAAGAAATGTTTTACCTTTTTTGTTGTTGAATCAATTTTGTTATTGAAAAATTATACAATGTATGTGTATTAAACAACTGATTTTATTGTGTTATGTAGGAGCAAACTAATCTGAATAAAAACAATTTAAAAAAATAAATAATTACTTTCTAAAACAAATAAACGTATGTAAAGAAAAAAAACAAATTCGTTTCATAATATTTACTTAAAATCTCTTTTCAATAAAAAGCCTTAATTATTTACTTTCCCCACCCCCTTTTTTTAACGAGCTTGGGTTATTATATGTAAATCAAAATCTTTTCAAAATCTCCTCCCTTTCTCCCTTTTTTCCCCTTACAAATTGATTGTAAACTTTCAATGAATGGAAAAGAGGAAAAAAATGGAAATTAGAACAATAAACATTTCCCGCCTTTCGCCATTTTGGAACGGAAAAAGATTCTAAAATAAAAATTTAATCATTCTACCGCTGAGTATAATTAAAACAGTGCTATTCTCTCCCCCCTCCCATAGACCAGCCATTTTAACACATTTGATGGAATTTTATTCCGGGATTTAAAATTTAAGCCCTTTTATTGAGTTTATAAAGCTGTCACAGACAAGTAACTCTTTCTGTACCCATAAATATTTCATTGTCAAGTGCAATTGTGAAAGTATTAAACCTTACTTCC
Source organism: Trichonephila clavipes (assembly GCA_019973935.1). Classification (NCBI taxonomy): domain Eukaryota; kingdom Metazoa; phylum Arthropoda; class Arachnida; order Araneae; family Nephilidae; genus Trichonephila; species Trichonephila clavipes. The sequence goes on from BMAU01020628.1 coordinate 555,906, forward strand.
ATGCACCATTCTAAACGCTTGTTCCGTCTCTCTCTCTCTCTTGCTTTTTTTTTTATTCGCATAGATCATTCATCTCACTTTACCCCACCTGCTTATTTTTTACTTTTATTTTATTCACTTTCTATAGCATTTTATTCGTCGCAGAATAAAAATAGAGAGAAAAAGTAAAAATAATCGTCTGCGTATACTTTTCTTCTTTTTCTTCGCGTCGCGTTCTTCGTTTTGGGGCTTGTATTTTTCGATTTGACGTGTTTATTCTTAAACTATTTTTAAATTACTTGTGGCATCAACGTTTTGTTTCCTTTTCTTTGCTAATGGTGGAAAGAGTTATAGATGTTGCAGTTTTATTCAATTTCTTTAAATTGTTTTTTTTCTCTACGTTTATTGTAAATTAAAACTAATGTTTAATTTAATTTGTTTCAAATTATGTATTTTTCAATAAAAATATGGAATATGAAGTATGTGAAATAATCACAGTATAAAGATTACAAAAATGTAAAAGTTGCATACTTAAAAACGAAGAAAAATATTTTTCACACACAATATTCATTTCAATTAAAACAAAAAACAAAAACAAAAAAAATAATTAATAATAATACGTTTGCATGAGTTTTTCTTTCTTTCTTTCTTTTTTTTTTGCTTCCAATTTTGTTTCGTTATATTTTATCTTCAAAACATTAATTTTCGAAGAATTTTTTAAATTTGCTTTTTAATTAGATTTTGTGTAAATTATATTTATTCACTAATTTCATTTGAGATTTTTATTTTTTACTTTCCGTTGAAACATTCCTTGAATTCATTTCGATGAATATTAATTTTTGAATACATAGTAACTATTTATTATTCTAGTGTAAATTGTCTTATAGATATATATATCTTATGGATATATATGTCTATGTAATATAAACTTCTGATGAGATTCTAAAAAGTATTATCAATGTAAACATTAATTTATATTTTAAATTCTCTTTATGCTTAATTAAAGAACAGAAACAAAAAATGATAAAATTTTAACGAGTTATTAATCATTGAAGAAATTTTAGCATTAGAAAAGTAAACATACATATGTCCATTGTTAAAATGCTTCTTTGTATAAAAAATTGAAATGTTTTATGTCTAATAATAATGTATACAAACAAATTTTTTCCACTTTTTAAATATAGACTAATCCCCTTACCCCCTTTCTTTTCTCAAACAGTGTATTAAGCTTTTCGTTATTCCAAAAAAAAAAAAAAAAAAAAAATCAGTCAAATGTATATGGCATTGAATAACTGAGAATATAATAATTCATCAACATATTTTTGTTATTTTTACGTGTTCATCTAAGCATTGTCAGTTTTCTTAAAAAAATAATTAACCTAAACAATTTTGATCCTATTTTCTTTCCCCAATATACTGTTAATTTTAAAATTTTTACTTTTAAGATGTTTTTTTTCCAAAATTAAAAAAAAAATCAATCGAAGTTCTTACGATTACTTAGTGATAAACAATCAAAGCACATAAATATAATCGTTTGTTAAAATTTTTAAGCTACATAAAAAGTTATTTATTCGAAGTAATGAGTGTAATCATTATTATCAATCATCAAAAAAAAAAAATCTTTTATTTATTTAAAAAAAAAGTTGGCAATAAAAGGTAATCTTTTTTTCAATAAATTTTAATTTTAGCTCATTTATCTAGAGCTACCAATTTTCATTCGAAATTACTTCTATTATTCATTGATAAACAGTCATTTTGAAAAGCTCATAAGTAATTGCTTTTAACTCAGGTAAACAATTGGATGTTTTGAAAGGAAACAGCCGATATTGATTTTACTCATTATCAACCAAAAATAAATAAACTTTTATTAATTTTTTTTAAAAGAAAAAGTTTGGCAATAAAAGTATTTTTTTCTCATTAAACTTTGATTTTAGTTCATGCGTCTGTAGCTACAAATTTTCATTCGAAATTGCTATGATTATTCGATGATAAGCAATCATTTTGAAAAATCCATAAGTGATTGTTTTTAACTCAGATATACTATCGATTTATTAGAAAAGAAACAACCGGTATTTATTTTGTTCATTATAAATCGAAAATAAACTTTTATTTATTTTTTTTAAAAAAATAAGTAGGCAATAAATGTATCTTTTCTCATTAAATTTCAATTTTAGTTCATACATTTGGAGCTTCAAATTTTCATTCGAAATTACTGCGATTACTCGTTGATAAAGAGTCATTTTTGAAAAGTCCATAAGTAATTGCTTTTAACTCAGGTAAACAATTGATTTATCAGAAAGGAAACAGGCGATATTGATTTTGTTCATTAGTCGTTTACATACCGAGAGAAAACATTTCCCCGAAGAATTATTGCATTCGCAAATTCATTGATTTTTCTTGACTTATTCCAAAAGGAACTCCTATTATAATTAGGTTAATGCCTCTTAACAACTGTTGAATGATTTTGCTTATTGTAAAATGAAATCATGTTTCATAAATCTTATTTGTTGCATAATCTATTCAGTTTTAATTTTAACTTACTTCTGGTGTATGTCAGCGAGCGGCATGTTCTTTTAAATGATGCGTGTTGAGATATATTTAGAGGTTTCGGAATTATTTTTATAGTCTACGCAAACGATTAGTGTAATTTGTTTTCCTTAAATTGAAAAGCAAAAAACATAATTGTTTTTCATGAAATGAATTTTTTTTTTAAAAAAAAAATAATAATTTAGAATTGATTAATTTTTCTGGACCGGCAGTTTTTTTGGCATTTTGCCAAAATCGTCCACGTTTTTGTTATTGAATGTATTTTGCCGGGATTTGTGAATAAGGATTCAAAATAGAAAAAGTAATTTGGGAAGCTAAATCTTTTATTTCTGTCTTAATGTGGCAGTTATGTGTTTATGTAGTATCGTGTGCCTAAGGGTATTCAAAATAAATTACATCTATTTCTATAATTTCGTTTTATATCGTTGTTTAGAAATTTTAAACCTGTTGAAACAGTAAATGTTTCTTTTTTTTATTGTGAAATAAAGTTTTTTTTCCCTCCGCGGTGTTTGTATTCATCACATTTTACGCTTCATATTTGTAAATTTTTGTTTTTGAAATTCATTTGTTAGTTTTCAATGTTGTTAATAGATTTCTGCTAGTTATATTTTTGACTTTTAGCAATTGTTATTTTAACACAATTTATCCATACTCATTTCAGTTGTTGCTTCTCTTTTGTGGGGTTTAATGGTATACTCAAGGAGAAAGGGAGTTCAACTTCCCCCCCTGCCAACAAATTTCAAGTTTTTATCAAAGAGATTACCCCTCCGCGACTTCATCTAGTTTTTTCAGAGTGTAATCCCTCTGAAAAAACTATCTGAAAATCCTCCCTCCTCCCTTCGCGTTAACGAAGTAAGTCTCTGTACGCTACTGGTGGAGTTGATTATTTGGAAAAAAAAACTTTTTTTAAAAGTTTAGAAATAAATTTCATACACTTATCTTTTACAATCTTTGAGATTACTTCAATATTGTACTTTTTCTCCATATAATTTATATATCAATATTAGTGAAATGATCCATCTGAAAATGATATAACCCACAATTCTTAGGATTTATTAATTGCTTCAAATTCCTGTTTCCCCCTCTGTTATATAATTCTCTCACCTCCATTTTAAATTTTATATTATTTTTTATATTATTATTGTCACATACAGTTTATCTCACAATAATTTCATTTCAATTATTATAAGGCTATGTATTATCTATGTTAAAAGTTAAGATTATGCTTTGTTTCATTCTGCTAGTTAAGAATATACCTTACAGTTTTCATAATGACTGACAATTTATTATTATGTGCTTGTTGTAACTTATAAATAACATTTAAATTTCTAATTATTAGTTTCTTTTGGCAATTTTATCCTGCATGTACAACTGTTCTTTTATATATTTTTTTTATCTAATATTCGAACAAGAACACGATAAATTTTGCCCATTCTTCCTGACCTATTCCACTGTCCGTCATTCCCAACCACCCCTATTTCCGGCAAATGGACATCGTCCATGCGAAACTACCCAAAAGCTTCGTCCCCAAACGACTCTTAACTGTAACCGGCAACATCGATCTTCTCCCGTACACGAAATAGACATACATCCCACAGGCCAAAGGCCCAACTACTCGTATTATTATTTTTTTCCCTTCTTGTTCGGTACATACCCACATTCCAAACAGGCTGTTCCTTTCGCACAAAAACAAAAAAGGATTCTAATGAATGGGGGGAGGGGGCCTTTACCCCTAATGGGCACTCCAGGGCTAAAACGGAAGAGAAACTCGGGCAGGCCTAATCTCGCACCACCCCCTAATAACATCATCATCATTTTCGGTGCACGACACTAACACATGCATTCACGTTAACCATTCACTACTCATCGATCGCTGTGTGTGTGTATGCCCTAGGCATGCATGCATGCATCCATGCATTCGAAGCCCCCTACATACATACATACATGTATGCTGCCATGCATCCTAGCTACAATACCTTGCCTCTTCTACTAGGGCCGAGTCGGCGGACTGTGGCAGAAAAGCCTTTTCCTCCTCTAAGATTCCTCGCAGCTCTTTCCAGTTAGCAGGCGATTTTGCTCCACCCTCCCCTTCCCCGCTCGACCACCCCCGTTTCCATCAGTTCTCCACTTCCTTCTCGTGGGTGGAGTGCGGAGGGGCCATCCCCATAGTGCGCCCGGGGGACGTTTGACCTAAATTCCTGTGATGGGTAGGTCTGGATTTAGATGTGGAGACCCCGTCGAAGCAGCTTTTGGAAAAGGATTGGGATGTATGGAACATTATGTCTGGGATGGTATAGCTTTGTGTTCGAAATGAGAGAAATATTACATTTTGGGGGCCTTCAACAATAATGAAGTAGTGTTGTTTACAATGATAGAGCCCGATTGATACATTGTTATAAACAGTTTAAAAACATTAATCCTATTCAAAACAATTAAGTTATTAAATTCTTGTATGTTTATAGACTATGTTATTTTTTTTTATAAATATTATGTTATATTTATTATGTTAACATAAAAATTTGTATCTAGTTAAAAAAATTTTTTTTGTCATTTTTTATTGAATATATATATATATATATTCATATATATATATATATATATTCATATATATATATATATATATATATATATATATATATATATATATATAAATATATATACATATACATACATAGCATCTTTTTCCTCCAAAATAAATTTTTAAAAAATTCTATTGTAATGAATTAAATTAGTTTTTTTTTTAAAGATAAGTAAAGAGTGAATTTTCGTTCTTTTTTTACCAATGTAACGAATCTCTGATTGGATATAAGAAAACTGGCTATGACTCTGTATATTTTTTTAGAGTTAACCAATGTCATATTGTTCGGTTCAAATCGTAGCTTTTAATTATATCTGTTACAAAAATGCAACTTTCTAAAATACGAACATTATGAGTTATATTCATGACAATTAATCAATGAAATCAGTTCTATCCGACAGTGCCGGTTTAACCATTGGGCACTTGGGCTTGGGATAAGCTGGACTTATATATGTATATAACCAGGTTTCCTAATAATAAATTTCGATCCGCCGGTGCAAAGGGGGCTTGTAGATCTGTGCCCAGGGCCCGAAATGAGTTTAAAACGGCACTGTTAGCCGATAAATGTATGATATAAAACTACAACATTTTCTGTCACGTTAGTTTCGGAATCAGTGCAGTGATTTTGCATGGTTAGCTTATGATTATTGTGGCTCCATCTATGAATCATATTTGGAATATTAACACTTAAATTGAATTTGAAGTATCAACACATTTCATGACATAAAAGTAACATACATATACGTTTTACAATTCAAATTCTATGTTTATTCTTATTATTCATTCGGATATTATTATAAAATTATTTATAAATTCGGTAAAAATTTCGCTATATTTAAAGAACTCAGGGTTATACATTTGTACGCAAAATTTGAGCTTCATATTAAATATTTTAGCATAAAAATTAAACAATATTAAAGGAGAACATGCATGAGTTTTACATTTAAAGAATACATGCATGAATTTCACATTAAAATTTAACTTAATGTTGTTTCTGTGCTAAATTTTTATGATATTTTTTTTTCAAAAAATTCCTAATGAAACCTACGCTAACGAACTAGCACGTATCTCATGATAAAACATTCCAAGTTCGTTCACTTGGTGTGTCTGGGAACCTAATGGGCTTATGGAGAGTAGTTAGGATAAGCGAGACAGGATAATAGGTAGTTAGGATAATGGAAGTAGTCAAGATAATGGATAACGAGATATAGTTAAGGAGTTTCTGAATATATAGCTTAATATGTTTTAGAAATTATAAACGTTTTTGTTCCTTAATTACTGGTAATTATATAAACTTGTATAATTTAAAAAATTAGCGCTGGTTATGGTGAAAATGCATTTTACAGTTTAGACTATGATTGCTGCGTTGCTGAACATTTTTATGTTTTTAATAGAGCAGTCATTTTAACTCTGTGATGATTTCATTTACACACACACACACACACACACATATATATATATATATATATATATATATATATATATATATATATATATATATATATATATATATATATAGTAACTAATATTAAAGAAACTTTTTATGTACTACAGATGATTTCAAATATGTTACTTTATTTATTAGTCTTGGGAAATTTTTCTCTGCTTACGATTTAAAATAATCGTAATCGATATCGTAATGTTATAAGCATGCCTTTATATTTCCTTGCATATATTTTTCCCGTATATTTTTTCCACAATTATCGTTCAATAATTGAACTGTACTTTTTTGGCGTCTATTAATTTAGCGTTAAGCTGTTTAATGAATTGTTAATATTTTATTGGAAATATCATTGAACAGATGAACATTTAAAAAATTTATGTTTTATAGATAAACTTTATTATTTGAACAGTGTCCTATATATAGCCAAGGGTAAATGTTTAAAAAAAGACGTAACCCTTCTCAATTTTTTTAAAGGTTTGTCGTACTTAAAGAAATTATTGCAATGCTTGAATTGGAAATATTTAAAGTAATTGCTTTGAAGATCGAGGGTTTATTTATTTATTTTATTTATAGAATCAAATATTATTAAAAGAAATATATGTGCATACTTTTAGATGATATTCAAATAAAAATTATACATTTATTATTGTTAAAATAACTAGCATTCAATATCAAATACTTTAAAACAGGAAATTAATGGTAAATGTTTTTCTGCTAAGCTTTTTTTGCTGAACATAATATTAAAATCACGTTTGGTAAAATATCAGTTAGTCTGAGAATCAGTTTGATTAATTAAAAATATATCTTAAAGTTAAGATTGAGTTTTTTTATATAGGACGCAGAACTATAAAAAAAGAAATTTCTCGAAACACATTTTCTTCTTCGCTAGTTAGACGTGTTTGCGCATGCGCATATTTTAGGAAATAAATTTTTAAGAAAGGTATATAACAGTTTTTGTAAAGAAATCAATAACTTTTCAGCTCGAAATGTTTAAAAATATTTTCAAGAATGTCCGCAAATGAAGAAATTAAGAATTTTATCCAACCTTCAACCTTTTTTTTTTTTATTTTTTAAAACATATTGCGTGCTTTGCATTATTGAAAAAATGCCTGCGTAATTTAACTGTTGATGTTCGTTACATAACTGTTCTTGAACGACTTACTAAGTATATATGTACTTTTAGGTAACAAATGTATGTTTTATCTGTTTCGGCAAGTTTTTCAAAAGTGTGCATGTGTTTGAAGTGTGGAACGAGTGCATTTTTAAACACACACAGTTTTTGCACTCTTAAAGATATTTTGTAAATAAATTCATATTAATTATAAATATTATGTATCATAAATATGTAATGAATTCAAGCACTGATGTGCTATTCTGGATGTTTATTTTTTATAAAGCATATTCTAAAATTAAATGTAATTGTTTACGCATTTCCATAATAAATACATTTTCGAATTTTTGCAACAAATGCTTAGTTAAATGAAAAGTAAATCATTCGATTTTTGAAAAGTTTTATAAATAAGGGTGGTTTATTTATTATTATTATTATTATTTTTGCATTATATGTTTATAAAATGTAATATATACGTAATACAACGCTCTATGTATATACACGTAATGTAATAGTATATGTATATACACCGTATTTATATATATATGCAATTCGAATCTAAGTCGCACTCTTTTCCAATATTAACGCGACTGAAAAGCGGGTGTGGCTTAGAATTAAAGGAGGAAAAATTCGTTTGTGGGGGAACTTGAACAGGACACTGACAGTTGGAACATCATATATGTATTTCAAAGTTTTTAATACTGGTTAAATAAATTAATTATTCATTTCTGAATAGTTTTTTTTCTCCCGATTTCGTCAATATCGGTGGTTATCGATAAACCATTTTACACAAATTTTATTTTTTCAAAAAATTGCGTTGAGAATTTTGGGTATGGATTCGAATAAATACCGTATATATATTTATAAAATTATTTTTTTATTTTTTCGTAAAATTCTGTTAAATTTATTACCAAGACAGTTATCCCAAATTTAAAAGTACTTTTTTCTTCTTAATTTATTTCCGTTGGTTATATGAACTATCTGCAAATCATATTCTCCCCTTAACCCCCCCTCCCCAGAAAAAAAACTTTGTTAGAATTTCGTTCCTGAGAATTAATTCCCGCCATCGAAAATATATTCTGCAGCGCGTCACTAAAACCCGAAGCAATATAAAGAACTTCCTTTTCGTAATTTGCAGAAGCCCCCTCCGGAGTTACCAGATCCCGAAGAGTTCCGCCGTCCCGCTTCCCTTCATATCGTCAACGAACGAACGACCTGCTGAGGGTGGGAGAGTGGGGGAAGGCACAAACATAAGCGTTGCCATAGCAACCGTCCGAGTTGTTGCTACCTCGGAGGAGGCTTCGGAAGCACGTGCGCCTTTGGGCAAGCTGAGACTCTGACCCACTTAGGGGGTGGAGGAGGACGGAAGGGGGGTGCAAAGGCAGCAGCGGCTTTCTATTACACCAGGGGGACTGACGGTGTCGTCTTCGCAAGCCTTCCCCTCGGAGGCTAATACCTTCGTTCGTTCTTTTTCGTTCTTCGCCGGGTGTCCTTCGAGAGAAAGAGCCTTCTGGAATCGAGTTGTCGTCTCAACCAAGATGGCCGAAAGAAAACGACCAAACAAGATGTCGAGAGCGCCTTCCCCGACTTCGAAAGGAATTGGTGCCCGTAGAGAAGTCCTCCAGGAATGAGGGATGTCTGGGTCGTGAAGTTGCTTTTTGACTCTATGGAGTGACTTCTGGTGTAATTGGGGTGGCTCTCTTCTGAGGACTATGAAAACGCTGCTTTCGAATAAATCACACAATTTTATTCCATTGTAAACGGTGAAAATAATTGTTAGCTCAAATGAATAGCTAAAATTTTAAAGTTTTCGTTCCATTAGAAACATTTATTGCGGAGCTTATGATTTTCTTCATTAATTCTTTCATTGGATTACATACTAGTGTTTCTTAATGAAGCGTCATACAGAATCACGCTAGTGATATGAATGACGTAGCTCTCAAACCAAACTTCCCCATCGCATCACTTGAAGATTTTAAAGTCTAAAAGAATTTCATACAAGCAACATCCAGTGGCGTAATGGAGAATATTAGCCCCCCCCCCTGCAAAGTCAGGTTTTGTGCCCGAAGCCAGATCGTACAAAGGATGCGTACTAGGTGGCAGTCAGGCTTTGGGCCCCCTTGAGTCCTAGGCCTCCCCCGCAATGCTGGAGTGTACGTTACGCCACTGGAAACATCCACTATTATGGTATCGCACTTGTAACCATCGTGCTTACTCTCAGCTCCAATGTTGTGACCAGTGGTGCACACTGGGGGGGGACCCGGGTCTGGAACCAACCCCCAAAGCCCTGGATTTTTCCGATTTTTTATAATTCTATGTATATAGTACGTAAAATTTAATTAAGTATTTCTAATTAATAATTAATTTTATTAATTAATGCTAATTATTTATTCAATAAATAATTTTTTACTGTTTTTTGTTCTCGAAAATCGACAAAATCAAAAGAATATGTTGGGCGGCGTATTGGAGCATGATACGAGAAGGATAGACTTTTGACCCTCCCCTCCCCCCCTTTGAAAAAGTCCCGTGTGCGACTCTGTTTGTGACGTAGAACATATTTTGAAGCACTTGACTTAATTGATATACACAGTGAGGCAAATAAGTTTTAAGACTGTGTCCGTAACAAGAAATAGAAACAAGAAATTAATTCCTGTTTGTTTTTTCACAATAGGACCGTCTGGCTTCAATGCACTTGTCATAGCGATTTATTAAGGAATCAAACGCCTGTTGTAAATTACTTTGTGGAATGCCCTGCAAAGCATGCGTCGGAGGTACTTGTAAGATCGAAATACCCCCCAAATAACACCCTTTTAATTTCATTTTAATTTTTGGGAACAAGGAGTAGTCACAGGGTGCTAAATTAGGAGAATACGGTGGATAGTTCAACACACAGACATTATTTTTTGCCAAAAATCGACGAACAACAAGGGAGGTGTAACTGGGTGCATTGTCGTGTAACAAACACCAACTGCTTTCAGTCCGATATTCTGGACGAATGCTACGAATTCTGGTCATCAAACGCTTTAAAACAGCTAAATAGTACTGACCTGTAATTGTTTGTCCAGTTGGAACAAATGTTTGTGGATAATGCCCCCAGCACAGAAGAATGTAATAAGCATTATTTTGATTTTTGTTGGAATTTTCTTTGTTTTTGTTTTGTTTTTTGGCTTACGGTGAATTTTGTGACTTCCATTCGGCACTTGGTCGTTTTGTTTCAGGGTCATATTGGAAAAACCAGGTTTCTCACACATCCCTTGTAACAATGGACTTCAAGCAGTTATGATCGTTTTCAGCGGCTGAAATGATGTCTCTTGCAATGTGCACTTCTCATTGATTTTGTTCAGGGGATAAAGTGTATGGAACAAATTTAGCGCACACTTTTGTTTTGCACGAATCTTCATGCAGGATGGTTCGAATAGTTTCTTTGTTGATGTTTAAAGAGTCTGCCATTATTTTTAATGACGCACAGGGATCGTTTGCCATGAAAATTCGTACTTTCTCTATAATGTCAGGCAGTAGCGCACACAGGAATTTTTCAAGGGGGGCTCCGGAGTCGAAAGTTCACCATTCTTGTATCATGCTCCTTTTGATTTTGTCGATTTTCGGGAACAAAACACAGTAAAAAATTAATTATTGAATAAATAATTAGCATTAATTAATAAAATTAATCATTAATAACAAATACTTAATTAAATTTTACGTACTATATACATAGAATTATAATCAATCGGAAAAAAATCAAGGGCTCTGGGGGGAGGAGGGTCCGGACCCTCAGGACCCCCCTTGTGTGCGCCACTGATGTCAGGTGTTCTAGATGAAATTGTTCTTCCACTACGCTGATCATCTTCTACCACATCTCTTCCGTCCCAAAAAACGTTTGTGCCATACAAAAACATTTGATCTACTTAAACAACAGTCACCGTAAACTTGTTTCATGAGTTGGTATGTTTTCAAAGCACTTATACCAAGTTTTTCGTAAAATTTTATTACAGCTCTTTTCTCCCCCTTAAAAAATCAACATGAAAAAAAATTCATTGCTGAATTGAACGCTTGTCTCCTGTCAGCTACTAAACCAAATGCCATCAACTTGTTCGCAGTGTGTCAGAAGACCATGGACATTATAATGCATGGGCATTTGCACTAATGGCGCCCATGCAGCCTGCGCTCTGGGACGAGTCTTAAGGTATCTGACTACGTTCGGAACCGTGATTTTAAAAAAGCGCATAAATGGATAATTTTAATGATATTTAGTGTCATTCAGATTAGCATACATGCATAAAATTGTTTTAAGGAGATTTTGACAAAAAAAAATTTATTTAAATATAATATTTTGGCAAAAAATTAACTTAGAATAATCTTTTTTCCAAATGTTCTCCTTTTGCGAAAAATGGTTCTATTATAATAATACCGGGTGGGCAAAAAGTCCGTAAAAATTTTAAAAATTCATAAAATCCGGAGAAATGAACGAAAAAAGAAACTGTTTGCAGGATCAGCATTAGTATGTCACGGGATTTTTTTTTAAGCTAGAAAAAAATAATTCGAAAATCATCCGGTAGGTGGCGCTGATATACGCAAATCAAAGAAACAATGCATACATAATGAACAGAAAACTTTCACAACTTTATTACACCACATGACCACCACCACAGGGGAGAAGACATTCCAGGCGAGTGACAAATCCAGCAACGGCAGAGTGCAACACATCCGGATGTATGGAGGATACTTCTCTGCGGATCGCATCTTTCAGTTCCGACAGACTTGATGGACCGGTAGATACACGCGAGATTTCAAATATCCTCACAACCAGAAGTCTGCCGGTGTTAAATCTGGAAACCGAGGAGGCCATGGGTACCTCCAGCGCCTGCTAACGATTCTGTCTTCCCCGAACGTCTGTATCAGGAATGCCTTAACCGGGTTAGCAGTGTGACTGGTTGCTCCATCCTGCATGAACGTGACATTCGCAATCTGACCTCGTTGAATTAAACATGGCACGACAGTCTCCCGCAGAAGCGTTAGATAACGCTGAGCATTTACCGCTTCCGTTATCCATCCATTTACTGGGCACTGCGTTTCAAAGAAGGGTCCTATGATAAATGAACCCGTGAAACCACACCATGCTGTCCCTTTTGGGGAATGCAATGGCTTCTGTGTGTACTCACGTGGAATAGAGGTCGCCCAAATGGGACAGTTATGGTTGTTAACGTCACCATGAAGCGAGCAATGTCCTGTTCCATTTTAGAGAAGGCCCACTTCGCAAATGCTTCCCTCTGTGCGGTATCTGCTGGCAAAAGTTCATGGCACGATTGCAATTTGTATGGGTACAGCTGGAGGATTCGACGAAGAATATTGCGGACAGATGATGGTGGTAAGCCCAATCATCTGGCAGCTTCACGAGCACTGTGGGCTGTGGGTAGCCTAGTGGTTAGAGCATCGGACTCCAGACCGGAAGGCCTGGGTTCGATGCTCGATGTCACCAAATACCCTCCGAGTGCACACGGAGTACGTGCTCGTTAAATCAGTGGGTCCGTAGTCTTGTGGGCTTATTCACTAGCGCAGGAACTGGAGAATATTTCCCTCCCCTTCAGTTCACTTGCAGAAATTGTGGAGGTGGAGATAGAGGTCGTGTCGCCATCTATCGTCCCTTCGGGGAAGTTTCACTGAGCTTAAATCGCACTGTCACCTGTATGGTGCTCAAGGCCAACGACAGGCGTACCTCTTGCCCTTGCCACGATGAATTTCGTGGGCCTCGTTCTGACTACGTCAGACAGGTGGCATTAGCCACAACAACAACAACAACGAGCACTGTTGGTCCCTGAAGCTGCTTCGGACGCAATCGCTTCCATTTCGACAGCAATGCAGGGTACACGTGCTTCTTTCAAGCATGGTCGTCCGGCTCGTGCTCGATCCTCCAACTTTCCTGTTTCCTCAAAACGTTTAACAAACTTTAAGAGACCTGCAGGTGTTAAAGGGCCTTTTCCACTCTTCACATTTTTCTGAACTCGGAATTTACGCAAGGCAATGGTCGCTGATTCCTCGTTCATGTAAAATAACTTCACCAACAAAGCTTTATCCGGCTCACTGAGCATCCTTGTTCACATTCACTGTATGTAATGGGGAAATGAATGTGGATTCATTGAGAGCAAAGGTTTTTATAGCCATCTAATTTGCATATTTACACCACAGACGCTTGTAACAGCGCCACCTACCGGATGATTTTCAAACTATTTTTTTTCTAGCTTAAAAAAAATCCCGTGACATACTAATGCTGATCCTGCAAACAGTTTTTATTTTCGTTCATTTCTCCGGATTTTATGAATTTTTAAAAGTTTTTACGGACTTTTTGCCCACCCGGTATTTTACCTGTCTATAGCTCAGACCTCTCTACAGAGGCTCAACTAGAGAATTTTTGAAAACTTCAAATTATTTTCAGAGTTACCACCCATTGAAATAATTATTGGCGTTTTTTTCTTAAAATTGCTCCCCTCTGTTGTCGTAAAATATGAATAAACCCACTTCTAAGTTATATGTTTCAAAAAGTCTAGTTGAGCCTCTGTAGAGAGGTCTGAGCTATAGACAGGCAAAATATTATTATAACAGAAACATTTTTCACAAAAGGAGAACGTTTGGAAAAAAGATTATTCTAAGTTAATTTTTTGCCGAAATAAAGGGTGTTTTTTTTTAGAGGTATAGAACTTTAAATTGCAATAAAACAACGATGTATTATTCGATTGACATGAATTTTTTTTTTATTCGAAAGATAATCTTGTGGCATTACATTTTAAATATGATTTCTGGCATAGGACTGACACGGCAGGCTCGGATGTAGTCCAATCTGGACGTCCAATTTTCGATGACGTTTTCCAACATTTGTGGCCGTATATCGGCAATAACACGGCGAATGTTGTCTTCCAAATGGTCAAGCGTTTGTGGCTTATCCGCATAGACCAATGACTTTACATAGCCCCACAGAAAATAGTCTAGCGGTGTTAAATCACAAGATCTTGGAGGCCAATTCACAGGTCCAAAACGTGAAATTAGGTGGTCACCAAACGTGTCTTTCAATCAGTCGATTGTGGCACGAGCTGTGTAACATGTTGCGCCGTCTTGTTGCAACCACAGCTCCTGGACATCATGATTGTTCAATTCAGAAATGAAAAAGTTAGTAATCATGGCTCTATACCGATCACCATTGACTGTAACGTTGTGGCCTTCATCGTTTTTGAAGAAGGATTCCACCAGCCCATAAAGCGCACCAAACAGTCAGTTTTTCTGGATGTAACGGTGTTTCGACATACACTTGTGGATTAGCTTCACTCCAAATGCGGCAGTTTTGTTTGTTGACGTAGCCATTCAACCAGAAGTGCGCTTCATCGCTAAACAAAATTCGCTTATGAAAATCGGGAACAACGGCAATCTCGTTTTGGGCCCATTCGACGAATCTACGCCTTGCTTGATGATCGTTTTGATGAATTGCCAAACCAAACTGAGAATAAATCACTTGACAGCTGTTAAATCGGTCGCCATCTTGGAAAGTAATGCCAACTTAAACTTCTATACCTGGAAAAAAAAACACTATTTATTATATAGTCGGATACCTTAAAACTTATTTGCCGCACTGTTTATTTCAGACATAATCTGATCATTGAAACACAAATCAAATCAGCTGATTAAGTTAACTCTTGAATTCATGTTTTAAGCTCTTATTTTTACATTACACTATCTGAAGGATTTGATATTTATTTCAATGATTCTCGTTTGTGTTCCTCATACCTTATATGGGACTGAAACATCATGCTTTTTCTGATCTAACATATAATATTGATAAATTGGGTATGTTTAATTCGCGTAACGATCTTTTAAAAATTATCTCACTTAAGTTTGTTAGGTATTTTTCATCCTTATAAATTCACGCATTTTGTGAGTTGGTGAGAGTTGTTTGTATGGCATTTTTAAGTATTTATTTTCATCTCTCACACTTGCAAATATTAATAATTAACATTCGAACTATTTTAATTTGATATTTTATAAAAATCGATCAATCTCGAAAAAAAATTCTCTCTCTTTTTTCTTTTTTGCGTTATTTATACGTAATATAATTTTGAGTAACCTAAGAAATATTGATACTAAAAACATGAATAAAATAAATAATGGGTGAGTGAGTGAATATTAACGTAGCACTGTTCAGCTACACGAGGGCTTTTGGCGACGGACCACATAATTTTAAACCACGATCAAGTGACGAGGGCGACACCTGAGCTGGCATCCCTCTCTCCTAACTACCACACCAACTTGAGGACATTTGAGCTCTCTACAGATTTAACGTGCATCGCCCCTCTACACGGCGGGTCTTAGGTGGTACTGGGCTTGAACACGTGACAAGCCAGCCACTATCCGATACCTTGACCACTAGGCTACCGTGGCCGCAGTAAAATAAATAACAATATGCTTAATATCGTCACTAACGTTGTCATTAGAGACCAGGGTAGCTTAATGGTTATGGTCTCTAATTGTTCAGTCCTAGCACCACGGAAGACTCCCCCCTTGCACATGGGCTGATACATGTTAAAAAATCTATTGAAACTAGAAGTGTTCTCCCATTTGCACAGTGTGGAAATTTGGAGCAGGGTGCCAACTCCGGTGTCGTCCTCGTCACTTGACCGAGGATCGTTGCCAGTAGCCTTTGTGTTACTTTATAGTGCTACGTGAATAAACATTCACTTACAATTGTTTAACTTGGTGTTCTACCCCTTATAACACGCGAAAGAACGCAATAATTTTTTCGTGTGAGAGTAAAAAATCGGATCTCAAATTCACAATTTTTTTTTCCGGACCATTTTTTTTTATAACCTTTACTACTAAATCAAGTTATTGTGATCCATCGAAATATTTAAAAGAATAAAGTTGTATATATAAATTTCGTTTGGACGCGATTCCTTTTTTTTTTTTTTTTTTTTTTGCCTTAGAAAAAAATAATAAATATTACTATTATCCCGGTTTATCACTTTTAAATGAGATAATTAAATTATTTTTAGAAAAAGAAAAAGAAATTTTGGATTAACTTCCTCAAACGAGAATTTTTTTTAAAAAAAACTAAATGTGTTTTTAGAATATGTGATAATTTAATTTTTGTGTGGCTGCGGTGTAATCACGAACCCTTGACCAGCGTGTCATGGGTTGGAGCCCTGGTGCCACCAAAGGCCCGCCTAGTAGAGGGGCTGATGCATGCTATAAATTTACCGTTGATGTGGTACTTTGGAGAGAGAGTGGAGCCAGCTCAGGTGTCGTCCTCGTTACTTGCCCGAGGTTCAAAATTATGAAGTCCGTCGCCAATAACCGTCTTGTTGCTTTATGGAGAGACGTTATCAAAACACACTGGTTTTAAATTTTATATACGTAAATTAGTATCGAGAAAATTTATTCAATTTGTGATTCTCGCAGTGTATTACTGTAGATAACTGGTGTAGATCTAATTCAACATTAATGCAAATTAAAGTAATATATGAAAATAGAGAGTGTTTTAATATACATACATTACAAGTTTATCATCATTTTGAAGAGTTTTTTTAAAATTTTTTTTTTATTTTTATCCTCTCGTTAAATAAATATAGGGCAACTTTTTTGAAAATTCCTCTAAGCGATCTTGAGATCTTTCTTGATTTCAGATTATTATTTTTTTTTATTTAGAATTAAAAATATTGGTAACTTAATATTAGCTTTTAAAATTAATAACAATATATTAAAAAAATTTTTATTGTTAATACTTAAAATTTCACATCTTTAACAAAATCAATCCGATATATTTAACGTACATAAGATATAAATAATCGCGTATAAGGTATAAAATTTCACGATGAGAAACATCTTTTTCGTTATATGCTCTTTCTATATTGATAACTTACTGACATTTGATATCTTCTTTTATTTTGTGGTTTAATTTCCCACTAATTGCTAAAATAAATTTTCTGCTGAGATTACTGGAAATGTGTTCTCTACTCGGAAAAGTAGTCAACAACTTAAAAAAAGTTTTGTTTTCAATTATAAAATAAGGGAAGAATTTCTCGATAATTTTTTTTTCTGTAGCAATTAATGAAGTACCTGAAATATGAGCTTCCAAGTAAAGATTGCTTTAAGACATGCAGTACATAGGGATACTTAATGAATAACATGTGTTTTAATTTTTCTTGGAGTAGGGTTTGTAATTTTGGTAAAAAGAAAATAAATTCGGTAAATTAATACTGAAGAAAGGGAATATTTTTAGCTTTTCCATTGAACTGGAAGCGGAACATTTTGAATAATAATTATTTATTTTGCAGACGATTATGTTTTTTTTTGTTTTAATTATCGTTTTGTTTATCGGAAATCTTCATTCACATGATAAAAATCGTCTGATAATGACGTAGCATTTCTTTATTATTCCATTTCATCAGTATTATTTATTTTATATATATATATATATAATTAATTTTTTACATTTTATTCTATTGATTCATCATTGTTATTTCCTTTAAAGGAAGTCTTGAATTACGCTTGACAAATTATTGTCTCTAAATGTTTCGTTCTAAGCGTATTTGATTAAATGAAATATATTTAATGACTTGAAAATTTAAAAAACGAAGAGAAATTTTCTTAATCATCATATACAGAATAATTTATTATTTTTTCCCCTTTTGGATGACTAAAGAAAATATATAGAATAGTACAGTTTTATTTTATTCAAGTACTTTTTGTTCACGTTTAGCTGTAACCGCTTGTTATGATTGAAATAAATTATGTATTTTTTTCGAATGAATTGTTATTTGTTGAAATTTCTGACTGTAATTTTTTTAAATAAAAATAAAAATACATTTTCTTATTCGATTTTTTTATAAGATATATTACATACAAGTAATTTATTGCCCTTGCTGCACAAGCAAACATTTTAATGTGGAAATACAAAAACATAATAGTTTTTCTTGTGTACCTTAAAATGTTCAAAGAAAAAGTATACGTTCGCTTTTCTTAAAAAAATTTTATTTTTTAATGTAATATTTCCATCTTCATAAATTTCAATTAGTTTTCAATAAAAATATTTACAAAATTCTCCGAACATGTTCTATACTTTTTAAATATCTAACATAAAAATAATGTCTGCATCGAAAAATAACAATGTGATAATTTTATTTTCGTAGATAAAAGCAGTAGATATTTCATCAGATAATAAAAATATTTCTGTTGAATTTAAATTCAAATGATTCCTAATTTACATATATATTAGTATAGTGATTTATGATATAGATTGAATTTAAGTCGAAAGCGAATTCTGATGATGTTTGTTTAGTAAAAAAGAAGCAGAACACACACTCACATAAACGTAAACAGCACTTGCTTTCTCGGCATATGCTTTAGAATTATAAACGCTATTTTTTTTTCACTTGTAGGATTGATGCTTTCGTGTTTTTCCAATATATTAGGTTAACTGTTTGCTTTAAAAATTAATCTACATTTGAACCACTATATACTTTTTAATATATGTTTTAGAACGCAGTTTATTGATGAAATTTGACTTTCACACCTTTGCAGGCATACTTTCTTTTCATTAAATTTTCCCTTTTTATATATATATTATGGAAAGACTCTTGGAAGTATCAATTGATAGATTATAGAAAGTGCGATACTAAAAGCACTCTTTTGATCATCTTTTCTTAGTGTGTCAGTGAGGCTATAAATTCCTTAGGCTCAACAAGTTCACTTATTCAAAATAATTGGTTGGTGCTTTCAAAGAAATTCCTCCACAGCCCCTCTTAATTCATTGCTAGAAGTAGGAAATAAAAATTTCACTTTTCTTCATAAACAAGGTTTTCCTTCTTTACTGTTATTGTGCGCTGTTGAGATAAACAAATTTAGTGGTTTGTCAATAGTGATTGAAATTCTTGGGATAGAATTTTTCGTTGCCATTATAGGACTTAATTACAGTGAACGCAATTTTCAAGACTGAAATTATTTGAATATTAATCGACCGTCCTCGGCCTCATTTTGAGAAATAATTTATGAATTCATATTATAACCGCGACTGTTCGTTCGGATTGGTGTGATTTCTTTAGTTAGTTTTTGGGACACATTTTTTAATTATCTTTTTTAAATGTATTCGTTTAGTTAAATGAAATGTTTGTTTTTTTCAAATTAGCCCAAGTTTTAAAATTCTAGAGGGTAACATTCTTTTTTCGTTCTTTCTTTTTTTTTCCAGACTTGTATTATTTTGCATTTTTGGCATTCCGTCCCTTAGTTGTGCTGCTGCCATCTATCGATAACCTATGTAACTTCATATTTTAAAGTTTCAGAAATGAAGAAACTTTTAAGTCTCTCTGCTGCCATCTATCGGTTAATTAAAGAACTTCGTATTTTAAAACTGTCGAATTTTCTTTAATTTTCGTATTATTATATGCATTTTTAGACTTAACTGAATTTAAAGCTAAATATTATTACATTTAATATTTCTTATATTTTAAAATAATATTAATTTTTTTAAATTGAAATTTATTTCACTTCTTGTTAAATTAATTCTGTATTTTTTGTTTTTAGGTACCATGGGCTCTGCGATGAATTATTCAGAACGTCCGTATGAAAATCAAATGGTAATAATGCTTTCTTTATTAACAGTCATCCATTTTTTTCAGCGCATTTTAAGTTTTATTCCTCTCACATGTTTAAAACTTTACACTGTTACTTTACATAATTCGAGTTATCATTCGTTAAAAAAAATGGGAATTTTCAAAATATGTCGTTTGAAAAATTGTATGAGAAATTTCACTTAATATCGATTGTTCAAGGAAACATTTTAAAAATATAGTTTTTATCTTCTTCACTGCTAAATCGTAAATCATTTGTGTACATGATTTAAATAATTTTATTTATTCTATGATACGATTTTTTACACCTTTGAAGTATCATATGCTAATTACTTGTGATGATGTTAATAACATATTAGGACTTAGGACTACTTTACGAGATATTTACTTAAAAATGTGCATGCCGGTTTTCACGGACGTCTTAAGAGGTCTTGAGGCCCCACCCAGGAACATCTTAAGGCAGGGGCCAACTGGGACCGGACCCAAGGCCTCAGCCACAATAGGGGCCTCGTCTAGTTTTCGACCCAGCCTAAAAAAGATCATGATTCGAATAATTTCTACGGTCAAATGTTTTTTCTGGTTGTATTCTCCGAAAAGCTGGGAATGTTAGACAATATGTCAACTGGCTACATATGATGACCGTCGTGCTTGACCGTGAGTAATCCTCCCATCAGTACTCATTCATTCAAAAGGCGGCAGCTCGTCGAGCCGGTTTAAGCGATTGTAATAAGTCATGCGAATTTATTTGTTTCGGTTTATTGTTTGTACGAATATTTGATTAGGTATTCTATATGTACTGTCTACTTTTAAAGGTCATAAGTAGGGATTGTAATATCGGACTGAAAGTTCAATACCGGTATTCGGTATTTTTTAGGTCTTAATACACCGGGATACCAGTTTTAATACCGGTTGTAGAAATTCTAGAAAAAGAATGAAAACACAGGTGTTTCTTTTTGTTTTATTTGTCAGTTTCATTAGAGAGTGTAAATATCACAAAAAATAATGTATACCTTATAAATTATAACAGTATATAAAGAATTACAGAAAGTAAAGGGGAACATCTAATTTATTTAAATCACAGAAAAGTGTAAATATCACTATTCAGTCTGTGGTCCGAGGTTTTCATCATATAAATAATGAAACCAAACCGAAGCATTATCAACTGATTTTTTATGTTCTTTAGAGCTATCCTTATTCATTATAATGGGTTTTTATTTATAAATCTGAGAAACATTTTGTACCTTAAAGTATGATATGCAAATACAATGTGAATAACAAACTCACAATTTGAAAAATATCGAAATATTACGCACTTTCTTCACTACTACAACCTCGTTTTCACTGATACGAAAATCAGATTACGAATCCTGTGCGTGCGCAGTATCCCTCTGAACTACAATAGGATAGTTTTTGTCCACCTCCTCTGATGATTCACATATTTTATCACTTCTCTTGATTGTACGATGCAACTTTTTCACAGTCTAAATATTTTAGCCCGTTTGGGAGACATAAAAACAAAAGCGTATACTATTTTGCTATGTTGGCGATGCCTGGACATATAGTGGAGACAATTATAAAAATTTCTCTTAAATACCGAATAACCGATATTACAAAATTGCACAAATGGCTTAAAATACGGGTATTCGGTATACCGGTATTGCTATCCCTAGTCATAAGTGGGGCCCACATCTGTGTAAGGGCCTACTTTTGCTTAGAGGCCCAGGGCCTCAAGAAGTCTTAAGACGTCCCTGGCCCCACCTGTAACCAGTAAAAGTAGACAATATACAGTAAATTTAATCAACTACTCGTACAAACGGTAATCTTAAACAAATAAAAGTGCGTGACTCACAAACCTAGATACAAATCAACTCGACTTTCAATTAAATGAGTAATGATGGTGTATGAAGTTAGGCCTAGACATGGATGATGGACATAACACAATAATGCAGTCTTGCCACTGTTGCCAATTAGCATATAATTCAAAATTCCCAGTTTTTCAGAGAATATGTTCGAGAATAACATTGGACCAGTGGCGCACACAAGAGGGGGGTTTCCTGGAGGTCCGAACCCCCCCTAAAAAGCCCTTGATTTTTTTTTCCGATTGATCATAATTCTAAGTATATAGTACGTAAAATTTGATTAATTACTTGTTATTAATGATTAATTTTATTAATTAATGCTAATTATTTATTCAAAAATTAGTTTTTTACTGTGTTTTGTTCCTGAAAATCGACAAAATCAAAAGGAGCATGATACAAGAATGGTGAACTTTCGACCCCTTGAAAAATTCCTGTGTGGGCTACTGCATTGGACAGTCCAAGTTATTTAGATCATGATCTAATTGAGGCTGAGAACGAGATGAGGCCCCTACCAAGGCCGAGGCCCTGGGCCTAAACTCATTTGTCCCATGCCTATTTGATTAGGAGCAACTTTAGCTTTTAGAAAATTCTGTATTAGAGTTTATCCGTATTTTATTATAATATTGCCATAAATCTTACTTTATAAAATCCAATAATAAACTGAACTGAACTCAATGGCGCAGCAGCCGATGAAAGCCAAGGCCTACTATGTTTATCTCAGTTTGCGTGACCTTAGGCGCTAGGGTGCATGTGCAGATGTTTTGGTCAAGTGGTCAGTCTGACGGGAACCCGCCAATGTTCAGTTCCCAAGCAAGCTTGGTACTCATTTATCAACCTACTGAAGGGATGAAAGGTTGAGTCGACGTCCAGCCCGTTATTTGAACCCCGGACCTGTGGCGTGGAAATGCGATACACTACCACTCAGCCAGGGGGCTTCAAAATCCGATAATACCCTAAAATAAATTTAGATTAATGCTTTACAATTGTAATTTCATATTTGGGCAAGAATAATGAATTATTCGATCCAGTAAATTAAAAAATATATTTGTTTTGTATTCCTGAAGTTATTTACTGATAATAATGTCTCTCATTTTATAAACATAATAAATTTTGTTGGGAAACTTAGCAAAACCTAGTTTTTGTTAATCGTTGCATAACAAGTATTTATTAGTAATTGATGTATAATCTTTTTTTTTTAATTTCGGAGTTTCATTTTCATGTCTCCACGCCAAGTTTGGTATCATTGCGCTTATTTGATCGAGTTCCACGTGACTCTGAATTGTGTCAGCTTACAAAAACAAAAAACACTATACATGCATTTGTGAGCTTTTGGTTTCTTTAAATATCGTCATGCTTAAAAATAAATTAATCAGAAAAATTAAATCAATCAAATAATCTCGGTCTAAATTTTTAATCTAATTTGAAACGTCTCCGAATTTACTTGCGGTGAATACCCATATTTTTATGCATTTGTACCTGAAAATTTGGGAGTTTATGAACGAAGACTTAGAAAGGTGAAAGACAAGTTTTTGTTTTGCAAAATAAATAATGTTACGTTACAAATTATCTAGTTTAACATATGGTTTCAATGGCTTTTACTTATTATTTTTGTTTCACTTCAGATATGGATCAATTAACAGACGCATATTCTTTTTGTTGCGTTTGAAAAATACTACAATAAGTAAACTTGACGGAACTTTAAGGAGCAAAGTTCCTTTAAGTGTGTCTTTAGATTCTGATAAAAAAAATATCTATCTATCCTCCCCCCACCACCACCAAGTTTCTGCTCTTGCGCTTTTGTTGTATTTTGAGAACCAAGAGGGAAATTATGAAAATAAATAAATAAATAAAATTCAACTTCATTCGTTGTGTCTGAAGCATTAACGTGAAACATTTTGCAATTCTTACAGTGACATTTAATTTGTCATGGCCTTAACAAAAAGTATTTTGTTTAGTGACCACATTTTTTGCGGACTGATGAATTTCATCGACGAATCTTAATGTAATTTTGCAACAATCAATTATAAACGAAGGTTTCGGAATGGATGCATTGAGATTTAAATACAATACTCGAATAATAATAAAATATATAGTTAAAATGCAATGAAATAATTATAAACAATCGGAATTACCGACGCGAATGGCTTATTAATAGTAATAAACATAAGATCTCAAGTGTAAAAGTAAATAAATGAGTGACCAAAGCATTTTTTTAGTAGAATCCTTGAGCTTCCATGCCTCTGAAATAAAAAGTACAGACATGATGTAAACATTTTGATTTATAAAAATATATCATTAATGTAGTATGAACATGAAAATGTTTGGCAAAATAAATAATTTTAATGAATTTTTTAAAAAAATATAGTTATTTCGTGTTTAAATTTCTCAACATACCCGTAAAACATATCAAATTAAACAATTCAAATTTGAAATAAATTGTATGTTATAAAATTTATTGTGTGTGTTAAATATAATAATTATGCATTGTTAATATACAATGTTTATAATATTGCTAAATATATTCATTCTTTTTACAGGCATCTCACTGTCAAACGAACAGCTACCCTTCTTACCAGCCCCCTTCTCCTTACAGACCCCACCCTGTCTCACCTCCAGCTCATGCTCATCAGTACGGCGCCCACCAGATGCATGGCAGTCTGGGCTACGGCAGTACGCATCAGCTCGGCCCCTATGGCTCAGCCCCTGCTTCTCATTACGCCTCGCTCAGCCCAGATTTATATGGGGGCCGTCCGCCCTCCATGTACAGTAGCAGCAGCGCCCGGGCTATGCAACAAATGAAGGCCGCATGGGGTGGTGAGAGCAATAACAGCAACAGTAGCAACGACATCATGCAGTACAGTCAGCCCTCCCCTAGGCCCATGATGCCTCCTCCTCCCTCCATGCACTCCCCTCCACATTCTGGTATGGGAGGTGCTGCCCCTGGACCACCCCCTCACTATCGCCAAATCCCCATTGTGTCCTCACCACACTCTTGGTCCCAGTCACAGATACCAAGCCCAGGTGGAGGTGTCCTTCACTCACCCAGGACAACACCTTCACCTTTACCACCACATTCTTCAAGATCACCACCTTTCAGTCCACCTCCTAACGCAGCATCTCCCCAACATCATCCTCCAACTCCTTCAATGACCCCTCACAAGACTGCTACCCCATCTCCTCCATCGGGATCAACTACTCCCAGACAACCCATGTGCAACACTCCTCCTACGGGGGTAGTTCAAGGTGGCCCACCCAATTCTGATCCCCTTCAATCCTTACAGAAAATGGTCATGTTGGATTCAGAGACTGTAGAATCGCCCATCACCAGGGCCAACTATGAAATGGCGGCCAACCAAGCCGCTGGGTCAGCCGCAGCCGCTGCCGCCGCTGCAGCTGCGAGTGGACCCAGTCGTCCAGCATCATATTTCTCGGTCGAGCAGCTGGCAGGAGGAAGTGATCCAGGATCTCCCTATCCGACCTACTACAATCTTGATCAAAATCGTCTATGTACTCCTCCTCGAACTGCCATGTCCACGCCGACCAGCTCTACATTTTCCTCAGCACCTGATTCGACTTCTAGCAATTCACCTCGCAGTGATTCTCGCACTACGACTGCCAGTGCCGATTCTTCGAATCATGTAGGTCATGTCAATGGAGACGTGAACCCTCATGTTGTCAACCCTATCGCTGCTGCTGGACCTCCAGAAGCACAACAGCCTCCACAACCGCAAGGTCCACCCCCTAGGCGAGCTGATTTTGAGAATTTTGGTGTAGCGGATGTAAGGATGACCAATGGTAACCATCCACCAGAAGCACCTGGACTCAGAGATGATTTGGGTGGACCAGTGTCCAGTGACTCTGAAAATAAGGATACGCAGGATTTCCTTCAACATCTAGGAGGAGGTGTACCACCTTTACCTGAACCGGACGGTACAATGGATTTGAGAAGGAAATCTCCCAAGTCACCACGTGGCAGGAGGCGTGTCTTTGGACATGATTTGCAATGTGATCCTCTACTGGATAACTCTTTGGAAATGCCTCGCAAACCAATGATGATGCCCGAAGAGAGACGAAACTCCACTTTACCTGAGTTTGAGATTACAAACGGTAAACCCGATCCTTGTGAGGATGTTTACCCTACGGATTATGCTCCTAGGCCTCCTCGATATTACAGTCCAAGTAATAGATGGAATAAAATGGGTCCACTTGAGGACGGTTTTATGGGTATGCAGCAGAACAAACCCTACCCTGATGATTGTCTCTCAATGCCGAAGCCTTCGAAGAGGGGCAGGAAAAAGAAAATGTTTGAATCAGAAGGAATAGTTTCCGAATGGGACATGTACAATTCTGAGATTGTTCATCGTCCTCCTAGAGTATCTAGAGGGGGTACCAGAGGTCGCAGAGGTAGCAGAAGAAGAGGAGGAGCTGCCCCTATGAACACGTATCCAACTAACAATGGGGAAGTACCAATGGACATGTACTCTACTGATGCCATGCTGTCTATGAGGAATCACCCACCTAATGGAATGGGAGATATGGTAAATGCCAACAGCGATAAAGACATCCCATGGGCTTCCCATGGTTATCACATGGGTCCTCCTCCTACAGGCATGGGTGCCGATTATAGTACAGCCAAAGACAATATGTCTGTCATTAAACCTAATATGATGGAATCCATGGACAATTCGCCCATGAGCAGCAGCCTCGCCCAGTCACAAGCTCCTCCGCCAAACTATCAAAGTGATGTTCCTGATGACAGGGCTCGTGGTCCTCTTCTTTTCACCGTAAACAAAGACGGCAGCACAGTGAAACTTCAGGACAACGGACAGATGAACAGCAGCAACAATTCCATGCAACAGCCCCAGTATTACGACCCCGTACTCGGCCAGATGATGCCACAACCTATCAAGAAGAAAAGGGGCAGGCCCTTCGGCAGCAAGAATAAGCCCAAACCTCCTGGAGAAGAGCGCCAGCCCCGTCGCCGACGCAAGAAGGAGGTATTCTTTGGGCCTGAAGGTCCTCCCCCTCCCATCATTAAGAAACGTGTCATTAATGGTCCCTATGTCCACATCGTGGGCGTAAGGAACAAACCCCTGGTCGTGTCCATTGTGAATGCCCCTCCAAAAGACGAGAATGCAAAATACTGGCCTCAACAACAGCAGTACCAGTTTGGAGGTGTCATTCGCCAGAGCATGGGCTCCAACCTGCCGCACATCTATGATTCCATCACCAAAGACAGAAGCTGGTTGTGTTCTCTGTGCTGTAAGAATAGCCACTACCGAGGGCTAGGCGACCTGTTCGGCCCCTACTATCTGAATGGCGATCAGAAGCCGTCCAACTACTCGGCTCCCCCCTCCCCAGCCCCCACCTTCGGTAACGAGTCCAGCGAGGCGGGAGAGGACCTGGAACCAGAGGACAGCAGAGAGGATATGATGGAACCGTCTTCTTCCTCCTATCCTGATATACCAGGAATAAGGAGGTCTCCCGGAAAGAGGAAGTCTGACCTCATGGAACAGATGTTCCGGGCAGCACTCCTCAGAAAAGCCAAACAAGCAAACGTATGTGTACCTTCTGTTCTCTTTTTCTATTCTTAGAGATAATTTGTGCTATGACATTCTTAATACGTTAATATCTTCGCTGGTTTTCGAAGACCAAACTTGTGAGTATTTGAGGTGAAGACTTACAATTTTCTTCCTTCGTTATTTTACAGAAGATCTCAAATATAATATGAAACGATTTCTCTGTTTCTTTTCCTAATGCATGCTTTCTTATATCTTTCAAAAAGCATTGATAAATTAATAATTTAAATTAAAGTTCTAGTAGTGTTAGGGGATATAAGGCATTGTATCTATACCCATGAAATATATTTACTACAATTATATTATTAAAACGTATAATTCTTGTAAAACATAATATCATTATTATGAAGCTGGTACGTGAAAGACAGTACTTTGTCTTTGAATTCAAAAATATTGGTATATCTTTAAATTTTGAAAATGTAATCGAAGTAGTAGGTCATTTTACCATTAAAAATTTTTGATTAAGTAAAAATCAAGAAACTAAAGTACAATTTATATTCATCCTCTTAACTGCATAAATATCACACTCTACAACCTTAATTGAGTCATTTTTATTGTATAATTTCAGGGCCAGAAGCCCCTGGAGGAGATGTCCAACCACCTGCCCGAGCTGCCGATGTCCACTTCTTTCCCGATGGATGGTATGGTGGACAACAAAGAATTCTGGGTGCACGAGGAATGTGCCGCCTGGTCCAAGACAGTCTATCTCTTTGGACACAGGCTCAGGGGACTGGAGGAGACTGTGTTGAAGGCAGTAGATAAGGTGATGACCTTATGATCTTTCAGGCTTTGTGTGTCTTGTCTTATATCCGATACTTTAAGATCAATTAAAGTTCAAAGGCTTGGAGATATTCAAAACTAACTTTCAAATGTTACCCCCGTCAGTATATAGCCCCAGCTATACAGCAATCATATATAAGATTTGGACAAAATATCTCATAATAAGATGGAAGAGATGCTTGCTTAAAAGATTACCTATAACTAATATACTTTCAACCCTTCAACTGCACGAAGAGCTCGGGTAAAGAAAAAAGAAATGTACCAAGATAATACAAAAATAAAAATCATTCCGCTCATGGATGTTCATCCGATAAGGTTTCCACTAACTTTCATGAATATTGATGGAATCTGTTAAGGTCATATGCTGAATAACTGTGAAAAAGTTTCTTTAGGTTTATTGTTCAAAATCTGAGTGGATATATAGAGAATTATCTATTTATTTTCTATTAAATATCTATATAATTAAAGCTTTAAACTATTTTTATCTGTGTACTCTTCTAGACTACAGTGGTTTCCAAACTTATTGTGTCCGTGGACCTCTTTTAATACCAAAAATTTGGCCGTATAACTATATTCAATGCATAGCTTAAAAATTACAAATTTATCTTTAATGTCCTGAAAATGGTAAATGAAAAGAAAAATATTATTGATAAAGAGTAGATATTAAGACTATATTTTCGTTCTATTAACGAATTTTAACAAAAAAGTATAATTAATTTTGGCTAATAAGGTTATGTACAAAGTATCAATTGTTTCCAAAAATACTTATATAACTTACTTTACCTTAACAATAAAGAGAATAATATGGCTTACAGTTTGAGGACTAAGAAAAATTTGCCACATTCACTTTACATCTCTCTTGATTCTTTTATACTGCCATATTTTATACAAAATATTACTTATAGCTGAGAGATTCTCCTTTCCTATGTAAATTCCGTAGACGGCCGCCGCTGCGATCGGACCGACTTCCAACGTGGAACGCTTGTTATTGCTTGCATTTTATGTAACTATCTGAAATTTTGATCTAACATTTTTTTTAACATATAAAAATCATGACTAATTTATTTTAACTTTCGTAATAATGGAAATGGATTACAAATATTTTATTACATATCAAACCTTTCTCAAATTCCCTAAAGTTGTCCACGCACCCCCAAATTAATTTAAATTTGCCACGAACCCCCTCAGCAGTCACAAGCATCCCCAAGGGTCCGCGGGAATCACTTTAAGAATCTATGTTCTAGACCAGGGGTGTCCTACATGCGGCCCGTCAACTCTTTTAAAAAAAAAATTTTAAGTATCAGGTTTTTAAAGTTTTTTCATTTTGAAATTTATTTAAGGGGAAATTTATATGTATATATATATATATATATATATATATATATATATATATATATATATATAAATCTACAATGTATTTGTCTGTTAACTGTTCTTGTTTTAAAATAAATCCTTTTTGATAATAGAAATGTCATTTATATTAAAATAGATTTGTATTTTATCAAACAGTTACGTTTGATTTTACTATAATAAATTACTTCTTTAATAAATTCCGAATTGCATTATGCATATCCTTTACTATGGATGGTACATGATTCTTTGTGTGTGCGATTTTCATTTCTCTTCCTTTTCTGTTTGAAATGCCCAAAAAGCAAGAGGCAGTCAGAGATGTTTTTTAAAGTTTAAAAAAAATATTCAGGACGGTTAAGATAAAAGGCAATGTATACTTAATCGTTTCAGAATGACAGCACAATCAAATTTCAACAATGAATAACGAAAGATCAATTCAATAGGAACACCGTAATTTTCAAGAAAATGGCAACACACACTGTAATATTTTAAACATTATTTGATCATTGCATTATTATATTATATAAAAATTATTATATTATCTATGTCTGTATGCATGAAAAATAATAAAACAATAATAATAATTTATTCTGTTTTAAATTCTCACTTCAATAAATATTTTTTTGTTTCCAAATCTGATATAAAGGTACATATTTTCATGTGCGGCCCGCGAGATTTTAATGTTTTTCCGAAGTGGCCCGCAATGTCATTTGGGTTGGACACCCCTGTTCTACAGTTGATCACCTCGCCTCCCCCTTTTATGTGTCAGCCTGACACAGCCGCCCTCCCCCAGATTTTGAGTATCCCTCCTTGATTTAATTTTCTTGATAAAATACATGTGCTACTACAGTTTTTTCATTAGGGAAATTTAGTGATATAGTCTAGGACAGGGATGGCGAACCAATGGCACGCGTGCCATTGATGGCACACGATACAATATTTTGGGCACGCCAA
Organism: Trichonephila clavipes; assembly: GCA_019973935.1. Lineage (NCBI taxonomy): Eukaryota > Metazoa > Arthropoda > Arachnida > Araneae > Nephilidae > Trichonephila > Trichonephila clavipes. The sequence continues at coordinate 586,692 of BMAU01020628.1, forward strand.
CGATCAAAACGTTTGCATTTTAGTTTAAAGTAACAAAGTCACAATGAAGTATTACGAACAAACGCAAGAGAACGGTTGCGGTGTGTGGGGATCACACAACTCTTTGTTATTGTGTTGCCTTAGTTAAATAGTGGACAATTGCTAATGTTGTAAAGTTTGTCTACGCATTGCATGATCAATTTCGTTCAATATTTTCAGAGATGAATAACATTAAAGACTCGAGTAGAAACCTTTTGGCAGATGACGCCAATTCAGCATGCATTCTGCTAAAAGTAACACCTTACAATCCTAATCTAAGTTATTTGTCATCTAATCTGCAACAACAGAAGTCGCACTAATGTTATTTTAATTTGAATTACACGTATAACTAAAATATTTACTACTATACAGTGAAAAATGTTTTTTTTGTAGTAAATAGTTTTGAGTTTTAAGTATTTAGTTTTATTGTTTTCTAATATTCAAAATTATCTGATGGCACGTACATCATTAAACATATATATACATCATTAAACTATACATCATTAAACATTTATTTAGTAAAAATGGCACGTTGATTCGTAAAGGTTCGCCACCCTCGGTCTAGGATAACACGTCTTTAATTTTTCCTCGAGGTCTTTCAAAGTCTATAAAAGAATCATCTTAGTATTATATCTGGGACTCCACGGACACCCAGTGGTCAGCGGACTACACTTTAAGAATCGCTGTTTTAGACAATCACTATACATTTGAAGTGATACTTTATGAAAATGAAAAATGTATTGTTATATTCAGAATATGATAGGGGTCTAAAAGCTTTTTATCCAGGGTTTCTTAGACGTGGATGCTTACCTTTCTATATCTCCGGGTATTAGAATATTTCGAATGCAAGGAGAAAAAAATTGACAATTAATCGGGATTAAGTAAATCAAGAAAATTATTTAAAATTTACATAACTGTATAAAAATTACATACGCCATTTTTATACATTTGTATAAAAATTACATACAACACTTACAGAATTCACCTTTCTATAATTTTAATTTTTTTAAAAATTTTATATTTTCTGAAAAAAATTGTAATATATGGGTTTTTGAAGAAATAACAGAAATACTTTAGAACTGGAATCGTTCTTTTTTTTTCAAAGTTGCTCGAATTAAATCTAGTTTAAAAAATTTTTCAGACAATTTGAAAAAATTTTTAGACATCCTAATATAAAGCTTTCTAGCTAGAGAGAAGCACTTGCAATAAAAACAACTTTACAGATATGTCTCTTTGATCTACAACAAATACCGAATCGTATTAATTCTATTATCAGCAAGATTGCTATAAGATTTACAATTTGCTTTTATCAATTAAAAGAATATAAATAATTAAGTTTTCTTAGTACTTAATTTTTCTGTGTTTTGTAGAAATATGGAATTAAAAGGGAAAAAAAGCTAAGTTGTAGATGTTTAGTAATTTCAGAAGTTTTTTTTTCCTTAAAAAAAAAGTGTTATTGATTTTTTTTAAAGAATAATATCAATTTCATTAAAATGAATTTTATTTAACTAAATTTAAATCTCAGCTTAGAGAATGTACCGTAAAATAATAAAGGATGGCTTTAGAAATTATAAATTTGTATGCATAAAAAATTACAACTTATATATAGAATAATTTTTTTTTTGAAATTATATTTTTGTCTTCTTTTTAACAGCTATGTTCGAGGTGTAAATTTCCAGGAGCTTCTTTAAGTTGTGCTAAAGACAATTGTCCAGAGCTGTACCACTATTTATGTGCTCGGGATAATTGTAAGTGCAATTGTTTCCTGTAATTTTTAAATTCTTTACTAATTAAAGAGAAAAACTTAACTTTCTCTTCTGTGATAGATTAGAATGCTCTTCTTTTAATTTAAATAGCATTAACAAATTTTTTTATTCCAAAACTCATCCAATATTCTTATCCATTTTATAATCCATTAACAAACTAGAAAATTTAATAAATAATGCAACAGTTGCAACTGAATTAAATTAATAGACTTAAAATATATATCTCATAATTTAATTTATTGTTAAATTTTGAAAAGTTGCTGTATTACAAACGTTTTTTTTAAGTATATGTATATATATATATATATGTTTCTTTTGAATTTGAATGAAGAAACATATTTAATTCCTAAGATTTATTAAAAATCCAGTTTTTAAACCACATCACAGTATCCTGGATGCACTGGCGTAGCTAGTTCTGAGTGGGCCCTGTATCAAAATTCCTTCGGGACCCCATTTCATGCATGAGAGCCCTGTTAGTGGGACTGTAGTTACACGTTTTGATTTTGGGGCTCCTGTAGCTTAAGGGCCCGTATCATGGATACGGATGTATGATGCATTCATTCGTATGATTGATATTAAAATTCTTTCAGGTATGAATAAAATATAAAAAAAGAATATTAAAATCCCAGAATTATTGGAACACATTTTTAATAAGCTAAATTAATTATTTTTATGCTTAGGAGAGTTATTATTTCTTTTAATATTATTAGTAAACTTTTAGAAAAAAATATTTTTTCATTACGTTATCCATTAATAAAAAATTAAAGAAAAGTCCAATTTAGTGTTTTTATCGATATATAACATTAAATCATTGAAAGAATATTTTATAACTTTATTCCAAAACCTATTAATAAAAGGAACTCCTGATTATTAAGGAAAAAGCAAACATTAATAAAGAATGTATTATAGAAGGAATTGAGAGAGAATAAATAATATGGGATCTTAATTCCCTTTTTATGTGACTTCCCTTTACATGTGTGATAAATGTTTACAAAAATTCAATACTAAATTTGATTCTCTGTGGAAAAATTGGTTTTAATTCTATTTTCTTGTTGATTGCTTCTAATGTGAAGTATGCTTAATTATATATCTTTCTTCATGTACATTAAAATTAATTTTAATATTTTTGAGTTAATTAAAAAAAATAATTCTCTGAAATATAAAACGTGTCTTATGTATCTAATTTCAGGGTGTTATATGGACGAAGAAACTTATACAATATATTGTCCACAGCACAAGGTATAGTATAAGTTTTAAATTTGAAAATGTGTTAACAAATTATTTTTTTTTCAATTCTTAAAACATTCATCTCATTTTAATACATTTCTTTTTGAAAAGAAAATATAGTCCGATACTTACTTTTTTGCACAGTGCTTCTTTTGTAGATATTTGTGTTTCAGGATCTTAATACCACCAAAACCCAAAATATATAGATTTGTAAAATAACTTTTATTATATATATGAGACATATAGCATATTATATAATTTTTAGAATATAAATACTTTTTTTCAAAAATTTTTGTATCTTATCATAAAACAAATCCTATGTAACTTAATTTTTTTCCGATTATATAAAAGAAAATATGTGTATAAATATTTTTGTTTTTGGATTTTGTTTGTGTCTCTCTGCTTAGTTATGTTAATTATTGAAGAATATTATTTCATAGTGGCAACCATTGTCACAGCCTCTGTAATTTTGTTCGTATTTGATTTAAATAGATCCAAGCAATTGATTAAAGCTTTTTTGATGCGTAATATATTTTTATATGCTGTACTATGCATTTTTTTTGTGTCTGGGGTTATCTTTATACATAAATCAAACTTCTTTAAATGTATTTCTTCTTGTTAATTATTACTAATAAACTGCTAAATTGACTAATTTATTGCTTATCTGTTAGACTGATTAACATTGGTTTTTACTAACTTGTGACTACTTATTGTTTATCTTTTAACTTTTTTCAGCTTGTTCGTTATTCTTTTTTTGGAATAAATTTCACTTTTCTATATATATATATATATATAAAAAGATGCTTCATTTTTTTAAAAAAATATATTGATAATAATAATAAAATTTTTTAATTTTGGTTAATTTAATATGTTTGGTAAAATGTATTGGGGGTGTTATGTGTTACTAATATCCAACTATTATTATTTAAAATTTTCTAGCTTTAATAATTAGCATAATTATTAAAATTATTTATTAATAAAAATACTTAACTAAAATTTAAGTACAATACATAGATGATTATAATCAATTGAAAAAAAAATCAATATTTATGGGGGTCTGGATCCGAGAACCCCTCCCCCCTTGTGTGCACCACTGTATGGGAATAATATTTGACCATTAAAATTATCCGGATCATGATCTTGCTAAGACAGAGCTGAGAACAAAACGAGGCCCCCACTGAGGGCAATGCCCTGGACCCATGACCAAAGACGTCTCCGATCACTGTCCTAATACTTTTTCAATTCACTTCCTTTCATTATAAAATAATGTGTGATTATGTTTTTTTCTTACATTGCAGCAGCAACAGATGACTTTATCAAGCCATTGCGATGATTCACAGGGCATTCAAAATACATAGGAAATATCCACAAACTACTAACTAAGAGCTTCCAGCTACTTTGAGGTCCGTGGTTTGGTGCTAATTGTTTCAGCAAAAGATGAAACCATCGACCACTTTTTCCACTATAACTGCCACTGGGAATAGAATCGACACGAAGAAGAACAGACAACTGACTGTCGAGTGAAAAAAGAAAAAAATTTAAAAATAATTTCTCCGATTTTCACGAAAAATCATTTCTCATTTTACGTGACTGTTAAGAGATTGAAGAATCCAGTATGACTGTGGTCTCAGATGGAAAGGAAATATATAACATCACTAATTGTGACTGTTTTCAGACAATTTATCTCTTCAGTTTTATAAATAAATATATATATATATGTATAAATATATATATATATGTATTCACATAATATATATATATATGATTATTAAATCCATGCCATTTGCTGTTTTTAAAGCTCCTCAAAACATTTTTTGTCCCCCTCCCCCTAACTTCAGATGTATTTTTGTCCTTTTGAAAGAAAAAAATCCCCAAAGTTTCTACGTAGAGTATAGAGAATTGTATGTGTATGTTTATCGTGTTAACAACCTTTCAAGTGTTAAAAGTGTTTAAATTATAAAAATAAAGGTAGATAAATCATTAAATATTAAATCATTATTATTGACTTGATTTAATTACTATTTATTCAGATTTTACTATATTTATTCGCTGTAAAGATCGAATTAACCTAAATTGTTATTTTATAAAATGACCAACTGTTAATTATTTTTTAAAATTTCGAATGAACTATAAATTACCTGCTTTATCTATCTGGCTATTCTAATGAGAAGCATTAAATTCTCTTAGGATTTTCACAAGAAAATGTTGTACTTTAATTTTTGAAGAATATTACCTTTTTGCATCATCAGAGTTGAGGTGTCTCCCTCTGGGGAGGAAACTGGGCATCAAAATTACATTGCAGTGATTGGTATTTCACCTATATGGTGCAGCACTAAAAAGTGATACCAGCTCCCGGGGAATGTACTGGGTCTGAAATAGTAAATACCAATCTACGGCACCATTGGAAGTAATTTTTAAAAAATTGAAGAAAATTTTAGGGTTTTTTGCATATTTTTTAATTATGATACATAAATTATTAATTTAATTCTGATCTAAATTTATTATTTGATGTGTAAATTTTATTTTTTTATGTATTTTAATTATTAAACTTATTATTGTAATTTGTATAGGTTGGAAAATGTTCTTGTTAGCTATTTTTTTAAAAAATAATTTTTTGCAAGTATATGGTGGTTCTTTTAGAGAGTTCTAAAACCGAATTCTAAAAACTATTAATAATTAAATTAACTGATAACTATTAAATTAATTGTTAGAAATACATTATTTATATATTAATTTACGCCTTCTTTATGTGTAACTGCATGCTATTCAATGAACTGCTGATATTAAATTTCAAAGAATAATTAAAATAATAACAAAAATACAGGTGGGGCTTTATAGTAAAAATTTAAATAAGGAATAATTTAGTAGCGAAAAACAACCAGAACATTCTTGATTTTTTTTAAAAATAAATTTACAGACCCATTACATTTTTTTCCATTACAGTTAGAATTTTCTTTTCATTCTTTAAAAACATTTCTGTTCTGCCTTATTCTATTTTAAATATCACAGGTATTCGAATATGATTACAGATACGCTCTTGAATTTTTAAAATGGAAATTAAAGATGACATATTTGTAGGTGCTTTAGGTATCTTGGTGCAACATTTTTTCAATTACTACTATTATAGCTCACACACTCTCTATATATTTATTTATTTATCTTGGTGGAATTTTCAATCGTTAATAAAATACATTTTAAAGCTCTCAATTGAGCTGAAATTTTAAATGTATGATTATTTTGGATGATAATACAATAATTTAACTACAATTAATAAATATTAATTTTGATTAAAACTAATTATTTAAAGAATTACAAATACAGCCACATTGGCATCCTTTTTGGCGACTTAGCAACCCTTTTAGCGGCTTGCATCAAAATTTGAGAAGGTTTTTTACTCATGTTTTAAAGCATTCAGTTGAACTGAAATTTTATATACACGATTGTTTCGGATGACAGTAGGATACTGTAATGATAATTAATAAAAATTAATTACCACTTAATGTTGTAATGATGTCCTATGTATATACATATTTGTATTAATTGTAACTATTTAATAAAAAGTAGCTAAAATAAAATATTTCTTTGTTGATCTAAGTAGGAGTGAGTGAGTGAAGATTAACGTCGCACTGTTCAGCTGCACGAGGGCTTTTGGCGACGATCTAAGTAGGAATTGACTTAATTTTTTTTTACTACTTGTTTTTATTTTAAACACTAACACAGTTGCAAGGTTGTTAATAATTATATGTAGAGATCGGAGAGCACAATAATGAACTATGAGTTTCCTACTGAATGAGGTATTTGTAAAAAAGAAACTTTGTCTGTTTTTTATACATCTCATTTATTTTTCGGTGTTTAATGAAAGTCTTTCCGTTTAACTCATTGTACATTACATAGATGTTTTTAGCAACAGAGATGTGTCATCCCTGCTCAAACGCTTTTTAAACTTCTGAATTATTTATCTTTTTCTATAATTTGATTTTTCGTACTCTATGGATGTTGAAAAAGTCTTCATTAGTCTTTGCTGTATTTTGATATGTGAACAGGATGAATTCCTTTAAAACAACAATGGGATTTAACTCTTCAACATTTTTTACTGCTAGCTGAACCTTATGTGGCACAATATTGTCTTTAACGTCTGCTTGTAACTTTGCTTTTGTAAATACATTCATTTCTTTCAATTTTTTTGGAAACAGAAGATGAAATAAAGCTTCAATGGAAATCATAAATTGTACATTTGATTGTCGTTCCCTCTCCTTTAGGGTTTAGATAAAACACCAATAATGTATGCTGTTCACATGATGTTTTCATATCGAATTAAGTTATATATTGTATTAGGAGTCGAAAATTATTTTTAAAGTATATCATTTTGAGAGTTGGAAAATAATTTTTAAAAGAAAATTGTGTTGAAACGTATTTTTCATTACATCAATTCTTTGTTAATATTAAAAATAGTTTATTTAATCATCAAGCATTCGTTTGTGAGATACTGCTGTGAAAATCAAAGAAACAACTTTGATTTAAATTTGCTGTTGTGTATTCAGGACCTAAAACTCTATACTCATATTCTCTAAATAATAATGTCTACAAAGTGTTTCAATAATTTAAGCATTTTTCTTGCTTTGAATCACTTCATTAATGAAGTAATGTAACATATATGTTCAATACAAAAGTATTTTAAATGTTTAACTTTTTCCATCATGCATATATCTTTTAATAGTTATGTATTTATCAATTACTGTTAACAACTTCCATCATAACCATGAGTTTACTGAATCACCAAACAGCTGCCATAGTGTACTATATATATATATAAGCATCCATGATTTTCCCTTTCTCCAATATTTTACTAAAGCTCTGCATCAAATTTCTTCTATGTGAACGTTATAAGCTTACTATTAAATTCATTTAACTTTGATACAAATTTTAATATTTTTAAAATAAAACTCCCTTATCTGTATTTTCATAATGGCTTATTCTGCAAACTATTTTACTTGTGCAATAATTCATATGTTTTTACTTGTATAATTATGGTAGTGTGACCATAAAACATTGATTATAACATTTTCATTTAAGTTATTGGAATATTTCATTATTGCTTCTCTACACATATATACTGATACTTGCTATAACTTCTGTGAACTATAGTATGTGTTGTTTCAAGTAATGAAAATTACAAAAAATATTGATTTATGAACAAAAATGAAGGTTTGATTCTTATACTTTCTGTCAAATCTGTGAGAATCAGATTGTATTATTTTTAAAATGAATATTAAGATATTAACAAATTTTAACACTACTTTCTGTAAACTAGTTTTCTATTCTTTGAACGTTAAATATTAAAGAAATAATATTGAAAAAATTTCCAAAGAATAAATATTTGAAAAAATTATTCAAGTTTATTCCTTAGAATAAAATTTGGAAGACTATTGTTTCATGTTTTTCTGAATATAAAGCATTGGAATTAATTTATAAGAGAAAATTCAAAATATTTATTTTTTTTATTAAATATTCTATCTCTATCTCTATGCTGGACATAGAGATTTTTTTTTGCATTCCGGAAGATGTTTATTATTTTATTTAAAGTGGTATTGTAAACTTGTGTTTTGAATCATATGTATTTATTGAATTATATTATAAAATAAGATTTAAAAATTGTTTTGTCAGATATCATGCTATATTATAACTATGAACAGTTCTCTATATTCCTGCTCTACAAGTTGTTATATTTATAAATGTTATATTATTATAATTCACTCTTATATGAGCAACTATGAAATAACGTTGCCCAAGTGTATTTTGCAAGGTGCCTCATTGCTAAGAAAATGATTTTTTTTTTCTTTTTTGGGTTACAATTGACTTACAAAATATTTGACAAAAAAAAAGAATTATATTTCCTTTCTCCACAAAAAAAATCTCATTAAGATTGTACAGTGGATATTGTTCATAAATCTTTTCATGTTTAAACAAATGTTCATGTTTTTATTTTATCACTTGTTAATTAAACAACGAGAAATGTTATTAAAATTTTCTTCACAAAGTATGGTTCCTAAATAATTTTAAATTAAGTATTTATTATGCATATATATCGCGCCAAAAGTCACCAAGTTATTCAGAATGTTCTGCCGAGTTTGATTGGTCCGACAAGTTAGGACTTGTTGAACGTATGATGGCCATTTTGTGTGCTTTGAAGTTCAGAATGGTAATTATTGTAGTGTGTCCTATTCAATTACTTTCGCATTTTCGTTAAATTTTTTTATACATATTTCCATCGCTATTTACGAGGAGAAAAAGAAGCTGTCAAATAAGGAATGATTTAAACTTTTATGCCATTTTTTTGTTGCATTCTAATTCTAAAAAGTGTTTTATAAAATAGTTAAATAATAATTAAAATTTTTGTCTTTAATAAGAAACTTAAATTTCTCATATTTTATCTGTTTGACAGCAATTAAATTTTTTGAATCAAGATTTAAAACAAATAATAATTTGAAAAATCTATGTAGTAAAAAAATTGTATCGAAATCGAAGTAAAATATTTTTCTTCCATATTATTTTGATTCTTATCAAAAATATGGTTTCCTCTACAAAATGAAGTGCTTTAAAATTATGCAAGCTTCAATTTTTCCCTGAACTATAGAGTTTTCAGATTTGGTATAAAAATGAAATATGATTATTAAAATAGAAGTTTGATTTTTTATATCATTAAATCTCAAATTCTAGGTAAATATATATATGTGTACTAGTACAGTTAACAAAATTAGACATAATTTAGGATTGATATTTAAGTTTTTGAATTCAAAAATAAATATTTTTGGAAGTCTCATTCGATTTTTTTTTTTCAAATGTAAGATTAAAATTTGTTGCAATAAAAGAAAAATGTATGATTATAATTGAATGTAAAATTATATAAAATGTTATTATGTAAAATTCTAATATTATTTGGAAAAATTTTATGCTTCAATGAATAACAAAGGAAATATCTATATCCATTTTTTTGGCTGTTAAACTTACACAAATTTTTAAATAATAATTTCTTAAGCATTCTCTAATTTCATTTTTTTATAAAATAAGTATAACTTATACTTAATCTTTATGTCAATTTTTTCGCTAACGTAATATAAAATTGTTTAGTTAGACGACTCTATGGAATTTTATGAAAAGTGATAATGTCTGTTGCTTTTGACCAAGCAAAAAAGATTTGGAATGAACATTTTTAAAAGAACGAAGTCACCTCTATCCTGATTCATCCTACGAAACTGTTTTTCTTGCCTGGTTTGTTCCTTATTTTTGCCAGAAAGCCGATATTTATCTCTTATGCTTGGTTCAAACATTACATGTTTGATCCCCCCCTCCCTCTATATGATTGTGAACATGTACATATGATTGTGTATTTATTAACTTATTATTCCGTTTTATTTAAATACTACGCAAATAAGACGCACAAAGTTATATATATATATATATATAAATGTATATGTGGAATTTTATAAGAGAAAATCAAACACTAGTTCATCCTACATTCTATTTCGAATCAAAAATCACGTTGTGGCGAAAGGGAATGCAAAAAAAAAAAAAAAAAAAAAAAAAAAATCAAAAAGTCATTTCTTCATTTCCTTATCACTGGAGCACCTTGTTATGAAACTCCCATGTCCTTTTGTCTATAAGAAAAAAGCATAAAAATTCAAAAAAAAATCCAAAACTATTGTACATTGTATATGATGTATTCCATATCCCATTGCTGGATACTGATTTTATTCCCAAACAAAAGGTGAGTGTGCTAGTCTTTTCTCAGCTTTGTGAATTCTTAGTCGTCGTAGGGGGTCGCCAGGCGCTGCGGACTTTGTTGCTAGGCAGCGCCCCCTGCACGAAGAAACAAACACACCTGCTTCATCATCTCGGCTGTTGTTGTTGTATGAGAAACACTGTAGTTGTGTGTTGTACATAGTTATGTATGCTCATGTGGATACATAGCGATGAATAAACAGTTACAACTAGTCTCTGGATCTCATTGGTCTTTATGTGTCTTTCTTCATTACAAACTCAACCCGAAATTTTTTTAATATAACTCGTTCCAATATCAGTGGCGTATACAAGGGTGGGGTTTGAGGGTTCAAATACTTCCCATATAGACCAGGAGTACTCAACCTTTTTTCTGCTGAGTCGCATACATACGTCAGCTATTTCACGCGGACCGCAACATGAGGAAAAATGGGGGAAGAAACGCTTTAAGATCAAAATAACACTGGAAGTTTAAAATGTGGAAAATTGATCAAAATATTATATCTCCTGGTTTGCTTTTTTTTTAATTATTTTTTATTTTTGTCACTAACTTCAAATTAGAAGCACTTAAGGTGTCCGACTATGTTCGGAACCGTGATTTTAAAAAAGCGCATAAATGGATAATTTTCATGATATTTAGTGTCACTTAGATTAGAATACATGTATAAAATTGTTTTAAGGACATTTTGACAAAAATAATTATCTAAATACACTATTTCGGCAAAAAATTAACTTAGAATAATTTTTTTCCAAAATGTTTTCCTTTTGTGAAAAATGCTTCTATAATAATATTTTGCCTGTCTATAGCTCAGACCTCTCTACAGAGGCTCAACTATTGTTTTTGAAAAATTCACATTATTTGTTATTCAAATTTGGAGGTCAGTCATTAATATCAGAATATACGATGTTAAGGTATCCGACTACGTTCGAAACCGGGATTTTGCAAAAGCATATATATGGATAATATTTAGGATATTTAGTGTCACTTAGATTAGAAAATGTATATAAAATTATTTTAAGAATAATATTACAATAAAAAGTTATTTAAGTACAATACTTTGACAAAAAATCAACATATAATGACCCATTTTCACAATATTCTTCTTTTGTAAGAAATGCTTCTATTATAGTAATATTTCGCCTGTATATAGCTCACACCTCTGTACAGAGGTCAACTATGATTTTTGAAAAATTCACATTATTTTCAGAGTTACAACCATTTGAAATAATTATCGGCGCTTTTTTCTTAAAATTTCTCCCCTCTGTTGTCGTTAAACATGGATATAAACCCACTTCTAAGTTATATATTTCAAAAATTCTAGTCTAGCCTCAGTAGAGAGGTCTGAGCTATATGCAGGCAAAATATTATTATAATAGAAGCATTTTTCACAAAAGGAGAATATTTTGAAAATGGGTCATTCTATGTTCATTTTTTGTCAAAATATTGTACTTAAATAATTTTTTACTGTAATACAATACTTAAAACAATTTTATATACATTTTCTAATGTAAGCGACACTAAATATTATCCATTTACACTCTTTAGCAAAATCGCGAAAAACTGTTTCAAAGGATAACAAACTTCATATATAGGATGTCTTTGTTACCGCTGTGATATTACCACTGACAAAAACACTTTGTTGCTGTAGCAAAGATTATTCAAGAAAGCCTATTTATCATCTCTTGAAAGAAATTTTAGAGGAAAAGTGTATTTGAATGATTCCTGTTTATTGGTATTTTTTTAAATACAGCACTTTCGTGACAAATCAAACAATTACTGATCCATGTTTGTTTTTCACTACAAAATACTCAACCTAAATCGTCATGAAACGATACATTTTCTTCGAATATTTTTCGTTTGCAAGACATGAAAGAAAGTTAAACATTATTAGTTCCACCCATAAAATGTTCGCTACTCCACTGTTGTCTGTTATCACTTACCGTAACCGTTCCAGATAGAAAAAGAATATCAATTCGTACCGGTACGACACCGACAGCAAAATTGGTATATTTGTTCGCTTGACAAAGAATTTACCGCCAAATTTTTAATACAATGTTCTTAAATAAGTAAATTTCTCAGAGCAATGGCCATAACCGGGCCACTTAAAAAGGCTCGGTGGGCTGCTGGTTGAGTATCGCAGCCATATACCAATGGTCTTCAAACTATATTCCTTGAAACCCTGGGGTTCCACGAGGCATACTCAGGGCTTCCATAAGTCACAATAAAAATTCGAAAAGAAAATTATAAATACCGTAAAATCCGGCATATAACACGCACCCATATTATCAAGCTGAATTTTTTAATTTTTATGCATATTCGCCGTATAACACGCAGCCCTATTTTTCGAAGAAATCTGGAATGTTAGAATACTATGACTTCAAAACATAATATATATATATAATCCAATATAAAAGAATTTTTTCAATATATAATCATATATATACATACACATATATATAAAAATTTATACATATACACAAATACATAAACAAAAATATAAAAATAGACATATAGTTATATA